>QUOP01000001.1:0-127263 GCA_003675405.1 Hericium coralloides
GTGTCGGCGTCGCAACTCGATTCTGGCGGGAATTACGAGCTTGCGAGGAGGGCCATATCTTTGCGACCAGGCAGAGAGGCCCTCTCGCGGTGGTGGGCTCTGCTGTCTACTGGTCCATCTGAAGAAGCAAATGGTCAGTGTAATGGAACATGTGAGCAAGCCGCAAGGGATACATGCCAGCAGCAGGCATTTAATGTCAGAAACAATTGTGTACGAGAGCATTCATGGGTAAAGCGTCAGAAGGGGGGCGGGCTCCGCTGGTCGTGGCGCTCCGGTCTGCCGTCGGGAACACCAGGACGCACCCCAGCAGTCTACCAGGGCTTCCGGCGTCAATGCCCAGTTGCGTCTGGTGCCGGGCAAAGAATGCGCTATGGGTGCTTGGGCTTGATGTCAGTTTATTGCATTTGTACAGATAACAGTGAACGTCGTACCTTTCTCCCACCAGCATTCGCTCGCATCAGTGTCTACCTTCGCCTTCCACTCTGCCCGCTTGTTGTCATCATCATCGACAAAGGTTGCGAGGTGACACAAATCAAACAAAGGCTCTGGTTCTGCCTGCTTGTGCAATAAGCTCAAGTAGCGAGCGGTTCTCTGCATGTGGATTGGGCGGTCCATCATCATATTCTCGACACCGGACTCCATGGCCAACTCCCTGATCTCCTCTCCAAAGGCCTCCGCATAGTTGAGTTGAGTGTATATTGGTAAAACAAGAGCCGCGTACCATTTCCGATGTGAGCTCGGACTGCCACGCATTCCGTGCGCTGTCCAACAACCGAACCGGTGCTGACTTGGCTGCTAGGAGTGCAAGCCCCACACGTGATGACAGGATGGAGTACAAGTTATCGAAATCAGCTAGTTTTTCCATGGTGGTGAGTGATTGAGTATGAGAAGCTGGATGCGACAACAAAGAAAGGATGTGTATGATTGATCTCAAAGGGCATCAATTTGCACAGGGTGTGCGACTGTTGGTGGCGCAGCATGTTACGTCATGCACGGCGTCTAGATCCTAGTATTGTTGGCGCCAGCATCCACTATCTCGATCTTATCTGCTCTTAATCTGCTCATGGATGAGCCAAGACCCAGTGCCGTCGTTGATTGCAATCCGTGCGCAAATTCTCGCTTGGATGTTCTGCATCGTCAGAAGCAATAATTGGATGGTACGTGCCGGTGTAGTGTTCCGGTGCACGACCAATGCTAGCTGTCTCCTTGATGTGTGCATTGCATAACCAAAGTTAGAATTACATGTAAATCATGCACAGGTGGTAGTACAAAAATAGGAATATCTCATGACAGTCATACAACACCGGATGAGCAACAGTAACAGTATCACAATGTCCGGACACAAGCGCCACACAGTACGGAATAGTTGACCAGAGGAGTACTAGTTTGCATTGCTGCATGCACCGAACTGAAGGCGAAATTTACTTTTGGCGTGACTTACCCTTTCGATCGCTAGTGTGCGGACCATGCTCCTCCTGCCTACGTGCTTGATGACTCCTTGGCAGGGGTGGGTCCTCAGGCTCGTCCTCAAGTGCACCACCGGACTCTTCACCATGCGGTTCCGGTTCCTCGGACTGGTCCAGAGACGGTTCCCGGCCCAGCTCCGGTGAGGGGCTTGTATTGTTGCCTACCACCGGCACTGGACGAAAATCTAAAACAACATCAGATAGATTCAAAAGGATGTGTATATACATACTGGTCGAACGTGAGGTCCGCACGGGCCTTCCTGAACTAGGGACAGGAGGAACAGGAGCAGGAAGGGCTCCCTCATTGGCACGTGCTCTTGCATTGCGCCGATTTTCGACTCCATTGATCCCTCTTTGGTTGTGTGTACACCGCATATTGTTGCGATGGCAGGGCTGGCAACAGTTGTCATGTCCTTCCTGGAAGACACATTGTCTATGGAACTTTGCACAGTTCTCACAGTCAAAGGGCTGTTCAGAGGCAATCAGTCAAGACAGGTCACGTCAGATGCATCACCACGTACTGCCGGAGTCGTTGATGCATTTGGATCATACCAACTTGTTGATTCCCGATGACGCCGCTCCATACCCAGCCCGAAGTATGGAGGTGGGGATGGCTTCCGGAGTGTCTCACGTGGCCGCAGGTTATAGTGAGATCCGCCGGCAATGCCTGGCTGCGCTGCGGGTGCAGGGTCGATGTGGGACCGTGTCCTACGAGTTGACGTTTGACCGGTGGGATTGTTGATATGCCTCCCGCGTCTGGGAGGTCCAATTTTCGCTCCGGGGGGGAGCACCTCGTCTTCCTCGTCTTCATCCTGTTCATCTGGGAGTGGTCTCATTAACACTGTAGCTAACAATGGTGGCAGGAGATAGTATGTACCTTGTTTAAAACAATCAAGCTCGTCCGGCCCATATAAGTCATCATCGTGGCTCTCGTCATTGCGTTGACCTTGTGCAGCTGCAAGCAATTGTGTCGATGAGCAAGATTCAAGACTGAGGGAGACGTGTGCATACCAGGCCGATCCGTTTCTGATACTGCCATTTCCAGCTGGCGATTTGGAGCCGGAGAGACCACATGTCCCATCTGAGCTGATGGTCTGGTTGCGGGTGGGAATACCACAGGTCTGCCAGACGGAGTGCGCGAAGATGGGCGGGGTGGGGTGCGGGAGTCATATAAAGACTGCTGAAAATATGGGGGATGGGGCCCGGTCTGACCCAATTGCATTCCAACAGCTGAAGATGCAGGTCGGGATGAAGCTTGCCTGTGTGCCGGTCCTGGTGTTGCTGCGCCTTGGGAATGAGGGGCGCCACTACGAGACTGCATCTGCCGTTCCCTAGAGAGGGCAGGAGGCGTCGAGAAAACTGAGTAAGCCCTCTCCGTATACTCTATGTCCTCCGGGGTCCGTGGCCGATAAATCGGCGAGTTGGAATCGAATGAAGGAGTCATCATTGAGCGCTCCGACGCCGGCGTCACCGTGCGAGACCTCTGGGCTCCATGAGAATCAGACGGGTGTCCAGGTAAAGATCTGTACTCGGTCTGATACCGCGGAGTGGCTGTGGTGGCAGGCTGGGTGACTCCCGCTGAGGATCCACCCTGCGTCCGGTCAGGTGGAGTGGCTGTATGGGCAGACTGGTTTCCTCTGGCTGAAGATCGAGTACTGCTAGCGTCCACCGAAGATCGAGTGCCGCTAGTGTGAGATGAGGGTGGGATGGAGACCGTGTCCTCACGAGCCCCTTACCCAATTTCATATTCAGTCTGTAAACAAAAAGAAACTAAGATAAATTGCTTACAGCTGCTAACCGGAGCGGGTATGATTGTGATCAATCTATCCAAATATCACATGTCCATTGGGAAGTACCCATACGATACCATTTGAAGGATCTCGAGAGGATAGATACCCACCTTCCAGGTGTGTGTCATAGTTGACCATTAAGTTCACGAACGGTGGTCCAGCAAGCCAGGTAAACGTTCGACTTGCGCAATGATCTACAGTCGAGTTATCTCAGACTGAAGTGATATAATTAAAATTCAAATCAATACTATGCAAACTACTTACAACTCTCCAGTGAAGTGCATCAGTATAGAATATCCGTTCGGGGATAGAATTCAGTTCTGAGAGGCAACCAGCAATCTGTAATTCTATGCCAAGTGTGTAGTACTGATTGAGAAGCCTTTGGGCCACAGGGTGTGAAGGATCCATGCTCAATGCTGATAGTCGATAGTGAAATGATATGGGGTGAGGGAGGAGAGGGAGAATAGTGAGATAACACCCTGAGGAACTCATTATATTAAAACTAGGCCACAACGTACTTGAAGCTTGCTTGAAGTCATTGTTGATCATATGGTCGAGCATCATATAGTCCGTGTCTAGATATGCAATCCTTATGTTATCAGACCCTAACCCCACCACCTTTTCTCCTTGTGCATGTGGCATTAGGACAACAAACACCCTGTGCTTAGAAAGTTTTATCCCCCCTCTACCTCACTCGCTGCAGTTGACTGTTCTTTGGTGGACTGTGATCTTGAAGACCGGTGACACGATGGGTACGGAGCATACTCCATGACATTACTTGTTTCTGACTAATCCAGAATGCAATGGTATCATCTGTACTGCATGCATCTTACTATAGGTGAATTCGAACATTAAGGATTTCAAGCCTTGGCAAGGGAAGCAGACCTGGTCTCAGAGAGTGATGCAACCCGAAACATTTGTGGCCTAGATGCAGCATCCAATGACAATACACTATTGAGTCAAGAGTCCTGGAAACTGGACAAAGGGCTGGTATGCAAGCCTGCATCGGACATCAGCAAAAGGTGGCTGACAATTCTGCTCGAGTTTGATGATAAGGCCCTGGTAGCAGAGAAAGGACTGAATACCCCACAGTATGTGGCTTGTCATTTTGTCGGTATGACAACTCACAGTAAGATCTATTGTAGCAAAAAGGATACCACCATTGATCTGTCACCTACAGTCAATACTCAATCCATTGAACAGCAAAGTGGAGGTGATGCTGGACCAGTTTTAGTAACCTACGACCCTTCACCCCTGAATTATCTATTGTGGAGTCCAACGTTGAAGAGCCGCCATCTTCACAAAGGGTCATTCCAACCTCTGAGGATGTTGAGATGGAAGACAGCTATGATACCAGGGACCAACAATCTGCATCGGTGGCAGAAGCATTCCCAACTTGCACCGGAGCCCAGATGAGTTGAGCTGGATAGATTTTGAGATGCCTCTAAAGTACATGTGCATAGAACGAGGATTATACCAGCTTTTTACCTAATCTTCCTAGAGAACCGGTCAAGAATGAGGCAGACTGGATTCAGTGGGTCACAGACGCACTCCAAGGTACAATATTTACTAAATTTTACTTTTTTTAAAAAACTATATTGATCTGCTGTTTAGCTCATATCAAATGGATTGCAGATTGGAAGAAGGCCCTTCTCCGGGAGGTGGAGGACATGGATTCCCGGATTGCTGCATTAGAGTCAGTGCGTGCAATGTACCAGATGCCTGCAGCTACCGAGGCCGAGGAGCACAACGGCAAAGAGCCTGCCACCATGTGATAGTGTTTTTGCTGAATGTAATTAATTGCGAAGGATCGAATATCAGTATTGCAGTGTCGGTCTGAGAATAGGAACCAGAAATCATCAGAGGTATTGCGGTACAAACATAAGAGGGCGGTTCGGAGAACCATGACATTTGTACTAGACAATTTTAGCTACAGGACTTAATAGAATAGAAGAGAGCTATGTTTTTCTGGAGCTGAATATCAAGTTCAATAAGCTCGGCCAATTCCTCTGTTATCCAAGCCTTCGAGCGACGCAAAAGAGCGAGTTCTTCTACATGGCGGTCTGCTCAGTTGAGTCCGGTACGACAGGTCTGCACTCACCTGTGATGATCCTGCATTCCTCAGCCTTCAGGTCTGGTTCTGATGGAGAGGGAAGCGGCGATGTAAAATGGGGCCACTGCACGAGTAATGAAGATCGAGCTCTATGGTGTAATATTGACACTCACCCCGGGCGCAGTGACATCAGATTCATTCCGGCTCGGGGATGGAAGAGATGGATTCTTTTCCAGTTGATGGGGTTCGGTTAAGGGATGGTTCCGGAGGTCTGGCGACCTGGACGGAGTATAGATGGGGTCCTGCTCATGCAACGCAATGAGGCAGGAACAATGATGTCCAAACAAAAGAGAGATTTAAGTGGACTAATGGCAACAGGTGTGCCACTGTTCATACCTTGTTCAGGACTGTTGACTTTGTCAAGTAGTGGGACATATTGTCCTCAAATGACAAGGACGAGATAAGGATGCAATAATGGTGCCCAACCTGGAAAAGATGTTCTCTGTCCGTTTTGTTCCGGAGGCCTGTGCCAACATGTCACATGTCACATGTCACGGTCACCTCGGATCGCCCATCCAGCGGCTATTGCCGGATGCTGTGCCTGCCAGCACTGTGACGTGTTGTGCTCTGTCCCACACTGTGTTGACATTGTTCACTCATTGCGTTATGACTACTGGTTCAGACCAAGCCGCCGAGATTTTGGTGCGTGAGGCCCGTGTGGGGTGCGCGCTTCTCGCCTTGAAGAAAATCGTGGAGATTCAGCCGATCTCGGACCAGCGACGGGACTGGTGGAGGCGGCATTTGGTGCATGAATGTGTGAGTTTCATTCCAGCTGTGGGCTTGTATGTTGACCTTATGAAGGTCCTTTTGTAGAATAAGGCTGTTGGCATGTGTCGGGCACTGAATGCCACACATAACGACAAGACATTCCAAATACCTGCGCTAATCCAGGCCGTAGGTGCCAAGTTGGCAGATATCATAAGGGCGCCGGAGGGGAAGAAGGTCTTCGATCCGAAGGTGTTTGTAGATGTGGTGGACTCCTTTTCAGAGGCGAGTGGGGAATGGTCGGAGCGTGCAAGTACAGATCAGCTGTCAGAGCCGCATTGGTGGGTGTTCGAACCTTTGGAAGACAACATCATGGAGCCCCCTTCCCCCCGCCCCCATCGAGTCCCAGAAATGCTGCACAGGCCCACTCGACAGCAGGTTGCTGAGTCCGCCGATGCTAAAGGCAGACCGGCCAAGCCCCCCGCACCTGCTGAGCCTGTCGGTCTCACATCCACGCCTGGTCCAGCCCCTCCTAGCACGATGATCCCTATGGATCTTTCTCTGGCCGCCAAGGGCAATCTCGCCCAGACAATGGAGCGGAGGCCCTCAGAATCCTCTGTCAAAGCCGGCCACGCCCAAGCCCGCATTCGCTCTCGCGGTCCGATGATCGTTGCCAGGAATAGGCGTGCCCCACTTGTCGAGTCAGGTGTCCCTGTTGCACAGAATGAACCAGTGGATGTGGACATGGGAGGTAGTCCGCAGGATCAGGAACCGGACCGGCGTGATGACGCCGATGCCCAAAGGTCTCCGGACTCGCAAGATGATGCCGGGGATCATTCTGCAGGTACCACGACGGGAAAGAAGGGTAAAGGGAGCCCTTTGCCGGACAGTCCCCGGACGACCTACCGGTAGTGGTGAGAATGGTCCATTGCGTTGCTATCACTGCATACTGAAATTGTGTCTAGTCCCCGCCATGTTTACCCTGCAGCAAGAAGGGCACTCGATGCGTCCGGTCCGATGACTCAAATGGAGCATGCTGGTGGTGCTGGAAACGCCGGGCTAAGTGTCCGTTGGCGGGTGGACGGGGCAGAACCCGTCGGACCGGCCAGAGAGTTGCCGATGGAGACAAGGAGGGGGAAGGTGCGGAGCAGCGAGCAGACCGAGCTCCGAAGGGCAAGGGCAAGAAACGGAAAGGTAATCCGCTCCATCTAGGAGAGTGCATGGGGCTAATAGGACTATATTCAGACCCTCCAAAGTCTGCAGAATATGTGGTATCAGATGATGAGGGAGGACCGGCTCCTGCTGCAGCTCCTGCTGGGAAGAAGCGCCGCTCTCTGCCCCAAGATCAGCCAGACGAAGATGACAGTGGAGCTGGACCTAGCGGGTTGCGTGGTGGTCTTGGAAGGGAGCAGACCGGTGAGCAACTGCTTGACTAGTTGGGTGATCCAGTGCTCACCCTTTTCCCAGGGGCATTGGGTAGTGGGAGCGGTGCGAGGAGCGGCTTGAATAGCCATCCAACTCTGACCCGCGATGTGAGCATGAACTTGCTTCGGGACCTCGCGCAGCGCTCATGGTCTACGGCGCAGTCTCTCCAAAGCCAGGTCGATGACCTGAAGGAGGAGCTGCGCCGAGTCCGGATGCATATCCAGCGTCAGGAAGAGGATGTCAGTGCACAGCAGCATCGCATGGAGGGTCAGATGCAAGACCTCCAGTTGGGCTACAATGCACTGAAGGACCAGATCCCCACCCTCGCCGCAAGGCATGAGACCGTCAGCACATAGTCCCGGTTGGTTGGTCTTATTTACTCTCTATTTAGTCCAGCATTCCTCGTCCATCTCCATCCGTGTCTTCATTTGTGCTGTATACGCAGGTAGTCCGCATCTGTCAGTCTGCATTTGAGCTTGAGAAGTATCATAAATCAATGTAGTTTCTTGTATTTGGTCTTCAGTATGCCTGTGGACGTGTTTAGAAATCAGGATGGTAATCCGAGTCCGGTGAGTCAAGGAATGCCCGGATCTGATTTGACGAGTCCGAGTCCGAGAGAGTCGGTTAAAGTGCATGTTAGTCCGAGAACGTAGCAGTCCGCAAGTGCTGGAACAATTAATCCGAGACCTGGCTAATCCGGCTGAACCAAAAACCGAATCCGGATCCGGATCCGGATTTGGCGATGAGTCCGGATGGTGTAGTCCGGGTCCGGGTCCGTTAATCCGGATGGGGGCAAACCGAGACGAGCTCGACCGTAATTTACGAGGCATGAGATATAGGGGGCGGAGCTCAGCTGTAAGCTACGGTACATATCTATATAAGCTGGCCCGTAACTTGCGGTCTATGCGGAAACTGAGCTCGCCCGTAGCTTACGGACCAAAAAGGTGTCATTTGAGCTCGTTTGACCAGCCCGTAACTTGCAGCCTTAGGTCACTTTTGTCTGGCCCGTAGGTTGCGGCGAAAGTCGCCGTATTGTGTGAACCTGCAGCTATATAAAATTCAGTTTTCTCAGATGTGGGACTGAGATGACTCGGAATCATGGTCCTGAGGATCGCATGATGGACAGATCTCTTTGATTTCATCGTCGAAAGGACCCTCATCGATATCCACAGGTGCCTCGACATCACTTGCGAAACGACGATAGAACTCAGCTGTGATGCATGAGTGGGGAAGAGGGCCTGTAGCGATACGACCAGCTGAAGGACTGTTCACAATTGCAACGAAAGGATAGCAGGATGGAACTTCAAAGAATGCCAGTCATATCAGCGAGCTTGTATGTACGATGAGAGAGATTATACTTACTGAAGCGAATGATGAACCGATTCTCTGTGATGCAGAGGGTGGGTGATGCAAATGAAAGCCGCTGACTGGCAAGAGAAGCGATGGTAGTCCCAGGAATGATAGGAGCTCTCTTGAGCAGGATTTGTCCATCGCGACGGACCTGTCCTCGGTTTCGTAAAGCGAGAAGCTCAAGTCCCAGTCCCTCATGCTGATGGACAGTATGACGAGCTGGTCGTCTCAAACTATAAGAGGCAGGTGAAGCTGCAAGAGCATCGACCACAAGCTCAGCAAAAGCAGGGACTGGGGTATCGATGGGAAGAGTGAAATCATGGATGAGAAAGTGCTCATTCATCCAGTCATTGAACGAGGCCTCTTGATATCGGTACAGAATGGGGGGCCTGGTGCGATTGACCTGAGATGTAAAAAGGTGAGCATAGGCAGGAAATCGCTGATAGTGACTTATGGCTCACAGGTGGGACATATACTATTCCACGAATATTGATCGACTGATCAGGAGACGATGGCACCATGCAGCTCTGGATCGTCACAGGGGCTGCTGTCAGCGATGGAGGCCTTGCAGCACGGCCACTACGACGACCACGACGAGTCGGAAGGGATGGAGCAGAAGGAAGGGTACGAGCTGCTGAAGCCATGCGAGCCTGATTCACATGGGCAGAGCTGGTCCCCGAGCGAAGTGCATCAAACCCGATGAATGGCTGCAGCTGGCTGGGAGGTGGCGGAGCTGAATGAGCAGCTGAAGGATGTCCTGCCACTGGTGCTCGATTGCGAGCACTCTGATAAGGAGTGATCTGTCCTGGTGCTGTAGGGTGTCCAAGTCCACCTAGACCTGTGATCGATGGAATCAGTGAAGCTTGAGTTGAGGACCGAATTGCGACCTCTTCAACTGCAGGGGAAGTCTGAGTCGCCAGAGGTGGAGCCTGAGTCGCCTCAGCTGCCTGGTTGCTAACAGCAGATGTAATCATCGTCTGCATCTGAGCAAAGAGTGCAGCAATGTCGATATTCTGTGACATCTGAATAACAAATCAGCATATGAATCGCCATGAGCCTGGAGGAGAATACCCACATTGACGAAGTGATTGGAAACGAATAAAACTGATGATACTGTGCTGTGCAATCATTAGCACATACTGACAGTATTGTGATGAGACAGCGACAACTTACCCAGTGATCGGCGAAGTAATTAAACGAAGTAGGTATGAGACGAATCAAACTGTAGAGACTGATATTGGGCTGACAGTGGATAAAGGGTAAGGTTGCAGTAACGGGCAGACAAAATATCAGGGAACTTACCAGCTGCCCCGTACGAAAATCAGAGATATAGGACCCTATGGCAAATCAAGGCCAATTCTGAGCAGCAGAAGGAAACGAATGTTAAAAGTCACGAAAAAGAAAAAATGGCACCTACAAATGCAACGGGCGAAGAACCCGAATACCAGAGGATAATTATGCCGGGCACAGCGATAGCAGGGAGATATGGATGGGTGGGGGGTGGTGAGATGATGTCTAGCTCGTACGACGATGACAATGACGACAATGACGACAACGAGGAGGAGGAGGAGGAGGAGGAGGAGACGAACACAGGTAGGCAGGCAGGATTAGTGAGTTGTAATAAATAACCTGCAGGGCTAGTCATCGGCGAGGTTCGGACACTGACCTCGGTGTCGCCTACATAGATCGGAAGTAAGGACAGCCAGCCTGTGACTTCGGCAGCTGATTTTCAGTGGTTATGATTCGCTCAGAAGGCTGGGGTGTTCGACACGAGGAAACTGAGGACTCACTGAGGGCAAACTGAGGTCTCACCAACATAATTTGAAACCCGGTGATCGAGATTCCCCACCAGCATCGGAGTGCTGTCTAGGACTGCTGGGTGTAAGTAGGCTTTCCGGACGGTTTCACACCTTCTGATATATTGTAAACATAATATCATTAGGAGTGCAGTACAGGACAGAGCAGAAAAGTACGACTTGGTACAGAAAATGTACGAAGTAATGCGCAAGACTATGCAATTATGTAAGGACTACGTCACGCGTGTAGCACGCACGACTTGCTCTGCTCGGCGCTCGATTTTTCAACGATAAATAATAACGAAGGGGCCGGCTGCGCGGCAAAGCCCGCTACCTTAACACTTCCCCCCTGATCGAACAGAGATATCTCGCGCGTCGGCATGCACTAAGCTCTGATATTTCACAGAGGTACGGAACAGGATGGAACGCATGTACCTGTCCAGTCGAAATGTACTTCTCTGAAGATGTGCGTTGGTGGTATTCAAGTTGGTGCGAGGTAACGGAGGCGCCGGCGTGCGGACGTTGCCGGAGCGGAGTTCCGAGTCGCAGTCATCGCACAGAGCATGAATTCGAACGCGATTATATCGCCCGTCGGCATGTAGTAAGGTCTAGTAATTTACCAGGGAGAGGAATGGAATGGGAAGCATGTATCTGTGAGTCAGAATGTACTTTCCGCTTGTTTTGAAGTGGTGGTATTCGATTTGGGGCGAGGTGGGGTGCGGCCGTAGCCGTGGCGGAGTCAAACGTCGTGAACGTAAAATCGTGTGGCAAACGTTTTGTGTCGACAGTCGACGAGTGAGTTATGGTCACGCAGAGTGAGACATCACGGAAAGCGCGCGGATGGCATGCAGTCAGCGAGCCCCTGGAAGACATTTCGGAAAGCGTGCCACGTGGTGAAGTTGGAAAATGACGCAGGGGATTGACATTGGGATGTGGTAAGAAATGGGATGCCAAGTACATAGGCAGATAATAAACAGGAGTAGGGATGTCAGACAGCACGGGATGGAAAGGCTAGGCCAGTCACGAAGGCAGAAGATCACGCAGGTTTGTTTTCACAGAATTTTCTCGCATTCAGGAAAGCTACTAATACATGAGGGAGACGGGGCAGAAACAGAATGAGAAGGGCCACTTCAGGAAGCCGGTACGAGACATGGTACATCGCACTTTAGGTGGTGCGCTTTTTCTTCCCCTTCGCCATGGAGGACCCTGCTGCAGGCTGCTCTGCGTCGGCGGCGATCGTCATGGGGACATCTGCGTCAGAAATCATCGACGGCAGGCTGAAGGCCACGAGGTCGTCAGCCACGTCGGTCGGCAGCTGTGATGTGGATGCGACGGGAGGCGCCGCCGCGCCTGGCGCAGTGAGGTCGACTGAGTCCTCGGGGAGATCGGACTCTTTGAGGACCTTCAGGCTGCAGAGGACCATCTGGAACGTCTGGACAGAACGAAAAGTGCGGGATGAGCAGACAGAAAAATAGAAATCGAACAGGAGAACGCACGAGGCTCTCCTTGGCGAAGCTACCGCTGGCGGGCATGTGCCATTTGCGCCAGCCAACGCAGATAAGGGCGATAGTGCCCTTGCGCAGGTCGACTCGGTAGCGTGCCGGTGCGACGAGCTTGTTGTTGATGTCACGGATGTTGAACTGGACGACCTCGGCATTGACGTGCTGAAAGCGGGTGCCAGTGTGGTCAGGCAGGGAGCTGACAGGGTACTTCGAGTTGAGCGTGATCTCTGGGGGCTGACGTTCAGCAAAGCATGTGTGAGAATGTATTGACCCTTACCCTCGGTCGCTGGCATCATAGACGGCGGTGGGGCATCCACAGGGGACGGCGCCGCTGCAGCAGATGCGTCGTTGGCATCGGCGTCAGCGCGCTTGCGCTTGGTGCGGGTCGCAGGTGCGGAGACCTGTTTCTTGCTCGCATTCTTCGAGCTGACCTGCAGCATGGCAGAGGTGAGTGGCGCAAACACAGAGTGCGACACAGGATACTTACCGTGTACATGTCCTCGGTAACGACTTTGAACGGGCCGATGGTAGCACCTTCGTGCTGATAGCTTGACGGGCTGTCCACGGTGAGATGGCGCATGATCTGTAGGGCGTCAGCCAGCATGCACTACGTGAGCAGTGAAATCGACTCACCACGTTAGGATCACGCTCCAGCTCGTCGTAGCGACGCTGGCCGCCAGCGAGACAGACGGTGATGTCACCAAAGGCGACGGCCTGGTCGTGCGCGAGGTCATCCATACCGTCATGGCCAGGTTCGATGGGGTCTCCGATGAGGCTGCCTTTGACATGCGACTGGTCATTGATCTGTCACAATATGTTAGAAGACGAGGCCAGGGAGCAGTAAGTGCACGCACCACAGAGTCAGGCTGGGACGTCCCGCCAGCACCCATTCGCTGCCCGTCCGCATCCCCCCCCAACTTGCAGATGACGAAGCCGAGAAATTCCTTCTCCTTCCCGGGCTCGCCTTTCTTGACCGGCTCTTGGACGACGTTGAGAACACGGTGGTTGGACCAAGTGTTCATGGGGCGCGGGAAGAGCTGCTGGAGAGGGACGCTCTCGGCGTTCCCGACGAAGCGCTCGCTGCCGCCCATCTGGAGGGAGATCGATTCATAGATGCGCTGGAGGCCAGGCGTGAGGTTGAGAGGAGCAGGCATGGGACAGATAGTGGAAGAAATGCTAATGGAGGGCGCACGGCACGTCAGATAAAGACCTGCAGGTCGGAATTGTGTGTCGTTGTGTACCGCGTCATGCTACCAGGCGCAGTGAGTGCCATGGTCAGCCCAGGCAGGATTGAATGGTGGCGAAGGCGTGCTGGACTGTGCAATGCTACTCAGTCAGTGATCGAGCCGTCGAGGAACAGTGCACGTCACTGACTGTATGGTACTGATGCATGCCGTGACGACGAGACGTCGTCAGAGGGCGGAGGCGCAGAGGGCGGTCGTCAGTGGGTGGAGGCGCAGTTGGTGGTGCATGATGGCGACGGACGCAAAAAAAACCATATGGCGGGGCACGTTCCGTCATCGTGAAAGGCGCAGTACAGAGCAGGACGGTCAGGCGTGGTATGACGACAACGGAGGCAAAATGAGGCGGGTCAAACATGCACGGACGCAAGCGCACACATCAGGCGCACAACTCGCAGAAGGCCCGACATCACGCGCAATATGGACGCTGGCAGACCGCTTCATGTATCAGCGGTGGACATTGAAAATGGGATGGAAGACAACATACAGGAAGCACGAATGCTGCAGTGGCGGGCGCATCCGGCAGGACTCGGCGTCCTATGGCTAGGAATGGTGGAAGATGGTCGGTCAATGTGGACAAACACGTTTCGATGCTGTGCAGAGGTGAGTGATGCAGGGTTAACAATGGGCAAGCAGACAAGAGAAAGGATGCATCACGCACGCGACGGGCCTCTGTACGAGATGTTGGAGTTACAGCAGCCAAGCGCTGACGCACCCAGCTTTCAAGCCAGCTGGAATGCGGTCACGGCTTGTTATCGAGACGGCATCAATTTATTGCCGACATGCGACGGACAGCCTACTGTTGGGAGGCCAGAGCGTCTCAGCATGCGTCATCGAGTATGGCCAGAGGTGAGTGGATTGCATGTCGGCACGCACAGATGGCAGGCTGACGCAGCTGTTGCAGCGGTCTGTAGAGCATGCGAACGGTGAAGGTAAGATTGCGTGAGTCATACGGGGTGTACAGAACTTACTGTCTGTGACAGCTCAGCTCAGCACGCTGGCCGTCTGTGAGCAGTGGACAGGCCGTCTGTTGGACATGGAGGAGCGTCGGCGTCGTTTGCCGCATGCACTGGTCGAGGTCACCTTGATGTTTTTTCGTGAAGGCGGGACAAGTGAAGGCGAGGCAGGTCGGCGGCAGGTGGTGACAGAGCTTTTGTCACTGGAGCTGGTCGCAGATGTCGGATACAATGACGAGGGTGTATTGGCCGTATGAGAATAAAAGCATAGAGCGGGGTCGCAATAAGAAAGTTTGGCAAGCGATGCAATGCCAGCAGAAAGGTCATGAGCTGTATCATACGAGTGGCTGTTGGTAACGCGTTCATCACTAGCTTGACGCGTGGCATCACACGTCACCTGTCACAGTCCAGCAGCATGTGCGGAACGTGTCGTTCTGCCAGAGTCGATATCACTGGATGAAACGAAGGTGAGTGTGTCATGTACAGAGTAAATAAGTCACTTACCTGCTGCTTGCCGAGCAATAGTCCTCGTCATGTCAGACGGCGTCGTTTTCGTGGTGACGGCTGCTGGATGTCGGAGGTGGTGGCAGGTCCACTTTCTTCAGCAATGGTTGGCGGTCGGGGACCGTTTGTATTGCGCTTCCGACAGCGTTGCGGCCGTGCTGGGCTGGACGTCGGCACTTGCTGAGGTGTCGACAGGATGGCTTCCTGCACGTGTCCGAGGCGTGCACGTTGCGCATTGCTCGAGAGGTTACTGGGAAGGTCAGTAACAACCGTGTTGTTGGCCTGGTCTCGCTGATTGCCCATGTGCTGTCTTGCTGTTTGTCCCTCCAGCGGTGTGCCGTGGTCTATCAGCGTGCACAGGCGTCGAAGCTCCAGACGTGCGACTTCTCGTCGGCGATCTTCAGATGGGTGGGATGTGATTTTGTTGAACGGGAAGGGACGCAAGATGAGCAAGCCATCGAGTGACTGTACCCAGGACAGCATCACGTACGGCCCCTCCGTCCCAACGGCCTTGGTCAAGTCGAGGACAACACGTTCGAAACCCTGGCCCTGGGCCTTGTGGGCTGTCATGGCAAAGGCAGGGATGATGGGCACCTGTAGGCGGTCTATCTTGCACTCCTTCTTCGAGAACTGATGTGTGAACTTTAGAGTCTTGTGTTCTTGGAAGGCGACGGCCTCGCCCTGTGCCAAGTAAGGTAGGCATGCGGACTGGCTGTCATGCACAGCGATAACGCATGACGTGCAGTGACGTACGCCCTGTTCGTCAATCGAGTACCGGATTTTTTTGACGGTGCCAGTGGTGCCATTGCAGATGCCAGCGGGAACGTCATTGTTCTGGCCCATGAGCACGGGCATGCCGATCACGAGCGGCAGCCGTCCGAGGCGCCCCTGCATTGTTCCAGAGTGGTAGCGGTGCAGCTGTCTGACCAGGGCCGGATCGGTCAGAGGTTCGCTGCCATGTTTGTCGACGGCATAGTACCAGTGCAGTGGGCGGTGTATGCGCCGTGCAAATGCTACCGCCGCACGCTCATTGAATGCATCCTTTGGTGCATTTGTGCTGAAAATAAACGGCGCATCGCGCCAGCCTGGGTCCTCCCAGTCGGGCTGCACATTGCGCACTAGCCGCGTCTGTAGTAATTCGTAATCGGCCGTCGTGCAAGCACCAAGGCGAAGACGAGCGAGCAGAGTGACAAATGCAGCATTCCCGTCACCGCTTTGTCGCATGGGCACCGTCAACATGACAACGGTGGTAACAGTCAGCCAGAGCAGCTTTCCGTGGATTGCATATTGACCTTGCGGGCTGTTCCCAGCAGCGTACCCGATGTGTGCATACAGGCTGCGTTGACCAGGCGGCGACAGCTGCGCAAAGTCACCTGCGAAGATGATGTTGATGCCACCAAACGGCGATGTGTTCCCTTTGGCATCGGCGAGCGCGTCGTGCACATGGAGCAGCAGGTTGCAGCTCACCATGGAGACTTCGTCAATGAAGAGGAAGTCGACACCGTCCCACATTGCGGTGAGGTCGCGCCGGGTGAGGCTCTTGTTCGCGCCGACAGGTGTCCGCTGTGCCAGGCAAAGTGCGGCATGCAGCGTCATGCCGCCGATGTTCTGTGCTGCTATTCCCATGTATGCGCACATGCGAAGACGGCGGCCTTCCCCTTTTCTGGCAAAGAACTCACGCAGCGCATTGATAACGCGCGTCTTTCCTGTTCCCCCCGGTCCACCGAGATACATCCGCAGGGGCTCGTCATCGTGTCGGACGCTGTGGTTGGCGATGATGCGAAACGCACGCGACTGTTCGACATTGAGCATAAACTCGGCCGCGAGTGCATCGATATCGATGGTTGGCTGTGCAGGAGCAGCGGGCAGTACGTTCTGCACGGATGGCAAGCTCGCGCCAGGACCAGGTAGCGTCTGCAGAGAACCGAGTGCAGGCGGTTGGGACGGGCCAGCTGGAGGTGCAGGAGGTGCTGCCGGAGGTGGTGCTATTGCAGCATTTGCCTTGAATTGGTCGCGGCGGGTGCGGTAAGCATGTTCCCAAATGTTCTCGAGGGCGTTGTCATGCGCTAACTCGTAGGAAGCATGGTTGTTGTCAGCACTGATGGCAGCAGATGAGGGCAAGGGCCCCGTCGGGCCATCGAACACCCCGTAGTTGTCGGCATGCTGCAGGCAGCGCAGCGTGTCGTCTTGACTGCCGGCCGTTCGCAAGGAACGGGTCTGGTCCGAGTCCTGCAGATGCTCCAAGATCTCTTGTTCGGTCTGCTGTCCAGCGGTAATGTCATCGTCGACAAATGTCCGCCGAGATCCGTGCTGACCCAGTCCTGGCAGACGTGCTCCACGCCGACGCTGTGCTGCACGCTCGGCGAAGTGGTCGTCGCGGGAATCACGCGATTCGTGCAGCAGCTGCATGTTGTCCATAAAGTCCCGATACTGTGGCAGACAAGAGCTGTTGAAGTCGTCAAACGCCTGCAGCCACGTTTGGCCATCGCGACGTAGGTCCGAAGCCTGTGTCCAAGGCTTGAAGAGCAGCAGCATTGTGCGGCAATACTGCACGCGGCTCTCTGCGCGGTCGCGGCGCGGAAGAGCAGGGCCGATGGGGACTGGCACGCGCCGGCGCAGGGGATGCATCACTTTGAGCGTGTGAGATGTGTAGTTGGCATGTCGATGGTCCATGTCGAACCGAGGACGGAGGTGTGCTTCGGACTGAAGGATCGCATTGAGGTCAGGTGTAGGATCATCAGTGTGAGTCGTTGTGTTACTGTCCCCTGCATTGTCTGACAGCTGCTCATCTTCTGCGTTGTCTATCTCATCGGCATCATCAGGAGCAGCTGCATCCAGTCGAATATCGTCGTCGTCCTCGTTCTCAGATGGGGCTGCGCATGGAGCCCGTTTGCGTGGTGAGCGTTCGACCTGCGCGATGAAATCCCAGAGCGACATTGCACGCAAGCCATCGCCTCGGAGCTGATAGTCGGCGACCTGGGTGGCATGTGCAATCAAATTGCCATTGCAGTCACTGTCGAGCGTGAGGTCGTTGTCAACAGCGTCGTCAGGAGTGTTCCCATCACCGTCGTCTGGCTGTGGATTTTCCTGACCGGGGTCTGCACGCTCTGCGGGTGGTGTGTCGAGATCGGGGTCAACAGAGTCCAACCAGCGTTGGAAAGATGTCCAGAACACGTTACGGAAGTCGCTGTCCGTGAAGTGGTCTTCGTAGTCCATGAGATACGAGGCGACTTGTGGTGCCGAGAGCTCCTGCTCGGATATCATGGCATACGCGCACTTCTGCAAGAGGCGCTTCGCATGTCGTGTCTCATCGTCGTCGTCCGGTGCTGGCTGCTTCAGGTTCTGTACGGCTCGATCGAGTGCAGCCCATGCAATGTGCGCTTTCAGCTGGGATTTGGTGATGTAGTCCGTTATGTAGTAAATTATGGCCTTTGCGGCAGCACCACTGCCGACAAATTTGATGTCCATGTTGCAGCGCATGGCCCGGATGATTGTTGTGTTGAAGTTATTGACAAGGCCATCCAAGCAGCGCAGGCAGATCTCACCTGTCTCACGGTCAACATGGGACATGGCCTGATAGTTGCCCTCGTCGAGGTCAAACCGGCATACTTTGGGGTCACTGCCACCTTTCCAATATTTGAAGCATGTTTTTGTATGTCGGTGCAGCTGACATTGCTGGACAAGGTTGTGGATGTCGCGTGCCTGTGCCTTCTGCAACTGCTCGGCAGAAATCGCGAGTGGGACACCTCGCACGGAGCAAGGGTGGTGTGAATCGGATGGCACACTGATTCCGGGATCATCAATGTCGGATGGAATGCAGTTCGAGATGGTGTCATCGAGGAAGGACAGCAGGCGATGCTCGAAGTCGGCATCATTTCGTGCACGGTCTTTCAAAGCATCTGGGTTGAGGCCTCCCTCGACCCAGATGAGCATGTGGCAATGCAGCGTTCCACGGCCCTGGGCTTCGACACAGCCGTAGTAAGCGCGCACGACGCCCAAGATGCCGCCTTCCATGTTCTGTCGCTTTGGATCGTACCCAAGTAGTGCAGATATAAAGGCTTTCATGTAACAATTGAAGAATTTGGCTTCAACGGCAGGATTCTTCGCCACAAGCATGCTCTGGTCCCAATATTTGGGAACCTCTTCAGGAAGCAGGTCGTCAATGTCGATGTCCGCGCCAGCGAGGAACTTCACAAGCGGGTTGTAGACATCAGCAGGATTGATCGTCACGTAGAAATTGGGCTGGCCCTTGTCGATCATGAGTGCACGGATCTCATTGCGCATCGCGAGCCGTGCAGACGATGAGCCGGGGACATGGGCCGTGACCAGTTTCACTTCCTTCATGAGCCGTAAGACAACGCGCTCTTCATCGCTGTCAGCTGTCGCGCTGTCGCCGAGGGCAACACGTGAGGTCACTCGATGCATGGCTGCCACAGAGATGGATGCAAAATCAGCGGCAACGGCATCAAAGGAAGACCGTTTGACCTTCAGGCTAGAATGCAGCAAGAACTGTCGGCGTTGGATGATGTTGAATGCCGTGAACAGGAACGAGAAGTGTTCTTGAAACCGGCTGTCAGCCAGACAGAAATAGTGCTTGAGCTGTCTACGCAGGGACAGCGGGGTGAGTCGTGTTCGGTCCTCAAAGCCACCTATACCATACGGAAAGAGCGTCGGATAGATCTTGGGAAACAAGGTCGGGTCACAAAATTCATTCACGGGCTGCTGATCGTGGGGCAACATCAAGGCAGCTCCCGCCTTGTCTCGCAAATGGCGCACTGTGCCAGCACGGAGCTCGTTCGCGGGTGCGTGAACATCAACGTCGGTAATCACGACGTTTTGGAATGGGATTGGATTGGCACTGGATGTGCCTTCCTCGCCTCGTTGGAACTCATCTGAGATGACTGGCATCGATGGATCATACCCTGACGTGAGCGCGTCATCGGTCGCCACAGCAGAGTCTACGTGTTCGATATGCGCAGGTATTGGGCCGTCGATAGGCAGGGCATGCAGCCGCTCTTCCGATATCTGAACGTCCTGGTAGAGCGGGTTGTGTAATTTGAGCCAGATGAGAGCATGACGGACCTTATCCTGACGGACGGCCAGCGGTTTTGCATGGTTGAGCAGCCAGTCCCGGTCTGGTTGTTTGGATCCAACGAAGAGCACACAGATTGGGTGTATGATGTCCTCCATGGAAGGTGGCAGAATATCTGCAACGACTTCGGGACGCTGAGGGTAGATGACGACATTGCCCTTCAGTCCGCGCTGAGAGTTTGGGCTCGCGTGCGTCTGACTCTCCTCGTTCATTTTGACAATGCAGCATGTTGCTCGCGAGAGTGCGATCATGCTCTCCTCAACCACGGTCAGGTCCTTCAACTCGTCTGGAACAGCACCAAGGACGAGATGGTTTGCTATCGCGAGCGGCGGGACCTTATCCTTAGCTAAAGCAGTTTTACACGTGGGACAGAGCATGAACGTCAATGGCCCACCATCGGGAGTGATCACGCCTGCAGGATGGACCAGCACCTCTTGCAATGGTCCCGACGAGTACGGCAACGGTGGTAGCTGTTCTGCGCGGGTATGCATGGTCGTCGCGTCCCATTTTAGCAGATCCAAATTGACATCGCATGCGGGCATGTCCTGACGGTGTTTGCAAAGAGTGGCTTCTGCACAAGATGCACAAGTGAAGGCCGCCAGGCTTTCCTTCGAGGTCTGAGCGCGAAACAGTCGCACAAGCTTGTCTTTCAAAGATGGATTCATGAGTAGGGGCCAGCGTGCACGAATATCGGCTTGGCGGCAGTCGCGGTCATGCAGTCTCTGTTCACGGGCTTCGGTCCACTGGTGACGAGAAACTGCAGCGTGCGCTTCTCGTCGCTGTGACGGCATCTGTTTGCCTCTTTCGAGAGACTTGATGTACTTCCCAAGCAGTCGTCGAAGTTTGCTGACTGAATGCGTGAGCTCAAACTCGACAGAATACATCTGCAGCAAGCGCCGCAAAGATCGTTTGCGCATGCGGGGCTGCCAGGAGCGCAGAAGCTGTATCTGTAGATCAACTGTAGGGCTTCCATCGGAGCTGTCCATTGGGTCATCCTCAGCGGCGTCAGTCACTGAATCGGTCTCATTGATGGTATCCAACAGACAGCGGCAGCGCCCACTAGAGAGATGGCACAGAATTAGGCGCTGCAGTTCGACAACTGTCAGGTTGCTGAAGTCGTGTAAACCATGGTCCCGGGCAAGTTCGCGCAGGCGTGGACGGCGGGCATTTTCAAGGTCATGGACAACAGTCAGCAAGGGGAAGGCAGAGGTTGACGCGATGGAATCAGCATGAGTAGCATCGATATCTACATTGTGTTCAATCAACATGTCTAGTGGTATGGATCCCGCATGGGAGGGCAACGTGATGATGTGGAAAAGTGTGCAAATTGAGCAAACAAGTCAGTACTGGCAGCCAACAACACAAGTGTTGCAGCAGACGCACCTGTTTCGCCGTTGGCCGCAGCAGCGGCAGTGTACGACGACGAGGCGCTCATGTTTGCGATGTCGCACAGGCTATGGTCGCCAGATAGCAGTGGGCTGGACTGTAGTTGAAATCGGCAGAGACGTTGTCTTGCAGTGACGGATGATTACCAATCATGTGCGTCATGTGGAGATGCTTGAGTTCGAACAGAAATATGGCATGCGTCGGCATGCAGTAAGCTCTGATTTTTTTTGTAGAGGTAGGAAATGGCATGGAAAGCATGTAGCTATCAAGTCAGAATGTACTGTTCTGACGATTTGACATGGTGGTATTCCATTTCGTGCGAGGTAGGGGAAGGTGTAGCAAGCGGACATTGCCGGAGCGGAGGTGAATTCGTCGGACAGGGCTTGAATTCGAACGCGATTTCCTTGCCCGTCGGCACGTACTAAGGTGTTATGTTTTACAAGTGGGCGGAATACTATGCAAAGTATGTAGTTGTGAATCCAGAATGTACTTTCCGGTCGCTTTGAGGTGGTGGTATTCGATTTGGTGAGAGGGTGGTGAAGGCATTGTTTGCGGTCGTTGCCGGGGCGGAGTCGAATGTCGTGAACGTAAAATCCTGCGCCAAAAGTGAATCAGAGTCAGTGGCCGCAAGACCCTCTACCTATAGGTAGCGGGAATGTCATAGATCAGCGATGTCTCTTATACTACACTGTTGCGCCTACAACTTGCTGAATAGTCATGGAAATTGGTGGTGCTGCCGTTCAGAGCCTGTGCGGGTTGTGTGCTGACTGTAAGCACGACCTTTGAGCGTAAAGTCCGGAACGCGAAGCTGGAAAGAGGCTGAAGCAGAGCGCCAAAAGACAGAACGCGCCTTTCAGAACACGTGATGGTCCGCTTGCGAGGAGTGGCCGAGTAGGCGCCGGGAGTCGAAGGACCCAGCATCTCGTCCTCTTTCCCTCCAGTCCGCACGGCCACCATCTTCTCTCTGGCCTTCACGAATGGACGAGTAGGTGTTCTCAATCTCTAAGCTTAGTATCACGGAGTGACGAGCCCACAGGCCCATCGCTGGACCCTCTAGAGAGTGCAAGACACCACGAAAGCGGCGGTCGCGGGTCTCGATCACCAATGAGTTCTCTTCAAAGCGGCAGAGGGTTTCAATAGGGAGCATAGATGTGCAGAGCACACCTCTGCCGAAAGCTGACTTTACGGTCCACACGACCGAGCCCAGAGTACGTCCTGTTCTCGCCAACATGAGCGAGCTTGCCGGTCCGATCTCTCATTTCATTTGCCTCCGCACTTGTTAGGCTGACCGCTTTATCACGGCTCGCCCTGATGTTTTGTTTCCGATAAACACTACTCCGCGAACCAAGCGTATAGCGCAGGTCTTTGGCCTGGCGGACGACCGTCTGCTCAAATTTACGGATTCGCCAACCACATCCCCAGATGGCAAGATGCTTACCGCTTTGCGCCGGAGCGTTTCCCAACTCTTCTATTCCCCTTCGGTCGTCCCTCCCACATCCTCCTCTGCTAACCTCGCCAAACGCCGGCAGTTCATCCTCGCCCTCGACGGGCCTGGCATCCCACAAGACCCATGGGCGTATCCCCTCACCTGGTCGCGCCGCAATGTCATAGCCGTAGCATGCGGGCACGATGTCTACTACCAAAATCTCGACACGCGCCAGATCTCGCACCTCTGCAACCTCCCCACCGCGAGCCACGGCCGAATACGCACCATCGCCTTCGCACAGGGCGACATGCCCGACGTCGTCTGCATGGGCACCACCACGGGCAACCTCCAGGTCTGGGACACCGCGTCCGAAAAGTTGCTGCGCAAGTGGCCCAACCACGACTGGATGGGCGTGTCTGCGCTCGACTGGCGCGACCGCGAGTGCACCATCGGCCGCATGGACGGCCGCATCGCGCTCTACGACCTGCGCCAGCGCGACGCCGTCTTCAAGATCAAGGCGCACCGCGAGGACGTGTACGGGCTCAAATGGAGCCCTGACGGCCGCTATCTGGTGAGTTCGGACGGGCGGGGCAGCGTCTTCATCTGGGACCATCGCAATTTGGGCGAGTCCGCGAAGAAAGTGGGCAAGATGAAGCACGGGGGCTCGGTGAAGGTAGCGCGCTTCTCCTTTCAAAATCGCTGCAGCTCATTCGTCGCTACCAGGCGGTGGCATGGTGTCCGTGGAAAACCGACCTCCTGGCTACCGGAGGCACCTATCCAGACGGAACAATACAGATCTGGAGTACCGCAACGCTGACGTCGAGCCCGTCGCCGACGCCTCTGCACACGATCCCGCTTGACAGCAGCATCTACTCGCTCCAGTGGTCCCCGCACTGCAAAGAGCTCCTCAGCACGCACGGCCTGTCGTGGCAGGGCTCCCGGGGCGAGCGGCTCCCGTCCAAAGTCGACCCCATCGCCTCGCCCCTCACCAACTCCATCACCGTCCACTCGTATCCGTCGCTCAACCGCCTGGTAAGTGTCACGGCCCACACGGGCACTGTCGGCCAGAGCTGTCTCGGCCCCGACGGCACGATGGTGTTCACGATCTGCTATCGCGAGGAGGCGATGAAGATGTGGAAGGTCTGGGGCCGGAGAGAGGAGTCGGACAAAAAGGAGAGCACCTTTGACCGATATAGTATCAGATGAGTTGCTCGTTCTATATGTAGGGTTGTACTTTATGCTTTACTTTGAATGGATCATTCACACTGGATTGTGATCCGAAGGCCACCCTCTGTCGTCTACCGAGACCCTTTCAATAATAGGGTAAAGGGATCATGCCATTTTCTGAGTGCGATGCTGCTTGCCTTGGATTCAATGTTTACTCTGTGGCACTGTTGTCTTGTTGGATCATTGAAGACTCACAGAACACGATACGTACTTCTGCTTCTATAACGATAGCGCCGGCTTCGCGGCAAGGCCCGCTACCCAAGCAAGGAAGAGCAGTGAGCGCGTTACAAGTGTATGAATGTAGGCGCCATGGCAGCCTTTGCGAGCTTATCCGCACACGTGGAAGTTAGGCCAAAGGCCTTTTTTTTTTTACTGGCTTTTGCCATTGAAGAGAGGGGAGATGTAAATACAAGCAAGGCAGGTAGAGCAGTACAGAAAACTGGGAAGCAAACACTACATAACAGGGAGGAAAGACGAGCAGGAAAAGAAAAGTAGTGAATGGAACTTGGAGAAGTGCTCTTCATTTAGTAGCTGCGCTTCTTCTTGCCCTTCGCAATGGAAGACGGCGCAGGATGGTCGTCCTCAGCGGTCTCGGCGGCATCGTGCATGGCGGAGTCGTCTTCAGTGGAGGCCGGAATGTGGAAGGAGCCGAAGGACGCGAGGTCGTTCGCGATGTCGACAGGGACCTGCGACGGAGTCTCCGACCTCGTGAGGCCGTGTCTCGTTGGGGTCGGTAGTCGTTCTGACGGAGTCCTCTGGATCATCGGATTCCTGGAGTACCTTGAGGCTTTTCAGCACCATCTGTCTGTGGGTAACAGATTTTAGCGAAGGAACGAGGAACGAAAACGGCTGGACAGTCTTGGCGTAAAGAGTGAGCGACGCGGCGTTGACCGAAGCGGAGCCACAAAAAGTGCACAGCCATGAAACTTTCATTCTCGCGCCAAAAGTGAAAGGACGTTTAGGGTCCCTATAAGACCCACTACCCTAAAGGGTAGCGGGGATAATCGAAATACATATCGGTTTACAGGTCATATCAACTCAAATCTTAGATCTGAGTACAACTCCCGAGTAACTCGATTCGAGGTCAATACCGACCGTTAGTTCCGAGTTAGTCCTCCGTCGATTCCAGAACCATTCACCATCGGCCAAGTACTTCGAGGACTGAGATGTTGACAGGATGAGGTAAATACTAGTGGTAGGAAAAAATTGTGAATAGACCTATGACCGTTCGACGATCCTGAGGTACGAATGTTGAGTCCAGTGTCTACTCTGTCCCTGGGAGATCATACAACCGTCTCAAACACAATGGTGGGCAAGTCAGATGTTGCGGCAAGATACAGCCTTTGTTGCAAGGTTGCACATATAGACGTCTTGTTGAATTGATTCAAAGTTGAGACTTTCACTGGCAATTCTCGGGAACTGACACAATTTATGGGCGCTCTGAGCTCTCGTAGGCATAGGCTCTCATAGACACTGAAATGCTTCTGCTTTCTCCATATGCACTATAAGACCAAACAAAGGTAAAATTCACCTACCTATACGGTGAAATTAACGATTCACCCACTTTGAGGGTTAGGTTGGGTGAATCAGAAAATGAGGTGAATTCAACCCTCCTATAGATCACCTTCCGGGAGGGTGAAATTTGCCTATTGTTGTAAACCGCTGCAGAGCAGCTGAATTTCGCCCTCCAGCAGACGGTGAATTTCGCTTCCCACTAATTTGAGTGATGGGAACTACTGACTCATCATGTGGCGCAGCGTCTTCGACGGTCCTGTACAGGGCCCTCCCCACTGCTATTCACGCCATGTTGCTTTCCCGGACGACCGAAGTGTAGGTGTTCGTAGGCCATCCTGAAAATCATCCATTGACCATGCATCGTGGAGACATTAAGATCTTCAGGATTCGTGCTATGACACATATTTTTGTTGTGGACAGCGAACTTCGAGAAATAGTCAGATGTCATGTCATGACCAAGGACCCAAGGCATTGCGGAGAGAATGAGGATGTGAAAGTAGTAAAGCTCTGGGAAGAGTAACTGGAGCGAACGTTGATGATGCTCAGGCTTTGGCAGGAGGAAGATGGTAGTTTAATCGGATGTGGGTTTTATATGGATGTCCTAAGGCCAAAGGCGACAACAACAACAGAGAACAAGTTCAACCATCGCCACGCCGCGGCGCGTGCTGCCAGGTGCGCCGGCTTACGTCACACATCGATACTTTCCCAGTTTATTCGACTTATGGAGGTCCGGGCCGGTTTTTTTCCCGGACCCGGACAGTCCGGGTCTCCTACGTCCAACCTAAGTTACGTCCTCAGTCCTGAACGTCCTCACAGGTATTTTATTTTATTTTGAATTTCCTTCTTTCAATTTATAAAAACAACGGCGCCGGCTTCGCGGCCAAGTTCGCGGCAGAGCCCGCTACCTGAGCACGCTCGAGCTCGATGTTCCAGTACTGCGCCGCACAGTGACATAGCCAGAGAGAGAACAATGAAACGGTAGCCGCACATGCATATGGATCCGGACAGGATCAGATATCTTCGAGAACAACATAGCACATAACCGTGGCTATGCTGGCTACCGTCGCTGTCTGCACGACAGTGAAACAGATCAGAATCGATGCGATCTGTAAGGTCTGACGATTGCTAAACACAGAACGACTATCTTCTGTGTAAGGTCGCAACGGAGACTAGACGATTGCTCGTATAGGACAAACAAATGACAAAGAGATGCATTGTTCCCGATCAGAGAGAGATCATTTCTCTTCTTCAGCGCCTGCGGGAGACTATTGTTCCCTAGTATCAGCAGTTCGCTTCTTCAGCCTCCCCTCTGATTGACTGATCATAGCTCAAAGCAAGCGCCGAGGTCCTTGCTGAGTATTTAAAGCGAAGGGGTGCCATTATTTGGTGCAGCCAACGAACATACTTCTGCATCCTCTCACAGCGCAATACTCGCGATCCGTCATGTCAAGTTATTGTCAACAACCCCTTCCGCTACACGTGCTCCATCGCCTCAAGATGACATGTTCACGTCCAGGTACAGCACTGCAGCAGCTCATAGCGTGTCTTTTTCGGTCAACCCTAAAGGCAAAGAGTACGAATCGTACGGGGAATGGGACGCATATCTGGCCGACTTCAGGCGGACGTACTTTCCCCAAGACATTCAGGACGACTTATACGTAACTCCCCAGCAAACCTTCACGGTCGCTTTGATCGACGACAGCGGGGATGTGGATAAGACAAAAAGAATCCTCTCGAGTTCCAGATGCTTCACTTCGTTTTCGGAAAGCTGAAAAACTCACTCTGGACCAGTACAAGGCTCGTTATTTGCAGACGTATCCCAACACACATAAGGACTTCATGGATGCAGTGAAGTCGCTGATCTCGTGGGATCTTGCCAACGGATGGATCGCTAATGTTGCAATGGACTCCCTACTACTCTTTATCGAGATCAAGCCCGGCGTGTCATGGAAGCAGCTGGGCGAAAGCTACACCAAAGTGGACTTATGCCTGGACGCGTGTCGTTGGTCCTTCTACCAGAATATGCAGGACGCACGCGAGCAGGCGCTTGAACAAGCTCAATACTTTTTTGGGCAACATCGAGATCGGGACTCTGTCGTCACTTTTGCTACCGCAGGATTTAAATGGTGTTGGCGGGTGTTCGAGCGCAGTGAGATAGGAGAAAGACGGTTCGTTGACAAGAATTACTATGCTAGTTTATCGTGAGTTTCAAGCCTTACCGCTTGGAAAATCTTGGATCGTTCCTGAAAATTTCGCACCTAGAACCCCCAGCTACGGATCTTCGATTGCGTCTGCTGAACGTCAAGGGAAGAGGTATGAGTGGTTTCAGCTCTGAAGGATGATCTGTGCCGTCTAACTTTCTTCATGATGTAGCAGTAGGCGACGCCCACGTGTGTCAACCGACTCTCAGCCTAGGTATGTCCTGACGTATGCCCGCATGTCGAAGTGCTGTGCTGACGAAGTTGTCTATTTCAGTCATCCGTAAGAGCAGGATCTTGAATGAAATGAAACAAACAGCTTACTTATATATGCTACACAGAGATAATGCACGGCCTATCCCCAAACGCACCAGGATATCGTAAGTCGCAGAACTGTCTGCTTGATTGCAATGGATGAATGTCCAATGTTGATATTAATTTGGCCATTCTCAGGGACGGAAGCGACTCTCCTAGTAACATTCCTGACCAGGGCCCCGGGGCGGATGGATCGCAGTCGACAGACTCAGATCCCCCAAACGCAATAGAGGAGACTGCCGATGCTGCAAGGGACGGAAGTGACTCTCCCAGTAACAGTCCTGACCCGGGTCCTGGGGCGGATGTCTCGCCATCGACAGACTCGGATACACCAAACGCAAGAGAGGAGACCGCGGACGCTGAGGATGATGATTCTGTGGTGGGATTACTGGTCGATCTACGCAGACCATTTATCGCATCAGACTCTCCCGACGACCTCAATATCATTGGGATACCTGAGGGTGAAACTCTTTACGAATCGATATTGAAGACATACCTCGACAATCTCAGCCTTTTCCGAGATGTTCTCAACGGTCACATCGCCCCAGGCTGGTCTCCAGTGGAGAACTGGGGAACTCCGAATAGTCGAGAAGAAGAGCAGAGGGCTGCAATAGCCATGGTTGTGTCACAGCCCAAGAGAATCACGGACCTCCCGGTCTTCCGTATTTTTCTCGCTGACAATGGGATTCAGGCGGAACAGGAGGAAGACTGAACAGGCAGCGTCGTAGTCGCTGCTGACGATAGAGAAACGATGGTAATGTACGTTAAGAATGTTGTCCTGTGTATGCGTTACGAAATAAGTACATCTATTCATGTCGTACTGGTTTGATTGGAACTTATAACCCATGATATGTATGCACGTAGGCTGATACATTTGCCGTTCACTTGGGCCACGCTGGCGCTGGTCACGGCTGTTGGGCTGGTTCAGCATCGCAGAAAAGATATGGTGTTGGACGCCAGCAGATAACGGGGTGCGGAGAGGCCCGAGAGGCCCGAGTCGATTACTTAGCGACTGGAACTAGAGATAGTGATCGAAGGCTTTACCTTCAACATACTTAGTCCCCAGCCCCCACACGCACCTATTCATGGTCAGAATCGCTCGATATCTGGCCTGGCTCACCGAAGCCGCTCGATAGCTGGTCCATTTCGCCTGGGTCGCATATATAATCTTGGGAAAAGACCAAACGACACCAATGCGGAAGCATTTAAGCGCGCGCGACGTGGAGGCCAGTCCGCCAACCCTGCGAGAGCATCACGTCAAAGGCGTGTCCTGGCGTGTCTCGGCGTTTCGAGAAAGAAGGTTTTCGGGCAGTGTATGTAGCCGTAGGTAGCCGTCACTCCGTCATTTCGTGGTCATCTTCAGCTTCGAATTGCATCGGGCCTTGCGCTCTTCTCAACGTCTCCCGAATCCATCATCACGCGCTCTCGCATCCCATCGTCTTGTGACGGATGCTTCAATATATGTGGCTGGCTGCTGTCGGAAGAGATATAAATACTCTCCCTCCGGCCGTCTTGGAACACCAGCGGCCCGTTCTGTGACCTCTGACTCTGTCCATGACCACAGTCGCCCTGAGCTCGCTCATCCTATGCACTCGATTTCCTGCACCGAAGTTCCGCCATGATGCAAATTTGGCTTTCTCAGTCACAAGGTCATCTCGCAAGTTGTCCAATGACGCGTCGTAGTTGTGGATTCAACGGATATAAAACGGCTGTGTAGCGCATAGGGTCAGTGTCGCGACAAAGAGATTCCTGACCACATAATGTCTCGTCTCTCGTGGCCGAGTATCGGCCTCCTTGTGCTCTCGTTTGGCGCCGCCGCCGACGCCATCGGGCAGACGCCCTGCGTCTCCTTCCAACGCGCCAACTCGTCCGCCTTCGCGGTCGTCAGCAATGGGCGGGCTGTACCCGTCTTCCTCTCCTCCGACGAGTGGCCGGGTGTGCAGCTCGCAGCGTCCGACTTCACCTCCGACATCCAGAAAGTGACCGGCGCCAAACCCCGGCTCGCGAACGTCACTTCTGCATCTTCGGAGTTGCGCTTCTCTACGCTTCCAATTCTCGTCGGGACCCTCGGAAAGTCGTCCTTGATCGACCAGGTCGTGAACCACACGAAGCTAGATGTCACATCAATTGAAGGCAAATGGGAGGCTTTCCTGACCAAGGTCGTCAAGAACCCCCTTCCGGGGCTTGACCAGGCATATGTTATCGTCGGAGCTGACAAGCGAGGCACGATATTTGCACTCTATGACCATTCAGAGCAATTCGGTGAGTGCACATAAGTTTCGCTCTTTCCCAACGAAAGCATTTACCCATGACCCGTTAACCATTAGGCGTGTCTCCGTGGTACTGGTAAGTCCCGCAAGAAATAAGGTTATTATTGATGCTCAAGATGCCACATCTGTCGCTCAGGTGGCAGACGTACGGTGACCAAGCATGCAGACGTCTTTGTATCGTCTTCAGGTTGTTCGCATGGCACTCCGACAGTTAAGTATCGCGGTCTATTCCTGAACGATGAGCAACCTGCTCTGCAGAATTGGGCGATGGAGAAATTTACCAACGGCACTGGAGCCCCGCTGACAGGGTCCCCTTTTAACCACCTGTTCTACACGAAGCTGTAAGTCTGCTTGCGGTGCATTGCGAATGGCTGACTTATCTATAATAGCTTTGAGCTCCTGCTGCGGATGAAAGCAAATTACCTATGGCCCGGTACGTCTATAGAAGATATTACCTATATACTGTATCTTTAAGTGAATCTGCTTTACAGCGCAATGGAGCAGGTAGCCCGCTCTCTTCGTCAGAGGACTGCCTGGAACTAATGTCATCTAATCGCAGTGCTTTCAATGTCGATGACCCACAGAATCAATTCCTCGCCGACTACTACGGAATTGTGATGGGCACGAGGTGGGTTGCGGTCTGGCTTATGGTACGCGCTCATATGGACCGCGAGTTAGCCACGAAGAGCCTATGATGCGGAGCATCCCGGTGGAATGGAGCCTCTTCGGAACTGGGCCGTGGGACTACAGTACAAATAACAAGACGATCTATCAGTTCTGGGTGGAAGGTGCAGAGAGAGCAAAGCCCTACGAGTCCCTGTATACTATGGGTATGAGGGGCGATGGCGATTGTGAGTTTCGCATACTACTGCTGGCGCTACTACTCATTATCCGCACGTGGATCTTCAGTGCCATTGTCTGGCGGAGATGCCCTTACCTCCCTTGAACAAATCGTCTCTGATCAACGGCAGATTCTTCAAAATGTATTCAATGGGACTAACGTGACTACTATCCCTCAAATGTGGTGTCTCTGTAAGTCCATGTCCAATCACTTTCGTCATCCATGCTGAATCAGAGGAAAGATAAGGAAGTGGAGGGCTACTATGATCAGGGTCTACGAGTTCCTGATGATGTTACTCTTCTTTGGACTGACGATAAGTGAGAATAGACTTTTTTTTTCGTCTTCTTCCCAGTTGTTGAGGTATCAAACTTCCACAGCTACGGAAATATCAGGCGATTCCCCATTCTATCCGAGCGCAATCGAACTGGAGGAGCGGGAGTGTATTATCATGTCAGCCTGCGACCTTATTTCCCCCTTATTTTATGTCGCTGATCAAGCGAAATCTTCAGTATGACTATGTGAGTGCTTGGGTCCCCTCCCTTTGCCTCTCGTCATGAATGATAATGAATGTAGGTTGGATCACCTCGAAACTTCAAATGGATCACTGTGAGTTTTGTGCCATGCGGACGAGGACCATCTGCTAAGGATTTTTTGACACGAAGAGTACCCAAATTTCGAAGGTTCGTGTATTGACGTAGGTGGTGTCCCTAAATGACATGCTCCGCAGGTATACGAGCAAATGTCATTGGCGGTGGATCGAGAAGCAACACAAATATGGATCCTGAACGTCGGGGATCTCAAACCATACGAAATGTCCATCGAATTTTTCTTGACATATGGCTACGATGCCACGAAGTGGTCGATATCTAATTTTGACAGCTTTGTTCCTAGCTGGGCAACCCGTGAATTCGACTTGTCCGACCAAGATTCATTGGAAGTTGCTTCCATTATCTCCAATGCGACGAGATTTCTGGCTCGCCGGAAGCCAGAACTGATCAACGCAACTACCTATAGCCTTACAAACTACCGAGAGTAAGGTTTTCACACTGTTCACTGACTTTCATCGCGTGACGTCTTCATCAGGGCAGAAAATGTTCTCGCAGAGTGGAAAGCAATGAACGAATCGGCATCCCGTATCTACCATAATCTTTCTGCCGAGCAGCAGTCAGCCTTCTTCCAACTTGTCTATCACCCGGTCCAGGCTGGATACACCCTCACACACATGTGGGTGTCCGCAGGTATCAATAACCTGCGCACCTTCCAAGCTCGTCTGAGCGCAAATAACTACGCTGATGAAGTAGAGCAGTTATTCGACCAAGACTATGATCTTGAGCTCGAATATCATTCCTTACTGGATGGTAATTCTTCATTTCCCGGTTGACCGATGATAGCTGATAAGTCTGACATAGGAAAATGGGATCAGTAAGCAATATGCATCTCTCCGATATCCGTGTCTGCCCCTGAGCTGTCGTCAGTATGATGGATCAGACTCACGTCATGTATTACTACTGGCAAGAACCGACACAGAATACGTACGCAGCACGGCTTCTATCATGTATCCCGCTAACGCATTTTCAGGATGCCGCCCGTCTCCAAAGTCAGCACGAGGAAGCCAAATATTGCAGGTGTGATGAGAATCACACCCGAAGGGACGATGGCGACTTGGTATGCTAATTTTCTCTTCCACCATCATACCTCTGACTAGTGTTTAGGCCCGGAGATAATCCATATCAGTGTGCCAATGGATACTCGTGCCCTCCACCGGCAATGTCCCTAGATTTCTACGCGCCCGCTGGCAACCGCTTCGTCGATCTGAGCTCTGGCGGTCTCGTTCCATTCGACTTTACTGCGACGCTCAATGCTTCCTGGCTCAAAGTCACTCCGACGCATGGTTCATTGTCTCCGCAGAATCCCGAGCAGCGTGTGCAAATCACTGTCGACTGGGATCAAGTATCTGACATCTCGTCCGCGGTCATTCTCCTCAATGCAACGGCGAAGGGCCAGCCCCCGTTCTCTATGCCGCTGACCTTCACCGCCAACCATACGAAAGTGCCGAGCGACTTTAAAGGTGGGGATCATGCGGTCTGTTTCCACGGAGCAATATCTTGATGTCGATGCCTGCAGGTTTTGTGGAGGGCGATGGCGGCATCTCAATTGAGGCTGCTCACGCGACGCGCAATACTACTGTCGGTGAGGTAACATGGACTGAGATTCCAGACTACGGGAGGACATTGTCTGGTGTGACTCCTTGGCCTCGTCTTGGCAACAATGAGGCGAACTACTCTGCAGGGAGCGGGCCAAGCCTGTAAGTTAAGCCTGAACCTTCTTTAAGTTTCTTCGTTTAAATTTGTGTCAGGGAATACGATTTTTACAACTTCAACACGATTGATCAAGATGGAAACGTCACGGTGACCGTCCAGGTCTCGCCGTCTCTCAATGCTTTTGGGACGGACCGACCGTTGGCACTTGCTGTCCAACTTGACTCCGAGACACCAGAAACCACATACTTTATCCCGCCTGCTGCGCCAGGCGACGAGCCAGACGCGTGGGGTGGCAATGACGGATTCGTCGCAAATAGCATCGTATCCATCACAAACAACTTTACTGCCAACCCTGGAGTCCATACGTTGAAAGTGAGCGTATCGTGACGATATCGTCTCTTTATGACGGCTAACATCGGGTCTTCAAGCTATGGATGATTGAGCCGGCTGTTGTTGTGCAGAAAATAATCATCGGTGAGAAGAGTTCTGTTCATTCGTCATCAGTACGTCTCACCATTTTTTAAGATACCGGTGGGGTGAAGTCGAGTTATTTAGGGCCTCCGGAGAGCATACTTCTTGCTTGATAACATCGGAGTGTATATGTCCTTGAATTGCATCTTTCATGAATATCTGCTAAGTCAGCCAACCGAGAGGCTTGGGTGGCCCTGTTGCTTCAAGTCATGCAGGGAATGCTTGTTGAAGTATGGCCGGGTGGGTGTGTGGTGAGAAGGGGAAGTATACCTGCCTGTGAGACTGATTTCTTAGTTCATTCTGCGCATCTAGCTCTCGAGCCTATTAGCACAAGATCTTCGACATTGGCGGTGGGATCTGATGAATTCTGAGCATCCCCAAACCGTATATGTACAACTAAGTATCCTACGAAGATAATCATATTAAATCGCTATTTAACATAACACACATGGCTACATATTCGCTGCGCCAGGCGGACAGAGGCATAAAGTTACATGATGAAAAGACGATTCGTGTCCTGTCCCATCAATGCATCGTTCATTAGTTCGGTAGGCAAACACTTGTATGCGAAACAAATTGACTAACGATTCTGTGCGAACTAGATAATTGAGGTTTCTGGCTGTATCTCTCCTTCAAGATTGCCCTTGAGAAAACGTCAATAATCACCGATAGACACAACGCAATATCAACGAACCTGATGCCTCGCAGAAGGTCCTGGTAGGAGATAACCGGGTTCCGCTCTAGCACACAAGAAGCCATCAGCACCGTCTCCAGAAACAATCACAATTTTGACTTACTGAGCACTTTCATAAATGCCTAGTACGTCCGACAATTAGTTCAGCTTCATGAGAGGACCCAACAACACTCACATAGCTCATTGCACCGACCGCAACACCGTTCTCAGTCGTATCGGCACTAGTCTGCGAATCTTTGCAGCCGCTCCACGATATCTGCCATCGGATGAGATCGAGAACAACAACACGGATTGATATCCGCGACTCACGACATCGGCGGGCGTGGTCTTGTCGGCCCTGAAACGTGCGCTGACCTGGCTACCCTTGGCGCGACCGCTCGAATGGTACTAAACCCTTTACTCAGCGGTGCCGTTATGAAGGCAGAGGGAGGTATCTCACCAGGTAAGGCAAATCTAGGAAGATGCTGTCAGATATGACATGTATGACTAGAAGAACGATCTTACCAAGGATGGAGCCAGAGTGGCATGACTTCATAGATAATTAGATAGTCTGCAATGCGTCACATAGATGCAGGAAATACTTACGTCGAATACGGCCTGTGAAGGAGTTCAGTTCAGAGTATTAATTCATGGTAGCCTGATATACGTACCGTCAACCGACATCTAGGCGGCAGAGGTCTGACCTGCGCAAAAATTGAGGGGTCTGCCGTGGATTACAATCTCGTAACACACCATAACATCGTGCATAACCTAAACACGTAGCGTCAGTCATGTTCGATCAGTGCAAAACTGGACGGACTCACATCGTCCGTCAGAATTCCGGCAGACTGGTAATCCTCTGGGAAGATGACTTCGCACAGAGATGAGCGTCAGCATCAACGCGGTCTCCTACAAGAAAAGATTACCTTCATCGTACCCGTCCACTTCGTCGCCATCGAGGTCCTTCGTTTGTCCTCCATGGCCGGAATCTGTCAAACAAATAATCCATATCACTCAAACCATCCAACCATTTCAACCGCATACGCACAATGGAAGAACAGCGAGTCGTGCGGGTGCGCGTCTTCCACGAGCCACTGCATCGCCCGCAGAATATTCTTCTTGGTAGGACGTGCGCGCGGATCACTCGTCGTGTCCGTTAAGAACAGCATCGACTCGCGCGGATAATGATATCTTTCTGCGCAATTAGTAAACCGGTCAGAAAGCGGAGAGGAGAGGAAGAGGCAACGCTTGCCATTGAGGAAGTGATAGACATGTGTTGCATCATTGACACAGCCCTGCAGTTCATTCCGGCTCCCGGTATAATTAATCCCAATCTGCGAAGATAGAGTTTATTAAACGCGGAGGGCTGGTACAATTCAGCCGGGACTCACGCAGACGGCCTTCCTGCGTCCTGTGCATTTCGAAGGAAAAAAGTTGGGGTGCATCATCGAATGATGCGTAGGCCGCGGTACGTCATGAGCCGGCGCGTGCGTGTTCGCGTTATGGTGCGATAGACCAAGCATGCGCGGGATTTCGGGGTACTGTTCTGGCCGGAGGGCGAACTGGACCTGCGGCGGCTGCGGCTGCGGCTGGTGATGGTGATGGTGGTGGTGGTGACGCGAGCGCGAATGCGAGCACGAGTGGCTGCGGTGGTGTGTGCTCGGGACATGGGCAACCGCGATCGGTTCTGCACGCGCCGGAGCTAAGACACAATGAATAGGTAGCGCAGGAGAAGAAGGATACGCACGCGAGACAACGACTTGCTGCGCGTGGCTGTGGTGGCCACGGCTATGGCTATGGGAATGCGAATGTCCGTGACTATGACTGTGGTGGCTGTCATGCCTGTGTCTCGAGTGCGAACGAGAGTGATGAAGCCCATGAGACGAAGAGAGCGCGCGGGTATGATGTCCCTGCTGGGTCGTGAACGATTGACTGCGCGAACGTAGGACAGGCTGAGGCATATTATAATGCCGTTGTTCGGAGGAAGACAGCGTGCGATGGTGATAGTGCGGCGATGCCGCCTGAGGCGTCGGGGCGCGGGAGTCGTGGTATCCATGTGCCGCAGAAAAACCCGGAGAGCTGCGACTCGGTCAGATCATTCGTCAAATCGTGAGACTGAAAGAGGAACACACGATCCAGGGAAGGGTATCTGGTTCGACCCGTAGCCGTTGGCTACGGGCCCGCTCATGAGCGGCGCGTAGGGGGGCGGGAACTCATACGGGGGCAGATTGTTACTGTCGGTATCCCATGCAGGCCACGACCAAGGCCAGTAACGTCGAAAAAATCGGACGAGCGGGGGAGGAGCAAATGCAGACCAAGGACAGGGCATGAGATGTGAATGGATGAGAATAGAGAGGGATGGGGAACGGGGAATAGCGCGCGATACCAAGAGTAGAAGGGTGAGTCGGAAAGGGACGTCAAGAGGGGAAATTGAAACAGCGACTTACGGAGACGAGTGTGGAAAACTAGAGGCAGAATGAATAGATTCATTCAGTTGTTTCAGCCATTACACGAGGATCGCAGGCCATCGGGTGAATGGTACGGCAGAACAATGGGACAATAGGTGGTCAGAGACCAGATAGCGCAGGGGATGACCAGAAAAAGACAAATTGGGAGGCAAGGTCGAATGAGACTCAAGCATAGCAGGAGAGAGCAACACGCACGCGACTGAACCCGTGTTGGGTATAATTACCGGTGGGGGAACAGGCGATCGTGACGCGCCTCTAAGATCCCACATCATCTTGTATGGATGTCTCGCGTTTGTCCTTGTATTTCTAGTACGAATATTAAGACCTGTTGGAAAGAAGATGGTGGTGGTACGAGTTTAGGCTCTGCGCAGAAGACGGGGGGATGTGGGAAGGAACACGAATCAGACGATGTCGCAGCGCGCGCTGTCTAATGTCTATGCTCCGACAAATAGAGGCGCCCGTGTTTCGACTTTCCCTACAAGCAGTGCACCTGTTCCTAACGCCGCCGGTTTAGAATGGTGGGAAGGGGAAGCTGCGATCCGCATGTGGCGGAGCCCGCTTCAAGTCAGCGGCAGAATGCTCCGACTGACCAAAGCGCGCTGATCGCAGCCTAGTAGTAGTACGGACGAGTCAGAAAAAGCTGAGCTGGAGGATGCGATGCAGCACATGAGCCAAGGCTAGGACACAAGCCTACAAGTGACAATTGTCTATGACGTACCTAACTAAACCAAGCGCCCTCAGTTCGAATTCTGTACTCACCTCCGCAACTTCGTCAGCAGCCGGGATTCGGAGTGATCTCACGAGTAGTGCCAAGCACTGTGATGGTCATGGTACAAGAGCAACTTCAAGTTCAAAGAACCCGGACTCCCTTCAGCGCCAGACGGAGACGCACGGAGTTCGGTCGGCCCGTGTGCCCCGTGCTGCCCCGTGCCCGTGATGAGTGACGCGTGATTAACTTGTGACGCGACGCGTCAAACGCGTCTCCAGTTTCGCTCCAGCTTGCGCGTTTCCTCTCTGTTCGATTGCCGCTCGAGGTCAACAGACCGTAAATCTAGGGTTGTATGTCTGCACATTTCCGGAGCGCTTGTGTTCGTGTCAGGTTCGTTATCGCATCCATTGATTCATCAATACATCTGAAAGCGCCGTGTTCTGTGCAGTGAGACCTCTGCTTACCGTCAAGGGTCGCTAGAGAATCGCTGATCGAAAATCACCGCCCACCAGTAACGTCGTGGCCATCTTATGGTATGGAGTGGTGGTGGATCGACGATCGTTCCATTCTTATTACAATGATCGATATGGGGCGCATCTCTCCTATCCGATTCTGCGTAAGGTATGTACAAGAGACTACTAGTACAACTAGCATTTCTCCCTTTTGCCCACAAAAAAGAGGACATCGACACTAGCGACGAAAAGACCCGTGACCCGGGCCCTTGGAACTCTGCGTCTCGGAACCCTCCCGAGGTGGCACGCATCATGCCCGCCCGGGTGACGGCACTGCGGCCACTTGAGGTGGCGAACCAGCGTACTCATCAATATTTAGCCCAGCGTTATTCTCCCACTGTCGTGCCGGAAATGAAATGAACCAATACCGTTGAGCACGTACGGTCATACGTATCTTCCCCACTCGGTAGTCCGTCACCATGAACTATGACAAGGGGCAGACTGTGTTCTCGCTTCCATTGATATCGCCGTTGCATTTTTCCTTGTCTATGTACATTCACTAGGAGTGTCTTCCTGTGACGTCCTTTTGTGCTCCACAGGGGTTGCCAGTGCGGCGCTGGGCCCACAGGGCCAAACGACTTCGGCTCGCGTAATTTCTCTGTGAGCTTCAACCCTTGTAGACGACCTTTCTAGATAATGCTATCCATGGGTACACAATTGCACGGTGAGTTACGTATCTGTGTTCATCTGCTGTTGCTGAACTTCTCTCTCTTCAGTGTTACTCTCCTCGGATGATTGTAGTCTTGCTCCAGGATGACCGTTGTTCCCTTCACCGTAAGAACAGTGTTACTGTCCTTGCCATATGCTCCATATTTACATCGCCGAGAGAACAGGTCCTTTGCGCATCGCCTCAACAATGGGGTCTACACACAAGTACGGCGGATACTACTTGTTGATCGGACAAGCTCACCACGGATAGCAAAAGCTCTTGCGCTCAATACCTTTTACATCTATATATTTCTCGCCGCCCTGCGATGTCGCTGCTCTGTCCGTTCACTTCTCAGCTAACATTTGACTTCACGCCATTGTTTCGATTCGCATTTCGGCAATAGGTCAAGTCTGCCCAGAATTTCGCCCTTTCTTATACTATGTCACCCCAGTCACCTCCCGATGGCGCCGCAGGCGGCGCCTTGACGCTTGGAGTGTTACCTGATGCCAAGTGAGCATCATCCTTTAATGCCCTTGAAAACTATTCAATGCGAACAACAGCGACTACTTGCGCATGCTCAATAACCAAGGGATGATGGCGCACCACGGTGCCATCGCCGACGACACCCGCACTCGGATCGAACTTGATCGGAAGCTCCAGGCCATCACCGATTTCTTAATTCTGTGCAAGAAGCACAGGAACTCCCTCGCTCATGTGAATCGCCTGCCGACTGAGGTGTTAACATCCATCTTCTTGATTCTTGCTGATTTGGACCCGCCTATGAGGGCGGCGCTCACTTCTGGGAAGAGCATGGAAAGCGGGCTGTACCAACGTCTCGGCTGGATCCGCGTCACGCACGTCTGCACGTCCTGGAGACAGCAGGCACTCACGTATTCTGTGCTGTGGAAGAATGTCGCTGCTGAGTTCACTCCTCAGTGGATGGTCGAGGTGGTACATCGTTCAAGACTTGTGCCTTTCATATTCAATCTATCTGTCATGAACAACGCTCAATGGGAGCGTGTCCGCCGCATTGTCCAAATGGTGTTGACTCGTGAACTCTCGCTCAGGGTGAGGGGCTTCCGCGTCAAGGTGCCCTTGGCGTGTATGGATGCCTTGCTGAAAATGTTCGAATACTCAATGCCTTTGCTCAATGACTTGGAATTACGTGCTTGTTTAGATGCACACGCCCGCCCCGGCGCCGTTCCAGGTATATCGCTTACGAAATCGGTGTCCGAGGTCCGTCATCTTGCTCTGGAGAACTGTATGCCTTCATCTTCGAAGATGCCGGAATTTTGCTATCTCACTTCATTGGAGATGGTAAACACCCGAAACACCACCCTAAACCAGATAACGATCCCGGACTGCCTCGACATGCTCAGCAATTCGCCGCAGCTGCAGTCGGCAGTCCTCAAGAATATATTCGATCTAGAAGGTAGCAGCTACTACAACGGGCTGCCCATTTCCCTGGTCCATCTTTCCAAGCTCAGCCTGACATGCGCTATTCCCGGCCTCATCCAGATGCTGCGCAGCTTGCAGATCCCCATCACGAGCAGACTTGAGATCGGCTTCTCCGACTCGCATGGCGACCTCTATGCACTCCTGGATCTCCTCGAGCTCCTCGTCCCGTTTTCTGGCGTAAGGTCCAGCCGACCTGGCCGGAATCTCTGCGACACGCTCACCATCACCTCGTGCAATCCCAAGCGCTTGTCGTACGGCATGTGGCGCATCGCCTGGACAGGGCAAGGACTCGACTACATGAAGCTGAGCATTGAGCATGAGCATCTGGAGCACGGAAAATCGCCCCTGCTGCTGAATATATGTGGGTACATGCCCATGGACACCATCATCGCGCTCACGCTTGGCGGCGACAATTTGTGCGAGTACTCAACACAAAGCATCCTGTGCTGCCTGCCACGACTGCACCGGCTCACGCTCGACGGAAATTGGATGGGCAGCGCTATTGGCCTGTTCCGGAACGAGATGGACCCGGTACTCTGTCCGGCCTTGAAGCATCTGAAGCTGAGGGACTGCCACGTGGAGCTCAACGAAAAGAACAACGCTTGGCCGTTGGGGTCTAGGCTGCTCATGATGTTGCAGATGCGTCAGTCCCTTGACATGGCGATCGACAGTCTAACGATGCGGCAATGTACACACCAGATAGACATGCGGAAGGAGTTGCGCGCGCGCGTACATCTGGATTGTAACTGTGATCTGTGTGAATCCCTGCTCACCTATAACCCTCGTTATGTATGACAAAATATGGATGATAATGAAGAGTAATGAGCCAGAAGTCTAGGTCTTGACCGAAAATTAAAATGTACTTTGGCGTCTTCGATGCCGATCATCCTGCTCAGCCATTTAAGGGAGAGATAGGATATCGGCAAGGAATAACGAAAACTAACCTGTTGACGCCTTCCAAGGCCAATACAGATGCATACATGAGGTGCGGGCACTGTATAAGTACTTTACCCAACAGTAACCTTCCGGCGGTAGATTAAAATTTCCTTGTAAGGTTTCTAATCTCGTTACATTCGCCTGTATAAATTAGTGTATTCCTTTCAAATGGCTCGCCGTGCCGGACGGCGGAATACAACCTCCGCAAGGGAGTACCTACTCCTCACGTTTTGCTGATCAAGTAGCGCCCGAGCGCGGAGGTGAAACTAATCAGCCGTCACGCTCGCAACCACCCGGTAGCAAGAATTTGAACTTCGCCGCGTTCTCGACGAGATACAATGGAAGCCCAACTGCGGACGCGTACCTAAAGTAGGGCACGTTAACGCATCTGAGGCACCAGATAAACAGAGAGAACGAACGGTGTTAGGCTCATCTGAGAGAGCAGATCGGCGTACTGAAGACACTACTTAACAGATGTAGTCACAAAAGGAAAAAGAACGTACGCTATAAGCCTCTGGCAACATGCCGAATATGTCCTTCCCTGTGCATATCGTATCCTGGATTCTTGATGGCTCAAGTAGCTTCGTGTTCATGTTTTCGCCAACACGATCGGAATGGGAGAATCCAGTCATCTTGACCACGTACTCCTGGATAAAAGCAGTATGAACAGTGCCACCCAGCATCGGCGAGCATGAGATTGGTGGACATGGAGTGTCGATAATACGTATCGGGAAGCCAGTGGTGCATACTTGCCCGCCATGAGGAAGGACCGATGTACCATTCAAAGCTATTCCAGATGTATGGGTTTAATGCGACGAAAAGAGACCGGAGTGGAGGGCGGTTCATACCTGTATAGATAGTTCCGGAGTTGGAGATGTATGTTGCGACCAAACTCACAGGTCTTCAATAGGGATATTGTATGCTGAGATGGAATCTCATCCACATCAGACATGATGACGAGGGTGTCCGTATCCTGGGGGAATTTGTCCGCTTGTGATCGAATAAGGTTGGACATAGTTCCGCGCGTACGGGCCTCGACATCCCATGCAGATTCACCTGGTCTGAGAGGATGTCCAGGAAGACTAAATTACGCGAAAAGCATGAGACAATACACTCTGTGGGCAAGAGAAAGCAAGGACTCACAAATCGTAGATAATTTTCTGCTCAAATTTCGCGAACCTTTCTCGATTATCCGCAAGATAAGTTTGCTTTGGCAGACCGGTGAACGTTGCATTTGATTCTACAATGAGGAAATGGTCCACAATCGGATCCAACTCATGCATCCGAATCTCCAGCAAGTCCAATTCAGTGCTCATAAGCACTGCGTCCAAAACCTTGACTTGAGACCCCGTCTTCTTACGCAGCTCCCAGTCATGTAGCTTGCATGCAGCTTCGTTCATTGGCATTCCTTCCGAGTAATAATGTGGTATCACCTCCTTCGGTCCATCAGCAGCATCCCAAAGCGGTCGCGTCGCGTACGAGAGAAGGTTTTGGATTTGATAGTGGTATTGCTCTACGACGTACAGGAGCGTTATCGTCATGATAACGGCAGGTATTATGACCACCCTGTATCGCTTCGGGACGGACAACATCTTCGATGGCGAAGTTGAGTAGATTGGAGAAGTGAGGGAAATGTAGATGTGCGAGTTTTGCGCAGCAAACTCGGGCGATTGAGATGGCACCAGGAAAATGTTTCATATGAAATTTGAAGGATAAAAGTGCATATCGACATCTGCCGAGACCTGTGCCCACGTATGAGCACACGCTCCTGCCCATCCGTCGGACGTCGCTTCTGTCAGGGTAAGGGCCTGAATCCGGGGACGTAGCCGGAAGATCGCGCGTCCTCCAGCGGACGATCGTCGATCGCGCATCCCCCAGCGGGACTTGCCGACAGCTGCTGGAGGTGGTCACTGTGGAGGCGGCGAGGGCGGAGACGTCTTCAGTAGTGCACATGCATTGAACGAGCTTTCAACACCTACCTACTCCAATCCACTGTCCATTTCTATCTTCTTGTCTCAATCACAGCTTGAACCCTGTTTCTCGGGCCTTCCTTTTACACACGTGTGCGCTTTTTTCATGATCATATCAACATGGGACCCACTGTCGACACTGCCCCCGACGGAACTCGGCGCGCTACCTCGTCGCGCGAGAGCGACCTTGACAATGAATACCTCTGGAGTGCCTTTGAGGAGCTCGACCGTGGAGCACTCGACTCTGCTCTGCAGGCAGACATCAATGGCCGTAGCTCGTACGTCGTGTCAGTTCTCTTTACTTTGCATCAGCTTATATGTATATCTTCCCGGTAGTTCTTTCTTGCCGCCCGTGCCTACATCATCTATCCATTCGCTATCTCCACGTGCGTCACAATCAGCCGTACGTCTCAGCAAGCAACAACACTCCATATTCAACCTCGCGCGCACGACACCTCACCACTCCAGCACCTCTACACCGGTACCATTCCTCATCCTCCACACCGGCCGACGAAACGGGCTTCTGCGCTTCCTCTTCTCCCACTCTTTCTGCTTCCCATCCAACCTGTCCGACGAGTCAGCGCCCGCATGACTGGATAAACGAGCCAACTTGACAGGAACTTACATCTTTTCAAACGCGTCGGGCCCGCCGTACTTCGCCCACGCGACGTGCTCGACCTCGATGGCGCTGTAGAGGTGCATAGTCCCGTTGTCCTCGCGGGTCACGATTCTGGGCTTGAGGGACCTAAGATCGGTGCCGGTCAGCTGCGACTGGGTCAGCTGCGCTGGCGTGATAGCGCGTGAAGACACACCTTGTAGCATTCGAGGGCATGGGTTTTGCAGATCTGGTCGCGGGATTAGCATAATGAGTGGCACATCAGCAGGACTGCTCACCGTTGTCGTCGGGAGACGCGCAGACGGCCGCCAGGTCGAAATGTCGTCCTTTTCGAGCGTTATTCCTTTTCCGTAGGGCTTCAGTCGCGTCTGCGATAGCTGCGTCCCTCCCTGCGACGATTGGATCCACCCTTGCGACAGCTGCGAGCCGCCCGGAGACGCCTGTGACTGTCCCTGCGACAATATCCCTCTGTGCGATGTCTGCGTCCTGTGCGATGGCTGCGTCCGAACTTGGGATGTACTCTGCCCAACAATGCCAGAAGACGCCCCGTTGGTCACATCCAATAGCTCCTTTGGCCCCACAGCGAGACCATTCACTCTCATCTGCGTGCTTCCCTGCGACGGGCCCGACACAGCTCCGCCGAGCGCTCGCTCTGCAGGCTCCGCAGACAGCCCCTTGAGCCCGATCCCATTCTCTCCCGTTGCCAGCTGTCTCTGTCCCCTCGGCAGGGCAGCCCCAGCCCGCCTCCGGCCGCGCGACGAGAATAGCGCGCGCCGTTGTCTCCCAGAGGCGGACGGAGGCTTGGGCTGTGATGCAGCGAATCCATGCTCCAGCAGACTGGCTTGGCGCAGGGCGCTGCTCAGCTGGGAGGACCACGGGTGCGCGGCACTGGGACGGTGATTATGACCGGTGGCGGAGAACAGCAGGGCGGGAGGATCGTCGTCCTGTGTCAGGTCGATGACCTCCGGTGTGTGAGTTGTCGATGTAGGTACGGGTGGGGTCATTGGGAATGTGAAGTTCGAAGAAGTTATCATGGCATTCCGGATTTTCATGATCTTTACTTGTGTGATGGAGTAGTAGTGATGTTCTAAGAAATGGAAGCGGGACTGCTATAGCTTCTAGAGGCAGAAGAGGAATATGCAGACGAATTATATATGAGTCTGCGAAAACTCGGTGGAAATAGCTCCAGATTTGTATGCGATGGTATGTATGGGCTATGGATGAATTCTGGATAAGATTCAAGGAAGCTGAGGCTCTGCCAGATGGCTAGAGGAATCATTTAGTTCGAGGGTGACGAACCTACTGTAGCGTCGCAGAGCCAGAGTAGCTGCGGACAGCCACAGACGCGACAGCCCGTGACCGAGTTACCGGATCTATATCTTAGCCGATCCAAATCTGGATATTGTGAGCCGAATCTATGGACTCCGCGCGCTGCCGTTGCCAACCCCGCGCGAGCAAACTCCGTTGCAACCCTCGTCCTCGCCCCTGTAAATCCCTGTTGCTATATCGACATCCTTTATCATCTGTTCTCGTCCGTACCTCGCCGTGGGGAAGCAAAATGAAGATGCCGTGTCCGTTGAGGTCGAGGCATCAAACACGGGATGTGGAGCAGCGCAAACAGTCCATGTGCATGTATGTGCTGAGTCGATGGAACACTTTAGATCCTGTACACGATGCCATGAGCCACGCCAAGAGCAAGGGTGGAGGACACACTTCTCCCGGACAAGCCTTTCACTAACTATCTTACCTCCATCTTTGCCGCGAACCGGGATGCGTGTGTATACCGGGCGCCGGAAGGGCGTCTTATTGCCCTTGCGTGTGTGCTCCTTCTCCATCGTGTCCAGCCTGGTGACGCGCGTCATCATTGCTTCGAGACTTGAGGAAAGAGCGAGACAGACATACATCTTCTTGAACCCCTCAGGGCCACCGTGCACCTTCCATGCAAGCTGCTCCACTTGCTGCGCGTTGTATAGGTGCATCTCGCGCTCATTCTTGCTCTCCTGAACCGTGAATGTCAGGCTTTTGAGGTGAACAGGTTTGAGCTATAGCTGGGATTAGATCATTCACGGAATCACGGAACTAGTAGGTATGCCTTGTAACTGTCCAACGCGTACGTCTTGCATATCTGTTCATCGCAAGTTTCGAAGGTCAGCATTGGGTCAGCAGCGCGCAAGGCACTGCGCAGAACAGACGTACCGTTGTCGTGGGCAAAAGCCCTGACTTCCACGTTGAAGGACTACCTGAGGATCCCTCCCCACGATCGTCTCGAAGCACCCACTGCGTCTGCATCTGAGCCTGCGTCGACGCTCCCTGCTGCCCTCCCAGGACTGCGTTCACTTTCCCCAGCCCGGCGCCCTCCACAGAAGCCGCCGGACCTGCACCAGCCGGACCCTCTCCCACCTCCGCGCCCTTCCTCGCCCACGACAACGCCATCTGCCGCATCGGCTTCCGATCCCGGAGCGCCGCCTTCCCCTTCCTCTTTGCAGAGCCCTTTGGTTTCTTGGCGTTCGCCTGCGGACGCTGAGCGAACGCATCGCTCCATAACCTCTTCTGCCCCAGCGCCTGCGAGGCGGTCGGGGCGGACGAGGCGCCCGCGCCGTCCTGCGTAGCTGTAGGCCTGGTGGACGCGGGCGGGGTAGCTGCAGGAGGCACCTGTGACCGGGCGAAATTGGTCGGCAGAGTCGGCGTGGGATGCTCGCCATGAGGTGCGCTATCAGCCGCGGATGGTATGACGGCGGCGTCCGTGTCGTCCTGCGCGGTAGGCTGCGCGGAGGCGGACGAATCCGCCGCAGGAGGCGCCGGCGAAAGGACTGCATTCGGTCGCGTTGATATGAATTGCTGGATGAGAATGGGGCGTGATGGCGTATTGGATGCGCGTTCGAGGGTAGCTAGTCTTGGGCTACGTTTCAGCGGAGTAGCGAACGACGGCATGGTGAAACTAGGTCACGACAACCCTTGTTCCGCACCATCTCTTATACTTATGTGCTGCGGCACGGAAAAGGCTGTATGAACCCGAGGTGGGGCCGCACCTTGATGTGACCGATAAGTCATGCAGGGTAATGATATCTCAAAGGAGTCAGAAAAGCTGGGGAACACATACCAGTTGTATGGACAGATCATTCTAAATCCCGCAGATGCTTCTGATATCTCGCTGTTTCGAGCTGAGACGGACGAGTTCATACTGGTTCTGTGACGGCATCTTGCGGTTCGTCTGCAGCTGCGGTGGTAACTAAGGCCCAAGACCTCGGGGGAATGCCATCGTCGCGAATAGCGAGGCTATAGGGAGATGGTCGGTGGACGGAGATAAATCTGGTTCCATTTCGCGTTGTGATTGGCGCCCGGACGGAGGACTGCAAATTGCGATTTGCCTCCGTATCGATGTAGACCGGCATCAGTGGCGATGCATGCTTCATGATGTCGACAAACCTCCATAACCAAACCAGATATCATGGTCAAATCATCATATTTTCACTGTACGATATCACGCAAAAAATAAGCAATTAATTTCTGACAGCTAGATTATAGTACGGAGACTGCAGCTTCGTCTCCCCGTTGCAATCTCATTGGAAAGTCCAGTGCCATACCCCACACGTATTGCGATATTCCTGCGCATCCTCTTGGCCCAATTGACCGAACTGCCTACGACGAATAATCCAGGCTTTACTATTTGAGATCGGCAGAAGTTAGACCGAGCTTGCGCTGAGCAGGTAAAAGCTCACAGCTCGCACGTAAAGCATTGATCCTTCTCGAAGTTGGCGGGGCTGTCGTGCTCATAGAGATCACACCGGCAAGTTATGGAGAGTTTGAGAACTTTGGGCTCCTTTGGTAAGAAAATTCTTTGTCAGGGTTCGTAAGTTTAAACTTCATTTCCTTTTCGTCGAGCCTAGCATAACGATTCGATATCGATCCCAAGAGCAGTGAGAAAACGAGACAAACATCGCCTCGAAGGCCTCCGGACGCCATACTTCTTCCAGGCGATATGCTCGACTGCCATTTTCTTGTAACCTGTCTTCGTCGTCCAGCTAGGAAAGAGATCAGATAGGATGCATATCCATAAGCCGCGAAAGAATAGAGCCGGCACGCACATGGTACGTCTCCTTCGCGTTGTCCTTGGTTATCTATCAAGGTCGTCAACGCGCAGGCACTCGTAGCAAAATCGAGCGAACAACATACTTGAGTGTTCGGAGATAGAGCCTTGACTGTCGCCATCCGGGCTGGCCAAGTTAAGGCCCTGGAACGTATTGTCTGTTGGGCCCGCCTTGCCCTGCGCCATCGCGTCCCCCTTCAACTCTAGAACTCGTCCTGTGCGCCCGCTTGTTGCCTTTGGAGACATCAAATATGGGTCGGCTTGGTCGGGGACCGTCTGGGGCTGCCAGAGCCGAGGCGGAGGTGGTCCCATCGGTTCGAGAGCTGGCGGTGTTGGTGGGACACTCGGCATGACGGCTGGTGTACGTGATGAGAAAAGATTACACGTTGATTACATGCGGGTATATTCATCCGTATAATTCCTTGGGGCTATAGAACGGAGGTAAGTAAAGATCAATCAACGCCGTGTAGAGTTCAATCAATGCTGTGTAGAGTTCAAAGCCTACATACGCACAGAGTTCAGTCACTAGCACCCACAGCAGCGTCATATGCTCCGGCGGTTCTAGTTCCATGAAGTCACATCTAGCCCCACCAGTCACAAATCCTTTTTCCATCAGACATATGGCCTGAGAAGAGACGGATCAGAAATATGAGAAAGTTCCAACTTTGAGCGCACCGTCATCGGAGTCATCGTTGAGTGGCCGACGGCAGTCGCCGGGGCAAAGTACTGCGAACTGGCAAGTGCCGGATGATCAAGCTACTGGTCCAGGGCACCGGACGTCGGCGCATGGCTCGAGAGGGCTCGAGTCGTCGTGCTGTTCTCGGTTTCTCAGCTCTGGGCTCTAGAGGCTCATTTGTCCGAGATCGAGAAGGTATGAGTGGACCAGACGTTCAATCATGCCATGTGGAAGAACTTCGTATCCAAGCTTCAAACGGCGTGGTATACGTGAGTTGTACGTGAGTTCTCCCGGCTGACGATTCGTTTCCACTAGTCTTTTTTTACTCGACAAACAGGCATTCTGGTTGAAGTTGTTCAGAAACTCGGATACGAAAAGTGAACTAGATGCACCTTAGACTGCAAACGTGAAATGTTATTATGGAGGCAAGGAAACGGAGTGGGATGTACCTTACGTGCGAATTATCTACAACTGATGGCTAGACCATGCCTTATCCACGCTCCAAGAACTTGCTCAGAACGCGTATCAGACTCTGTTGAGCAGTACCCGACCAAAAATGTGTCCCGCCTTCTACCTTCTCTACCAATAGGCGGTCTCCGACCCACCCATCGTGCTCGTCAACAGCGCCTGTTTTCTGCGGGCTCTGCTTTACGACTGCTTTTAGCCCGTCGGCCCACTGGTCATAGGCCGCAGCTCCGGTGAAATTGTCTGTATCGCCATACACAACGAGCACATGCGCTCGAGACTCGCGCAAGAGCGCTTCAAGCCGGCTTTGGTAGGTGCTCGAATTGAAGAGGGTGAGAAATCCTCGCGGGCCCAAGGGATATGAGAGCAAAATATGCGTCGTGCGTATCGGAGGTGGCAAGGTTGGATGGAGGGATGCGACCAGAGAACCATGCGAATATCCCTGCAGATCGCAGTCAGAGAGTATCAACGGGCTACTTTATGGAGGCAATCCGTGGAACGCACAAGTATCAGAACTTCCTTGACGTTTCTTAACTCTTGTATCGCGACTTGCACGACTTCTCGTAGGTCCTCGGCTTCGGCAAAGCCAGTGAAAGACGGAGAGCCAGATGACCCTCCGACGCCGCGCGAATTGTACCGCAACACATGAAATCGGTGCCCTACTGTCAGCGTCTCCAACAATGATTCCAGAACTCTGTGTGCAAGATAAGTCGTTGCATATCACGCGAGCATTGAGCACGGGCAGTCGTGAATTTTGAAGGCATGACGCACGGATCGCGCATGTTCCCGCCTAGTCTTGACCAGGGATGCAAACACACAACTAACTTCACGCCATGCTGCTCTTCAGGTAGAGAAACGGGCTTCGTCCAGATCGCTTCGAGTTTGACCCCTGAAGACAACTCGATGTCACATCGCGTCCGAGCCATGACGATTCCGGACTGGTTCTGGAAGGCCAGATCTGCAGTATTCATGACAGCATGTGGAAGATGGCGAAAGCTAGTAGTAAGGTGATGGAAGACTGTTCTGCGGGTATGCAGGAGAAAGAGCGATAGTTTACAATGTAAACACACAAGTTCGCTCGGTCACTACGAGTTGAAAGTGTCGAAAGTAAGCGCCTACCGTGATCGCGTGAAGTGATCTAATCTAATCTTCCCCACCCCGTCACCCCCGCTCCCGCTCCCGCTCCCCGCCATCACTGCTGCTCGAGCCCTCACGAAGACATCGATGGCGTGCATTTGCGGGAGATAGGGCTTTCATGCTGGAAGGCATCGTGAAAGTGGGCTGGTGATGTCGAGCACGCTTTTGAAAGCGCTGATATCTTCGAGTCTCGATACCGAAATACAAAACCTCCTCACGTTACGGCAATCGCATCGGTCTATTTCTCTCAGGTCAGCCTATGGACAGTGCAACTCGCTGTAGAGAGCCACAACAAAATTTGACACCCTAAAACTTGCTCCGTATCAACTAGAAATTGCTACAAACAAAATGTCATCGGACTTAAGATATTCTGCCTCTCAATGACAATGCTAGTTAGAAACGAGAGTAGAGACCTGGAGATCCTGTAGGTGCCAACTTATAGCAAAGACAACATTATATCAGATCGATGTGTCGTTTTCTCAGCTTGAGACTCACCCATTCAAGCACTAACTGAAAGATTTCACGCACAGATGATTCCGTGCTGTCTCGTGGCATCCTGCGGGGCAGAGACTCATACGTGGTCCACTTATCACTATTTGCGTCTTTGTCCAGGAGACAAAAAATCCAGGATTGGCCATTGGATAGGCAAAAGTGCACTTGAGTCTGACTGGGGTGCACGCTAGTCAGTAAACAAGTAGGGGGTCGTTGATAAAACATGCCCAGAAAGCTTAGAAAATGCGATAGCTTGGGTGGTAGCTTCAGGCAAGAAGCTATTAAGTGGAGCCTCAAGGCATTTGGCTCCGACAAGGAAGAGGCAACCTTGGGCAATTTCCAGCACAAACTTCCGGCTTGCATCATAATCAAGTAAGCGTCCTGTCAGTCCCGTTAACGTCCACATATAAATGCTAGAAGACGACGAACACGGCAAACCTTTGTTATCCGGCTCATCAACATACTTCAGAATGGCGTAGTCAACACTTCCTGTCAACCACACTTCATAATGGGTAAGTGGGTTCATGATCTTCACTCCGTCTTCCGTGCCTAGCCTCATCGCGGGCAAGATAGCAACAGAGTGTCCTTTGTCGGTCTTCTTTATTGCCTTCCCCAAATGCAAAAGAACGGCGTCAAGAAGCATTCGGGAACCGGCTTCGAACTGGAAGGGCATTCATTCAGAGTCTCAGTGAATACATTGATAACATACGTCCATATTGACGAATTCGTAAACGTCCTTAATGCGCCCATGCAGTGTTTGTGACTCCTGAATAGTGTCCTCGCTCATCGCTGAGACCAACTGTTCAATTCCTTTCTGAGAGAAAACCAGTCGCTTTTGAATGACGCCTATCTTCTTGAGATCCTCGTCAGAAGCGGAAGAGAAACTCAATTTCTGGCTAGATTATCAGAATCGACCGATATTCTCGGGAAGAGGGGTACGAACAGGTTTCTTGGCAGCCCCAAGGATGGCTTCCAGCGCATCAACGTGCTGCATCACCGCTGCCAACTCCAATTCTGTTTCTTCGATACCTTCCAGTTCCTCCTTGAGCGCGCCGAGTCGATTCATAGCCATCCGCATCTTCGTGAGATCGACTGGTGAGTCTTGAAGACTCCGCTTTCGCTTGCGGGTGCAGCTCGAATCGGCCATAATGAAAACAATGAAACAGTGTAAGTAGTACATACTCGGGCGGGCCGCGGCCGCGGGCGCTACCAGTCGGCAAACATTCGATCATTTCGGCAAAGTCGAACTCTTGCTGAACTCTCATTGCTTGAAAGCGTTTCCGAGTCTGTTTTCACAATCCGTACCGGACACTGGACACAGTACGTATATTTCGAATCTGTAGGGACTACCCATCCATTTGGCTTGCAAGAACTTCACGAACAGTCCACAATTGGCGTGAAGCCGGTACAAGTTTGCTGGCAAGGTCCATGTCCCAAGAATGCCCGAATCGTCTTTCCTTTGATCCGCCGAGGGCAACCATGCTTCACAATGCGCTGTTTATCCAAAATGGAGCACCTTTAAGCATGTAAGGGAACCCAGTCGAAACACAGTGACACAGAGGCTCACATATCGTGGTGTCGACTTGACAGGAACAGCCGGACGACGAATGCAATCAGTCGTCCTATGCACCGGTTTGCCTTTGATGGTCCGTATATGCGTTTCCAATGACGGTCGCGGGTTCTGTACTTGACCCTATAATGACGTCGGTGGTCATCTGCCGTATAACGCTGGCTCGATTCTCAAGGCTCAAGCACTCACGCGGGGATCTCGTGGATCCGGTCTTTCCACTAATAGCATTCGCATATCGGTGTTCAACAAGCAGTGAACTTCCTCGCATGGAACATACCCATGAAACATATTGGCCGCAAGCCCTTCCCCCTTCTGGTCGTTGTCGAGGTCCATGTGATCGTCTCACACAATAGCAATCTACATTTTACCGACCCGGAATTGCTTATTTGACATCCTGCTCCCATGTCGAAGCCCTGTACACAGATCCACAGTATCATCACCAGGTCAACTATGCCATCCGCACTCGGACTTGATATGGGTCCATTCTGCCTCTCCTACATTATTAATGCAGGGATGCCTCGCCTCGACGTCCAGGGAATACCTGAGCCCATTCCCACCTTACGCCATGATTCAAACCACATATACCCGAGTCGCGCTTGTCACCGGCGGCGCTCAAGGTATTGGACGTGCTATTGCTCTCCGCCTCGCAGCCGATGGTCTCGACGTCGCTGTCAACGACATCGAGCGCCAGAACGACAACATAGCCAAAGTCGTCGCCCAGATACAGGCGCTGGGCAGACGCGCTATAGCTGTCCCTGCGGACGTGACGTCAGAGGAAGCTGTCGAACGCATGGTCGCTGATACCGTGCAGCAGTTAGGGCGTCTGGACGTGGTGAGCTACGTCGCGGCTGACACTGGGTGGTAATATCGTCGCTCACCTAGATGCCCAGATGGTTGCGAACGCGGGCGTCGCCCATGGAGGCGTAGGTCCGGAAGATACACCCATTGTAAACAGTGCGTTGGAGGCTGTCTTTGCGTGCATGCTATTCAACTCGCCCTTTTGTGCAGTGTCCCTGAAGAATTGGCAAAACCTGATGGCGGTCAATGTCGAAGGCGTCATGCTTTGCTACAAGCATGCGGCACGGCAGATGATCAGCCAAGGGCAAGGAGGGCGGATCATCGGTATGCTTTAACGTACAGGTGGGAAAAATGCTTTGGTTGACGTCCGGTCCTACAGGTGCATCATCGATCAACGGCAAGAAGGGTACGTGTTCAGGTGCTACGCATGAGCACTATGAGTTCAAGCGTGGATAATAGGAGTGAGGAATCTGAGCGCGTACTGTTCATCGAAGTTCGCAGTCAGGGCATTCACGCAGTGCGCTGGTGAGTGCGACGTCCGCCCGTCAGTCCAATTGAATTGACAACTACTGTACTTTCAGCCCTCGAGCTTTCCGAGCACAATATCACCGTCAATGCCTATGCCCCAGGTGTCATAGATACTCCAATGAGTAAGTCTGTCCTTCCAATGCTATTCCCGATGATATTTGACCTTCCCTCGACAGCCAATGTAGAGAGCGTTGGCGGCGTTGAAAAGTTGAAAGTCGTACGTATCCTGCATATCAATACTCAGCGAAACAGTCAACAGATCTCCCCTGACAGACTCTCGGCCTTCCTGGTGCTCGCACTGGATACCCGGACGACATCGCCCAATTTGTTTCTTTTGCGGCATCGCCCGAGTCCCATTTCATGACAGGTATGTATTACTCTCAGCTTTCCGTTCAAAGGCTAAGCGGCGCTCAGGCCAATCGGTGATATTAGATGGGGGTCAATTATTCGATTAACCCTCACGCATGGTACCGGTGTGCTGGGGCCTGTTCTCGTATGATTCAGTTACCAGCTTTTTCCCAAGCCTGGGTCTGAAACGCGCGATGCGACGTACTGATGTAGCTGCGGACAACACAATAATCATATAGTTCATCATAGGTTTTGGAATCAACACCGCAAATACCAAGGTGTTGTGTTCATTCAGTTATCTGACTTTTATCAGTCTTGGGAAAGCTCACCCTGTGCAGCCCCGCTCGGTCGCGCTGAAATCATTAACTTGCCGTTGCAGTCGATAGAACGACGATGAGCTGTGCGCGATGGTAAAGAGGTCTAACCTACTAAATGCGAAACAAGGTGTTCGATCAGCCGGAAACTCTGATGCTGAGTTCCATCTTCACACCGTCAAGTTATGATATATACCCCCCAGTACAGTTGCGGAAACAGGCTTGCTTTCGATACGCTATATGGTAAACAATCAGCCGCAACCGTGATCACTACTTGGAACTGACTTCCATGACGTCGCTAGTCCCTGCAAAACGGCTTCATTTCTCATACCCGTGGGGCATCCCACTTACTTTCATAGCGGCACTTCTCCATGCTATTACGCATGGAACGTACAATGTACCCTTGAACGTGACGTCGAAGTGCGTTGGCCGCAAGCCTTTGCCTGCTCCAGTTCATCCCGACATCCATATGATGGCCCTGTGCCAGCGGGTTCATGCTCTAGCTAGCCGCGAAAAAGCTTGTTGGATAGCTAGCTCCCATAACGGATCCCCGACTGCCAGCATCGTCACTGGGCTTTCCTCTCGGGATCCCTAAGGCTCTAGAGTCCTTATGCCTCCTTATAAGTACGCACGATGTCTTCCTCGATTCTGAACTCATTCCCACCTCTTCCTCATGTCCGAAGCTACATCTACCCGGGTCGCACTTGTCACTGGCAGCGCGCAAGGTATTGGACGCGGCATTGCCCTCCGCCTTGCGTCTGACGGTTTCGACGTCGCTGTCAACGACATCGAGCGCCAGAACGACAACACAGCGAAGGTCGTGGCTGACATACAGGCGCTGGGCCGGCGCGCGATAGCTGTGCCTGCGGACGTCACGTCGGAGGACGCCGTAGAGGACATGGTCGCCAAGACTGTACAGCAGCTAGGACGTCTCGACGTGGTGAGTGATCGTAGTCGACGGTAGCGCCATCGCTCACCCAGGCGCGCAGATGGTCGCGAACGCGGGCGTCGCCCATGGCGGTGTAGGTCAGGAGGGCGCGCCCATTGTAGACAGTACGCCGGTAGATCATTGGATGCACCGGTCTCATAACCTTTTTTTTTGGCAGTGTCCCTGAAGAACTGGCAGAGGTTGACGGCTGTCAACGTCGAGGGCGTCATGCTCTGCTACAAGTACGCAGCGCGGCAGATGATCAGCCAGGGACAGGGAGGACGGATTATCGGTAGGCCACCGTATTGACGTATGCGAAGTGCCACGCTCAACGACCCGCTCCGCAGGTGCATCGTCGATCTGTGGAAAGAGGGGTACGCATGGAATGCTACGCCGACTTAAAATCAGCTCAGATAGAGGAGTATAGGTTTCAAGTATCTGAGCGCGTACTGCTCATCGAAGTTCGCAGTCAGGGCATTGACACAATGCGCCGGTGCGTGTCATGTCTGCTCGTTGGGTTTCATAATCGATCCTTACTGAGATCATAGCCCTCGAGCTTGCTGAGCATAACATCACCGTCAATGCCTACGCCCCGGGTGTCATAGACACTGCATTGAGTAGGTCTGCCACTGCATTCTCGATGCCAAAAGCTGACTTGAATTCATTAGCCAGCCAAGACACCGTCGCTGGTGTTCCTATGACCGGCCCTGAAAGTATGGAAAAGTTGAAAGAGGTATGTTCACTGCGGGCCAACTATCAGTCAAGGAGCCGACGAGTATGATGACAGGTTTTAGGCCTTGGCGGCATGCGCACTGGATATCCGGATGACATTGCCCAATTTGTGTCCTTCGTGGCATCGCCCGCGTCACATTTTATGATAGGTGTGCTCTCTCTTGATTTGTTCCGTGCTCAAGCTAAATGGCGCTCAGGCCAGTCAGTGATATTGGATGGGGGCAAATACTTTGACTAGTCGATTGCCAACGGAAGCGGTGTTGAGGCATCTGGCTATTGAAGTTGCCCTACGATTGCCACCTTGAAGCTTGAAACTTGAAGCATTGAAATCAGTGGCTTTAAAACATCTATGTGCGCTGCGTGCCAGTCAAAATCTACGATACCCATGCGCAGAAGCCTGTGGGGTGTAATATATAGGGTGTAATAGTTGGCCAGTCGATGCAGGTCGATGCGTGGGAAAGCTTGTTCATGAGCTTGTTCAATGTTCTGTTCATGAGCCGAGCAGTTTGTCTCTTCCTCACCTGTCTTGACTCTCTCCTGCATCAGCTCGCATCCCTTCAACAGACACAAAGTTATCCGCCCGCTGTGTGCCTTGACTTGAAATCTCGAGCTCGACGTCATCAGGTCATCTGGGAAGCTTCTCTTTTCTTGCTTACATCACATTCAACATCGAAGGATTAAGACCTATCAAGACTCAGTTATATCGCAGGAGCAAGACTCTAGCTACAGCTCAGGTTCAGGCTTCTCCGCTCTAAGCGTTGGCTACGATGACTAGGAAACACATCTTGTCATTACCAATAGAGACGCAAGTAGGACTCTTGAGATCACTTGGCTTCAAAGACCTCATTTCGTGCCAGCTAGTAAGATTTTGATTCCGTACGGGGTATTAATCGACGATGCCTCAACTCAGTTCAATAGGTCTGCCGTGCATGGCGTTTCTTGATTCAAGGCAGCGATGAGCTTCAATACCGGATCGAGCTTTCTTTGCACGGTCTAGAAGATGACTTCTCTGGAACCTGGAGCATGCAAGAGCGACTCAAGAAATTGAAAGACACCCAAACTGCTTGGTACCATCTGCGCTGGGGAGACAAAGTTCATCTGGCGACCACCGCACGAGACCGTATCTGGCTGGAAGGCGATATTCTGACGTACCGGCACCCGTCACGTCCCGAGCTCTGCTTTCGACGGTTCAAGCCCGGCTCTTCGGCCGTGGAAGAACTGGCTCTCAAAATTGGCTATCATGATCGCGAGGACAAGTCGGCAGTAGCACTTGACCCGTCCCAGGACTTGGTTGTGCTTGCATCTCTTACGAGCCCGTCAGTCGTTCAATCTCGGTCGTTATTGCGTATCGCGAAGATTTGCTTACTTCTGCACTTTTTCTCTTGTAAGGATACATGCTTTTGGTATCGATCTGGAATTCAGATCCTTGTCATCAGGATCGCTCCATCCTCTGGCGTCGAAGATTCGTTCTGTTCCACCGGTCGAGGGTGAAGATGCAAAGTTTCTTACTATGCAGGTCGTTGGCTCGTTTGTCGGCATCCACGTCAAATATGCAGGCCTTCACCTTACTGGCTTATTCAGTGCGGTTTTCATATGGAATTGGAAGACTGGCGAATCGCAGATGGTAAAGATTCACCACTTTTTCATATCAATGCGCCTGTTCTGATGATTTTTCAGAACCTATATGGCGCGGAATGGGATTGGTCTTTCACATTCATTGACGAAACACGCATCTTGCTAGCGGTCTCTGAATGCTGGCCCCTGGTTGACCCGCCACCCGCGTCCTACGAGGGCTACGGTATCATCATCGTCGATGTTACAATGCAAGATGATAAGTGGAGGTCCTACGACGAAGCAATTTCAGCACGTGTCTTCCTCCTCCCTCCGCCAATTTCGTTGCATAACCAGCCGAGCGCAACCTGCTTCACCAATCTCTCACGGTTCCGAACACCACCCTCCGCATCGGCCATATTCTCCTCGGCCGCTCTCTCGCTTTTCCAGCCGCGCGACGCCGACCAGCTCATCTGCTTATGCGTTGGCGAAGCCGACGTGGAATCTGAATACAACTCGCTCGAGCTCCTTATCTCCGTTTCCAAGCTTCTAGCCAGACTCACCAAGGCGTCCGATTTCATATTGCCCTGGACCGCCTGGTCCGACTGTGTCGTCTCCGCCGGCGGGCAGTCCTTCGATCGCAGTATCAGTACGCACTGCGTGGCTGGCATGCGCTTCGTCGAGCCGCACCCATTCCAGGGGGGCGACGGACCGCCATTCCTGCTCGTGAAAGACTGCAATGTCCCGCATCTTGCGCGGACAGACGCGCCGTCTGTTAAACTCCTCGACGACCGAGATTGTATTGCGGCGGGTGCTTGGGCGGATGAAGAGATAATCGTGGGAAGACCGCGTGAGCTGAGGGCAGTATCGCTCCCAGAGGGGATCAGTGATACGTCTATGTTCATGATTGGCGATGAGGCGCTGTTTGTGGTGGACCAGGTGCGCTATTATGCTCTTATGAGATCTTTTTTTTTTGATTCAAATTGGGAGCAGGATCCATCGGCTGATGTGTACCAAGTATATATGTTGCCTTTTACACGTTGACTCGCTGGCTTCGCGCGAGGCGGGATCCCGCCACTTTCTCACTAGCCGTTCCATCTTCTAGCAAGCTTTCATGCATTCGACGTTCATTTCCATCTCAACATCGCACGACCGACACATATATGTCCAACCAAAGCATTCAAGTATAAACCATTCTTCTGATGTGGCCAATGTCCCACCATGTGGCGATCGCATTGGACTCATCGACGATCGCTTCAGTTCAACTTCCTTATGTCGCCTGTTACCTACGATACATGTCAATATTTTAATGGGATCGTCTGCATCATAATTGATAATTGTCCGCGCTCGGCTTGGAACTTGTGTTCATTTTCAAAGCGACAGGCGATAGCGTAGCCTTAACCGCTGGATGTCCTCATTCCCGGAAGGATTCATAATCAGTCACAAAAATGGATCGCAGGATTCAAGTATCGGAGCGCGTACTATGCGTCGAAGTTCGCAGTCAGAGCGTTGATGCAGTGCGCTGGTGAGTAGGGCGTCTGCTTGCGAGGTTTTCATGACCAGCCTCTGCGGCGTTTCTACGTAGCTCTCGAGCTTGCTGAGCATAATATCACTCTCAACGCCTATGCTCCGGGTGTCATAGACACTCCAACGAGTAGATCTATGCATAGGTTTTACCTTCGGGAGCTGAGCTTCCTTCACCAGTCAGTCGAGGCGGCGTCAGTGGTGCTGAATAGCTGAAAGTCGTACGTCCACAATCAAGGACGCATTTGATAGGCACGGCACGACAGGTCCTCGATCTGAATCTTCCCGTGCGCGTACCGGATACCCAAACGACATCGCTCACCGTGTTCATGATGCGGGGTGGCTTCGGTCACAGATTTTGACAGGTATGCTTGCTTCTACTATAGCGATAGTTCCATCGGCTGAACAGCGCCCAGGACAAACTGTGACCGTTGGTCGCGCTGGCTGTCTTTTGGCTGTCTTAGTGGCATAAATTGGTTTAATTATGATCTTACGGCTGTGAGCTAGAGGCGCGGACGCTCTTGTAACGATAGTGGCTGCTCTATGCACAGTCCTTCCTCGTTGCATGCTAGAGATTCGAGAATGGTCATCCAATGCAAAATCTGAGTGGACGTATCTTGCGCGGTTGAGCAGAAATCGACTCTGCCCGTGAGACTAGGAAACAATATACTTCTCCTGCTCGGCATGTCAGTCAAGTACAGCACGAATAACTGATCAGACATTGACTCGCCGTCAACTTGACTGTTGGACGTTGAACGTAACGTTGCGCGCTGCACCGCGTTCGACAAATATTGGCGGTGGTTGCCAGGTGCTGGCAGTGGCGGGGGTCCGTGTCACGCCGGCAAGGGCTGGCCGTGGAAAGCAATTGACGGAATCCTCTTCATAGCCCTCGTTCAACGCTCTCATGCACGTTCCTCCAGACCGCCGACGTTGTCCATATCCATTCACTTGATTGTAGGGACAATATGCCCACAGACTGGGACGCAGCAAATGTCAAGGTTCGTTCGATGCATCTTGAGACGCGGCAGCTTATTTCTGACCCGCGTTGCAGGTGCAACTCCGAGTTGCGGCCCAACGGCTGGGATACGCCAGAGATAGGAAAGATGCTCAAGCCCAAGTGACTGGAAGAGACATCACAACGTTGCTTCAGCAGGGGAACGTCGGGATCGCGCGTGCCAAGGCCCAAAAGCTCATTCATGACGACGTCATGGGTCATCTGTCCGAGATGCTAGAAATGCAGATTGGCGTGTTGCTTGAGCGGTTTAGTGACCTGGAAAGGTGTGGTTCACGGCCTCTTATTCTTTCCCCTGGTCTAATACTTGTGAGACGGGTAGCGAATTTCCAAGCCCCGCCGTCGTTGAAGCCGCGGCCAGCATTGTCTACGCCGCGCAGCGGGACGAATTCAAAGGTATGTCTTCGACTCAGTGCTCATGGCGGTCCATCTTATTCCAGACGTGAGACATTTACGGTGTCCGCGATCTTCTGGCGCGTCGTTTCGGACCTACTTTCGTCAATACATCCATCACGAACCGCGATGGCTATGTTTCTCCCCAGGTTTGCACTGCTTTTCTGTGCCGAAGACAGAAGCTTAGCTATTTCCAGATCATTCGAGCCTTGTCTATGCCCCCCGCCTCTGTTGCTGAAATGAATCGCTATCTCGCCGATGTCGCGAAGACTTATGGTTATAGATGGAGGCCCGAATTACTTCCGGATGACATGTTGGTCTAGGTACCATCTCTCATCGGACAGTGCTGATCATCCAACAGTCTCAATATCATATCCGAAATCCTTGATGGATCTAATGGTACGCCTGTTGATATGCCACGCTTACGCAAAGTCTGTGCTCACGGTGCGTTTATTCATGAGGTTTGAAAGGAAAGGATTGACAGAATATTTCAGGCATACCCGATACCCCCAGCTGGCTTCGACCACGTACATGGAGGTAGGCACGCTTGTCGCGAAAGGGAATGATTGCACTGCCTAACATAGAGTTAGGCTCCTGCTCGGCACACTGCCGCCGTCAAAGATGTCATGGGAAACCGATGCCCATGAGCGCAGGAAGACTTATTATGTTGGTCTACCTTCGTCTTTATACTTAAACGTTGTTGATATCTTTCCAAAGGACCTTGTACGCCGCTTGCTAGAGCCGTTTTCCAAACTAGACCCTCCGACAGACCCCCTTTCACCGCTGGATGCATCACTTGAGGATGCTGTCAAAGATCTCTTTCGAATACCCCCGAAACTCTTCGCCGGTTTAGAGGATGAGCCTGAGGCAGCGCCCCTCTGTCCCTTTGATGACTCTGCCCCCGACGAAATCAAAATTGAATTCGCGTCCGTGCTGGATTCCCGCCTGCTTGCTATTCGGTCGCGTGGCGCCGAAGAGCCACCGCTAGACATCCCTGAAATTCGCCTCGAAGACGACGTAGGATTGTCGACGCCGGAGTTCCAGGAGAAGAGCGGTAAACTGCCGAGATTGCAGACTCTGCACACTGGTGGCGCACATCCTCTGCATGCCTCGGCGTTGACTCGTATACTATACATCCATTCGCGTCTGAATCCAGCCCACAAATCCCCCCACCTGGCATCAATTCTGATACCCCTGTATTCCGTCCTTAACCAAGAGGTAGAGCCACTAGATCTGGCGCATGTGGAAGCAGATACCTTCTGGGTCTTCGAGGCCGTGGTCAGCGAGTTCGCTGAGCTCGAAGATGATCAAGGCAGCACCAAGTGGATGCGCGCCCTCAGTCAACGGCTGCAATGGGCCGATCCTGATCTTTTCGAAGACATGGTCAGTAGCCGTCTATGTGAAAAAGGAGCCGCCACTCACTTCTCAACAGAGTGCCAAGGGCCTTGATCCTGCGCTGCCGCATTACTCTTAGTGGGTGGTTTCTTTCGTACATGCAAGTCTGTCTGACATTCTGGGTGTAGCCGATGGCTGGCTCCCATTCTCACGCATACTTTGCCTGTGCAAGCCGTTCTCACAGCCTGGGATGCCATCTTCTCCTACCCGATGACAACGCCCGACTCGTGCCCGAAGCTCGACCACCTTGTCGACATCTGCACAAGTATGTTGATTTTAGCTCGGAGACCCATTCTGTGGTATGTAATCACCACTCACGTTGGATTCACTGTTCTTACTCGACTCGCTCTAGCCTCGGAAAGCCCGGCCGTTTCCCTCAAGGACTCTGGAATGAAGACAGCCTGAGCTCACCCGTCTCGCCGGCATTCGGCAGCCAGCTCGATAACGCTTTCGTAGAAGGCATGGCATTGCTTCAGGATTACTCCGTGCAGGCCGCCGGCGGCATCGAAAGCATCGTGCAGATTGCCAGTGAACTCGCGCAGAGGCGTATCATGCAGGTCCAACCAGTCAAGCCATCGACTCCGGCCGTTGGACTGGGATCGCGTATCCGGGACACGCTCGGCCGAGGATTCACCAACACAGCTCCGTCTCCCGAATCCTCAGAGGAGGAAGAGTCGACTGAGGAAGAGGAGTCGAGCGACGACGAGGAGGCACCGACTGCAACGCCGGCGCAGCAAGCACCGACAATTACTTCTCGTTTGGCAGGGGCGGTGTGGAGAGGCATCACGAATCAAAGCGCAATGGACGCGCCGCCTTCGCCGATGTCCGCTTCACCAGTGTCCCCGCTGTCGCCCTTGTCTCCGCTGCCGAATCTTCCTCCCCCTCCGTCTTCGATAGATGAAACAGCGGGGACCACTGCGAACGGTTCACTATCTCCCGGAACGTCGACCTCGATCCTGAGCTACGCGGAGAAGCTGAAGGACTCGGATACCGCGGCCGCGCTCGCAAAAGTGAGCACGAACTGGAGGATCATGGCCATGGATGCGTGGAACAGCCGCAGAGCTGGAAACGTTTCGTCTGACAGTGTCAAGTCAGACCCAACGAGTCCCCCGCTGAGTGCGCGGAGCTCGCCAATGTCTGGCCCTAGGATATCATTGTCCCCCTCCGAACCGAACAGCGACTACGAGCCGCCGCCAATGCCTGCTTTTTTCAAGCGTCCGCGAGATTCGTGGCTCCCACAGCCCTACGAAGACGCCCTGATACCATCCCCACATGCAAACCGGTCGACCCCGTCGCCTTCGCCGTCCAGAAAAGGTATCCGCGAATCAATCGCCTCTTTCGCTGGGCGGCCTGCTGCTACGCCCAAAAGCGGACCACGTCCACTGCTGCTGAGTTCGTCAACCTTGATCACAGGAAGCCACGTCGCCTCGCCAACAGGCTCCGCCACGAGTTCTTCTGGCGCTCGTCACCGCGACTCGTCGGATCTTATGAGGAACATTCCTCGTATTAGGCCCAGAGATTCTCAGCTATCGCTTTCCTCCGCGACGTCTGGGCGACATCAGAGATCGGATACTCGGTCTGACATTGACTCGGACAATGGCGAAAGCAGGTTTGTCCCGCTGAACAGGCGCTCAGTGTCGCCGATGGCGCCTGTATACCGGACGTCGCAGTCGCGGCCGACATCACAATCATCAACGTCGGATAGGAATAGCGGGGGACTATCGCGAGTGTCGTACCACGCATCCCGCCGTCCTGTACCGTCCGCGCGCAGCGTCCCGGACGTCCCTACGCGCCATGACTGGGGCAGGTTCGACATCCCGGATTCACCCAACACCCTCCCGTCGTCACCACCACCGCGTACTCCTCCCTCCGCCCCCAACCCGCTCGGCATTTCAGGGATCGAGTTTCCGCGTGGATCCGTGGTCGTCAGCCAGCCCGACCTTCCAGTCGCAGAGCCACCCCCGCAGTCGAGGAAGCTGTCGCGCAAGCGTGTACCGCCAGCCCTGCAGACGGACGAGACCTCCGACTCGTCGCCCGTGCCCGAGCCACGCTCCAAGCCCGTGCGCATGCGTTCCAAGCGGCATCTCAACCAGCCTACGGACCTGCGGATCCAGAGCACGGAGCTGCAACCCAGCGGCAGTTCGAACAGCCTCGCGCTGCCCTCCACCTCGGACGACCCGGACGCCGCCATGACGCCGCGCGCGGCGACGTTCGACGAGGGCTCGGACGCGAGCGACAGCGTGCGGCCCCGCTCGCCGCGCTCTCCGCGCTCTCCCCGCCGCCAGCGAAAAGTCTCGAACGACCGCCAGGCGGGCGTCTCGCCGCGCACCCGGACCATCTCAACGGACAGCCGCGGGGAGAAGGTGCTCCAGAAGTCGCCGTCTGGGCGCCGGACGCGCAAGATCTCGACCGAGTCGCGGGAGGTGCGCAAGGAGCAGGCGGACAGTGCCGCGGAGGAGGGCGACGACGAGGCGTACGACGACCTGTTGAGCGCGTATGAGAGCGAGGACAGTGTGTCGCCGTTTAGCCAGCGATGATGATTGGGTCCGTGGTCGCCCGTCGCCGCCGCTGGCTTGAGTGAATAGAAGTAGGAATTTCAATGCGATTTCGTATATTTGGCAGGTTTCAGTATACGGATATGTCGTCTCTGTATGAATGCGACGCTGTCTGATTCCCTTCATTCGAGTCAACTGTTAAGAGATTCACGGAAGCCGGTACTACCAAAACATACGTGATATACTCGGCCGAACGGCGCACCAGTTGACAGCCAGATGGCTATCTCCGAATGCTACAAAGAGGTGAGTAGTAAGACAGACTGCAAAAAATTACAGACAATAGAAGATACAGATAAATGACTATCCGATACTATGATAATGTATAGTGGAGCAGATGCAGACAAACGACTGCAATGCGACGAGATACAGAAAGGCGGAAAATCAGTCAGGACGTGGAGAGAAATGTGGAAGGGCGAGTGCCTGCTAGCGGATAGAGGCATGGTCATGCAATTGCGAAGGCTTTCCTGATTCGAACATGTTCATCAGCGACAGCCTCAGCGAAAGGTCGTCAGAGGAGCCGGGCTTCCCGCTCGGCACTTCGTCGTTGGTGTCGAAAAATTGATCGTAGACATCACCCAGGACTTCATCTGCACCGCTTAAGTGTAGAACATGGGCAAAAGCGGCGTGAATAGCGATGGACTTCGGATCTGGGAGCTTGATGGGGCATGCCGCATGATTCTGAAATGTGATTTCGTTGATGTGGCGTATGACAGAAGGCCTCAGAGCCGGTTTGAACCATTTGATTGTGTATTGGTTTGGGGTACCCTAGATTCGAGAATCACGGTCCATTCGTTGGGAGATTGTGTTAGAGACACGTACCTCGACCGGGAGTAGACACCAAAGTAACTGATCAAAGGTGACCTGCAGATCGCTTGTTAACATCATGCCATTCTCAGGACTGTCTAGAATCTCTGCGAGATTGTTCGAGACCTGATCTGGGAGATCGGCAAAACGTCTGAGTGTGTCCAATGTGGCAGGTAGTACATGCTATAGTCACGGTTGTTATCACACCCATCAAGTGCAGGAGATGATCTGATCTGCTCACAGGAGAGTTTGCCCCCGGATCGAGCATTATGGAGCGGCGCAATATATGGGCCGCTTGCAGGGGAGCGGCGAAATTATCGGGATCATCAGCCTCTTTCGCCTTCAAATCCCAACACCCGGTGATCACACAGCGGTTACCATCTCGCTCGAGGAGCTAAGCATTGCAGTAGTCAAGGTCCATCCTAATACTGAAGGAAAGGACAAACGGTGGCCCGAAAATCATGAACGCGATTGGGCGTCACACCCTCAGCAATAACGTCAGACTCTGCCAGCGTCGGGGTAGAACACTCGGAGCTTCTGGACTCTGGCCTTCGAGATGCAGTGTAAACTGTTCCAACATAAAAGTGAGAGAGTGAAGGAAAGAGATGCGACAAATGCACTTACTGGGCCACACCAAAAATGAAAGCCAATCTTGGGCTAAGTTCGTGAGGCTGTCAGGAGCTTGATGATGGGCAAAAATGATAGCAGAGGCAATATATCGCTGTCCCCCGCAGTATGATGCACCTTCTAACACTGCGGTCAGAAGTCTGAAGACAGGAACGGTTTTTCTCCCCACGGACACCGACAAAGATGACGACTCGATGCTGTACAGGGTGGCACTGGCACGGTGCACCAAATCGGGTGTATTGGTTCGGAGATCCTGCGTCAGGGAAAGGACTTTATGCTGGAACACCTCATCTAGCACAATTCTAGACGTGGAGCTGCTCGCAGAGGAGGGCATCGAAGCTGCTGTAGTGAAAGCGAGTCGACAACCGAGGGGCTGACCCCTGGCCGATTCCTTGCGCGATAGATAAATCGATCGACTTCCCTCAGTCCCGTCGAACCGTTCCTCTTGACGACGCGCACTCCAGCTCTGAGGTCTGAAGAGCACGCACAATGAATCGCATTCGAGTTTGAGATTATCCCGCCTTGCTATATACGTCTCGCAGGACTTCCCCATTCTCCTTGAATTTCCTGCAGCCTCAAACACCGCAAGTATCACACGGTACTTCATTCCCCGGCGCTTGTACGACGTAGCTCCGAAAACAAATATGCACCAGGCCAAGACATCCGCAATACACAGCACTTATGCAGACGCATCCTCTTGATGTGGATCCGGCCATCGAAAACTCGACGGCTGCATGTCCATGGTCCGAAACAGAATGTCCACGGGCACTTGACTCCGCAGCGCGACGACACGTTCCGCAGTGCGCGACGCGGAAGGTCTGTCCTGCGGATCAACACTGGTCATGTCTTTCAACAGCTGCAGAAACCCCGGTATGTCAGGCACAGCGTCCTATCGCAAATAGGTGCGTTAGCATGGCCTCGCCGCGGCAGGCGAGCGAAACCAACGCACGTAGAACCACGCATACAGCAGCCTCCCAAGCTGGTACACATCCGCAGCAAACGGATCATACCGCACGCGCGCCGTCTCCGGCGCCCTCTGCACCCGTCCCACGGCGGACGGCTCGACGCGCCACCGCGAGCGCTGCACACCGTCCGGGCAGCGCCGCGCGTGCTCGAAGTCGATGAACAGATACCGCACCGGAAACGTCGAGCGGAATTCATGGGGCGGATCGACCCACACGGGAGCGCCATCGATGCTTACAATGCGCGGCGGCTGTCGGCCGTGGTGGTTCATCAGTATGTTCTCGTACGAGATATCCTGTGCGGAGCAACTAAGTCCCAGCCCCCGACTCGACGGGTAATACAGTACTCACCAAGTGCGCGATGCCGGCCTGATGTAAGACGGATAGAGCCTTGATTTCCGAGTTAATGACTTGCACAGAGCAAAGAGCACGCGACGCACGCGCAGGATCTGCTCGCTAAAATCAAGGCACTCCTTCACACTCCGCACCGGCGTCTCCGCGCACGAATTGCAAAACGGCATGACCGCAAACGACCACGCGCCGAGCCGCACAACGTCGAGCACAGGCACCGCCACCGTCCCTCCAAAGCCCGCCGAGCCGCACAATCCGAGGATCGCGAGCTCGTCCGCGCCCTCGGCACCCTTCGCGACGACCTTGACAACGACGTCCCGATTCGATCTACAGACACGCATCAGCGTCTCCTCGCGCGAGCGGCATCAAAACACGCACGTATCCCGTGCAGGGAACACGACGGACGAAAGCTGCGTTCACACACTCAGCATCCACCCAACGCCAAACGCACCACCACCCACCACCAAAAAGCATGCCTGGAACCCATCACCGCGGTCCCCGAACAGCTCGAAATTATCAAACGACAAGGACGACGGCGCCGAAGCGTCGTACGGCGTCGGCGAGAGGCCCCTGTAGTGCGGAGGCCGGTACAGCTCGTAGCCCCTGCTCCGAAACCACGCGCGCAGGGTCTCCCAGGGGCGGAACCAGTCCGGGTCGGTCATAACGTCCAGGGCTTTCCATTCCGCGACAGAGACGGGCAACCGTGACTGGAAGACAGCGACCATCAACAGACACACGACGACAAGGCGAATGCGCTCACCAGCAGACTTGCTTCGACGACTTCAGACTGTTCGTCCGTCGTGCGCATATACTTACCTACAGCACAAGGGAGGCCACGGCGAGTGGCTCATGCAGCAGGACAAAACAAGCGCATCGCTATTTCGCAATAATACCAAATAACATAGACGCCGCCACATCGCGCGTCCCCAACACACCAGCGTAAATGCGTAAACGAACCCGCGTAGACCAAGCACCAGAGCAAAACGGATCTTTGATACAAGTCAGTCTCGATCGGAGGTCTAGCCCGGGGCGCATACACGTACCAAACACACCCAACACTACACACTACAAAGATAAGAAATCACATCACAAACCTCCGATTCGTGTCCTACCAACAGCCGCATCAACACGCCGAAACCACGCACAGGAACAAAACACGCACGATGCGATGCGACGCCGACAACTGCGCCTTCTGGTGATACTGCTTCGTAACATCCCTGCACACCCATAAGCCCCAACACACCGCACCGAACCGAGCACGACGCACTTGAGCCCCCTCAGCAGATCGCGATACGAGATCTTCGGATTCCGCTCTGGCGCGCAGATCAGCCCGGCCCAAACTGCAGACTAAACACGCATACTCAACACTTTCAAAAACGCCTGCGCCACGCCCGACATCAGCACGCGCCCGCGCCGGATGCAGAAACACAAACACGCACATAGCTCATCGCGCCGACCGCCAACCCGCCCTCGTGCGTATCGACCGTCGTCTGCGAGTCCTTGCACCCGCTCCAGCAGATCTACGTGCCCCACGTCAGCTATGGCGTACCGCGAAGTAGAGATGGGAGGGCTAGAACGGACCACTTCGGCGGGCGTCGCCTTCTGCTTCATGAAGCGGCGCGTGACGTTGCTGCCGCTGATCCGGCCGTTCGAGTGGTACTGCACAAACGCATCATGAGCCGTGCGTTCAGGACACACGGAGGAGGGGACGTGCCATGTACGGGAGGTCTACACGCTACCAATCAATTCGCGATAGACTGTTGTTGTGCAAGTAGGAACGCACCGAGCACGGAGCCGGAGTGGCAGGACTGATGCAGATGCATACCATGAGATCAGCCGTGCATCAACATCGTTAGAGAGGCCCTTACATCGAACACGGCCTGATCACGCATACACTCAGCCAGCATACAAACGCACAGAATCAGCAACACGCACCGTCAGCCGGCACCCAGGCGGCAGCGGCCTGATCTACAGCCCAAATCAGCACACCACGCACCCACAAACCACCAGCTACGCACAACCGTATCGTGTATGACCTTCCCAACAGCGTCAGCACCCGAACGAAGACACCCACGCAACACGCACATCATCGACGATCGTCCCCGCGCGGTTATAGTCCAGCGGAAAAATCACTGCGCGCCATCATCCTCAAATCAACACCCAATCACCAAACACAACAACAAAACGCACTCTCGTCGTACCCGTCGACCTCATCCCCGTCCTTATCCCGCGTCTGCCCGCCATGCCCCGAATCTACGCCCATCAGCAACACCTCACGACAAAGCAAGCGCGACGCACAGTGCAGGAACAGCGCATCGTGCGCGCGCGCGCCGCGCACGAGCCACCGCATCGCGCCCAGGATATTCGCCTTCGTCGGCAGATCCCGAGCGTCGCGCGCGTCGTCCGTGAGCAGCACGACGCGCCGCGGATCGTAGTGGTAATAATCTGCCCGCCCCGCATCAGCCACCCCCCACCCACGAGCTCGCGACGACGGCGCACCGATCAAAAACCGCTGCACGCTCCGCGCATCATTGATACACCCATGCAGCGCGCTCCTCTGCCCCGTATAATTGATCCCGATCTGCCCACCTCCGCCGCATCAGCCTCCTCATAATCACAGCGAGGAGAGGAAAACACGCACGCAGAGCGCCTTCTTCCTCCCCGTACACCGCGAGGACATAAACTGCGGATGCTGGAACGCCTCCAGCCCGCGCCCCCACACCAGCCCACGCACATTCCCCTCTCTCGCCCGCTCCTTCTCGCGCTCGTGCGCCGCGCTCCTCTCCCGCTCCCCGCCGCGGTTCCTTTCTCTGCTGCGACTGCGGAGCCGGCGCGCGGTGCGGCGACGGCGCGCGCGCACGGCGCGCCCGCGCGCGGGGTGCGCGCGCGCCGGGCGGCGGGTCGGCGTAGCGCACGCGGATCTGCTGCGTGCCGGGCGCGGGCGGGGGCGTGTGCCCGCGCTCGGAGGGCGCTGTGGGCGCGGGTGCGTTGAGTGTTCGGGTGCGGGAGAAGAAGGGGAGGCACGAGGGGAACGCACGCGAGATGACGATCTGCGGGATGGCGGGGGCGCCGCGGTGGCGGGCGTGGCGGGAGGAGGGGAGGACGCGGGCGTGGCGGTGGGAGTGGTCGTGGTCGCGGTGGTCGTGGCGGTGGGAGGACGGCAGGACGGGGACGGCGGTGGCGGGCGCGAGGTATTCTTGCTGCGCGTGGTGCTGGTGCCCGTCGTGGTGATGCCCGTGGCGTGAGCGGGAGCGGCGCGAGGCGTGCGAGTGCGCCGACGGGGCCTGCGAGACGAGGTACGCGCTGTCATGGGGTGCGTGAGCATGCGCGCGCGAGGGAGTGCGGGGATCGTACGGTCGCGAGTTGCTGCGGTTGAGCGCGTATGCCTGGCCGCTGCCGCCGCAAGTCAGCATCACAACGGGTGTCTGTCGACGACGAAAGTACGCACGGAGCAGAGACGGGCACGCCGTGGAGCGGGTATGGGCCGGGCGCGTCGCCCGGGGGCGGGATCTGCGGTTGTCTGGCGGCGTGTCAGCGCGCGTCAGGAAGTGTGAGCGTGCACGCACGGCATGCCTCCCGGGAATCTATGTGCGTTGGCGTTCAGCGGTCGCTCGTAGCACGGAAGGCGGTATATAACTCACGGAACGGAGGACGGGCCCGGGATCACAGGCTCAGGAAAACCGGGTGCAGGCGCAGGCCATCCAGCGCCCTCCTCCTGATGATTGGGATCGAACATTTTGATGCGTTATCTCGTGGGTCTGGATGGTATATCAGTGTATTCAGTGGTCTGCATCATCACGGAGCTCATCAGCCAGCGCAGCGACCAGCCAGTCATCGCGCACGCACCGGTCAGCAGAGGCCGGCACAATCAGAGATGGGGGAGGAAAGCAGGAGAGGGAGAGTGGAATGGAATGGAGACGGAACGGTTGTTGCCCTCGCTTTGTACAATGAGCGGTTTGGCGCCCTTGGCTACATTGTCTGCCTTAGACGCCGGGCGCCCATGACGTTATCCCATCACCCCGCCTCTCTCCCCGCCACTTCGACCTTCGAAGCGTGCATCTGCAGTGCCAGCCCTGCCGCTGCCTGTCTGTGTTCTCCGACGTCTGCACACTCACCCGATCGCGCCATCTCTCTCCTTCTCCCCGTGCTCGTTTTCATCCTGTGCGAACGGCTGGATGATTGTTAGCTCAAGACAGACCTTTACAGTATTAGTACCTTTGTTCACAGAGAAGCCACGGGCTTGAGTTCCGGCAGCACTTCCGAATCGATCTTCGTCGTTTCCTCCGTGCGTGATGTCACCTGCAGCTAAAACCACAGCGTCGTTCCGCCACACACCAACTCAAAGCCGGCATTCCCGTCATAGAGCTTTCTCCCCCTCCTCCCTCCGTCCCCCGCATACAGCATGGTCCGAGTCATCGCAGGCTCCATCGCCGACGCCCACCGCCTCATCGCCTTCCTCGAGTCTGTCGATCGCGGCCCCGTGTACCCCGACGGCACGCCCGACTTCTCCGACGTCTACCTCGCCTGGATCAACTGGCACAACGCGCCCCGCGCGTGCCCCGGCCCAACTGTACGTGTGTTCTCCCTGTCGCACACTGTCCGCACCCCCGCCCTGCTGCACCGCCTGACGCAGCACAGGCTTCCTGTAGGGCGACAAGTGGTTTCTCGCATTCGTAAGCAGAAGCGGCCCTGAGCGTCCCGCGCCGGACGTCGCTATACGAGTCCCCCGCCGATCGCGAGATTCGCGACCGGTTCGTTGCTGGCACCGGCAGTAAACTCGACGCCGCCTGTATGCAGTTCATGAACAGGCCTCAGGGCGTTTTTCGCCATCCGTTTGTTGTGGCTGGCGCTTGAGGCGGGCATCCGCATTGGTTTTGTTCAAGGCATATATACACTACTTGATCAGCAGAATCCTTCGTTCACAACCTCCGATTAGTTCACTGTCACGTATCTTCTGTGTAAGGTCGCAACAGAGACCAGTTCGAAGCGTGCATCTGCAATGCCAGCCACGGCGCTGCCTGTCTTTGTTGCTGCAAGACTTTGCGGCCCAAATCGTCTGCAAACTCACCCGATCGCGCCATCTCTCTCCTCCTTCCGTGCTCGTTTTCATCCTAAGTGAACGGCTGGGTGACTGGCTCAAGACACACATTTGCTTGAAGCCAAGGGTTTGAGTTCCGGCGGGACTTCCAAATTGATCTTCGTCGTTTTCCTCCGCGGCATGACGTCACCTGCGGCCAAACCACAGCGTGCGTATCATATCATTCCGGCAAGTCTCCCAATGTCAGGAAATGGGAAGGACATAGACACGGACCGAAAATAGCTATGACCATGCTGGCTGGGTAAGCATCCTGGGCTTTTAACTCTGGTCAGTGCCAGGTGGGACCTACGCATCGTGCAGTGGCCCGCGAGGCATTAGCAGCGCAATTTTGCCAGCCGATACACCTGACGCCAACCCACGGACCGCAGAGACCAGCATCCTTCTTCCCCCTGGCCCCGAGGCACCCACATGCTACGACAAACTCACGTCGCAATCGACTCGTGTGGTAAATTTCTTCAGCACCTCGGCGACTGCAGCGAAAGATAATACTGCGCTCGCTACCTCACCGCAGACAACGCCCGCGTCGACAGACACACCTCAGGACCAAAACGCCGAGAGAAACGAAAGCCCCCCGCTGCGATCCAACCGCAAACCGTATATTACGCCAGCCCATATCCTACTTTTGCCCCCGCGCACGGCGTCCAGCACTAACCGCGCACCGCCCTCACCGCTGCCGCACGAACCCAGCCGCAGGCGCACCCGCCGTCCGCCTGAGCACGCCCACATTCGCTGCACACCAATCAGCACCGCCCACACACAATTTCCCGAAGGGAGAAAGCGTACCTGGTCGGCGCTCCCACCCCGCGCCCTTCTTCGTGCCCTTCTTCGTGAGCGCGCGCGCGCGAAAGCGGTTGACGCGCGCGGGGGGTGTGGTGCTCCCGGGCGCGGCGAGCGCGTCGGTGTGCGGGAGGGCGCGGATCGTGCGTGCGCTGCAGAGCCACTTTCAGTGTGACACTTGTATTGAAACAGACGGATACGCACCCGACGATGATGTCCTTGGCAGTTTTCTGTGCGCGTTTGCGCCGTTTGGGGGCGGTTGATGAGGGCGTTTTTGTGGCTGGGGAGGGTGTGGGCTTCTTTTTGCTGAGTGCGGTGAAGAGGTGGTCGGGGAGGTATTTGGATTTGGGATCCGGGGGCGCGTCATCTTCGCCTTCGTCCGTGTCGTCATCGTCGTCGTCCCGCTCATAATGGCCCGCTATGAGCATCGCCTCGTCCTCAGTGTCGAGCTCCGACTCTTCCTCGCCCATCGCCTCGTCTGACTCTTCGCCATCCTCACCCTCGCCTCCCATATTAAAATCCCCATCCTCGCTCTCCCCGCTCTCGCCCTCCGCATCGCCCATCGCCCGCCGCATCCGCTCCTCGACCCGCCTCCGCTCCTCCGCCTCCTCTCCACCCCCCTCATTCTCCTCTCCACCCAACTTCCCCTTCCCGCCCCTCGCCCCCGCCTGCGCCTTCAACCGCCCATCCCTCTCCCGATTCCTCGCCCTCGTCTTCTCGCGCTCCGCCGCGCGGAACGCCTCGACCTCATGCGCGCGCCCGCGGGCGGTTCGCGCGGACTGGGACAGCGCGACGGCCTCGGGCGCGTCACTGTCAGAGCCAGAGTCGGACACGGACATGTTCTGCAGCGATTGGACGAATATGTGATAGAGTCGGGCGTCAGGGAACGTGCACACGGCTGAGGAAAAGGACGAGCGTGACGCAGCCCGCGTGACGCCTCCGTAACAGCAGCGCGCGGGCCGGCGGACCGGCTCCCCGTCCCCAGGTCTGATATCATCGACCACTCCTCCTGCTCCTTGCTCCGCCCACGATGTCCGCGCCCGACCCCCTCTCGTCCGTAACAGCCGCCCTCACCCGCGCATCCCTCATCCCCGACGTCCTCCCCGCCTCCTTCGCGCCCTCGCTCCTCTTCTCCGTCGTCTACCCCGCCGCCGCGCGCGAGGTCGTCCTCGGCACGGAGCTCACGCCGCACGACGCAGCCGACGCGCCCGAAATCGTGATCACACCGATGAACCTCCCCGCCGCGGCAGCGCAGAGCGGGGACGAGGGCGCCGTGTCCTACACGCTCGCGATGCTCGACCCCGACGCGCCGACGGCCGCCGAGCCCGCCTTCCGCTCGTTCCGGCACTGGGTGGTGCGTGCGCCCTACACGCGAATTCTTTGCGCCTGACGGGACGGCAGGTGACGGGCCTCAAAGCGCCGATGCCCGCCCCCGGCGCGGACAGCCGCGCGCTGCACACCAGGCCCGCGACGACGCCCTACCGCCCGCCCGGCCCGCGCCCCAACTCGGGCCTGCACCGCTACAGTGCGCCCCCCTCCCCTCCACTCACCCCACGTCTAACACCCCCGCCGCGGCCCAGCGTTCCTGCTCTTCCAAGAACCAAACGACGGATTCACGATCCCGCCCGATGCGCCCGAGCACGGCGCCGCGCTCGAGGAGCGCCGCAGCTGGGACGCCGTCGAGTTCGGGGAGCGATACGGGCTCACGCTCGTCGGCGCGACGTTTTTTGTCGTCCGGGCGGACTAGGGCCTTTCACTCGAAGCAATCACATCTGAATCTCCGTGCGCAGTCGTTCTCGGTTTGGGCCGTGCATACGTGGTAAGTAAGTACACCCAGACGCAGCCGGACCCGGAGACGCGTCTTACCGGCGCACACTCCACTCTCCTCTGAAACCCCCCGTCCCCCCAGGCGCGCCCTTCAGCACGAGACGCGCGCGCCCCTCCGATATCTCGAGCCCGAACGCCCCGGCTTGGTCGCTTGGCGCGAGCGGGGCCGGGAAGGCGGGTGGTCCACACGGCACGCGCCCGTGCCGTGCCCTTCGAGCGTGTCGGATGTCCAGGTGAGTGTGGTGGCGGTGATGTGGAAGGTGAAGGTCGTGCTGGGCGGCGTGGCTGCGGGTGGCGGGTGAGGGCGGCTGCGTGCATGAAGGCGGGTGAAGCTACGCACCAGACATGTTTCGTCATGGACCCACTACGGTCGAGCCAGACGGGTCGTTGAGATTTTAGGTATGACGTCGACCATGCCGTTATGAGTGTCGAGGCTGGAGGGGTTTGGGTGGTGTCTGGGCGTCATAGGCGAGCACTCTGCGGCGCGCTTTATATCCCCCACATGAAGCTGCAAAGTCGCGTTGACGCCGGGCGCTCGCAAGCCACCCCGCCCCTCTACGCGCGCACAGAGCTCGGCGCGTCGCGTTTGAAACACATACGCCCGGCCGCCGCCCGCATGGGACCCGTGCACGGAACGGCCGGCCAATTTTGGCGCGCCGCCGTTTTCAGCGCAGGACGGACGCGGCGCCGTGTCGGAATGTCAGGATGTGCCAGCGTGGGTCGTCGTTCCGTGAACGCGTTTCATCCGGACAGCATACGAGCAAGTCAGGCTGGTGTGTTGCCGCCGACGCAGCACCTCACCGTCAATTTCGCCTCAAAGGAGAACATTGAAGCGTGTTTCTCGCGTCGACACGGCGGAAAACACGTCCTTGCTCCGATCCGTCTTACATCGGGATAGGATGTACACCACAGCGTTCACGATGTTTCAAGCTGCTACAATCCTACATACAGGCGATCCGGGCACAGGCTAGTAAGTAAATCAAGCAGTCTCGTCCGCTGTATCACAGGCTTTCAAATCTTGCTCACGATCATCGCCACCACTTCTACAATTCAGGCAGACTTCACCGAATGAGGCGCCATCCATTAAAACCCATCAGTGGAGGATGGGAAGATCACCGCAGCGCACTCACCTCCGCCTCGGCCGTGCTCCTCACCTTCCACGTCCCCGTCCACGAGCCCCTAACATCAGAGAGTGCCCCGCCCTTGTACTCGAACACGAGCGCCTCCGAAGCATACAGCGTCACCTCCGTCACGGTGTCCGTCAGCTGCATCGTGAATGTGCCACTTCTGGCGCCAATTTCGGGCAGGCGACACGGGAAGGTCCCAGCGCCGGCTTGATCGCCGCTGCCGGTCCCGCGGCCTTCGAGTCGGCCGACGATCCATGCGATCGTGTCGTGGTTCGCGGTGAAGTGGAATTGGTCTGCGGCGTTGCCCTCGGCTGTATCGTCGGAGCGGCATGAGCGCGAAGTCGGGCAGTGGGGATCCCGAGCGGTGATGAGGTTTACCTGCTTCGTTGCTGGCGGCTGCGTGGAGGCCATGAATAGTGCTGATGACGCGGCAGGAAGTGAAGGGTACGTACTGGCCATAATGCTGTCAAGTTGATATTTGGACGGTGCTGAGTTGTGTGTTCACGGATGTCAGAGTCAGAGCCACGCTCGGCGGGCCAATTCATATACCACCCATGGGTACAGTCCGTCTGCTTCTCGTGCCCTCTGGAAATAATCGATGCCTATCAGCAGGACTGCCCAATCTCCTTAGAAGAGAATCGGAAAGCGATTCCGAGGCACTGACATTCCGTTACCGCACTTTCGACAATTTCTGAGAAGCAAGGAATGGAGTGGAAAGGAACGATACTCAACGTGACCGTATCTGCCGGGCGCAATGTACTTCCTACCATCCATTCACGTTCGCTGCCCGCTCCCCTGAGCTTTCCGTTTCTCACTCATGGTCCGGCTTTGGGGTAGTCTGGGCGTTATAGGTCATTGCCTTTGCGGTCGCAGTCTATCCGTATTTACTGTCAAGATCACAATGTCATTTCGCGGCTGGCAAACTGCTGCGGTCGCTCTTCTCACAAATTAGAAATATTGGCATAATCGACACAAGTACAGAATACAGTTCACTTCTTCGATACCAGACCATGCGATCGAGCAGGGTCACCTAGCAGAACCACTGGAACAGTAAGCTCGGACGCTCCGGATGCGTGCGTGCGACGGCACCCACCTCCAACCGAGCCCATCACTGCCAATCCCCCTCCCACGGCTGCTTCGGCGGCGTGTCCAGGTCAAACTCCGAGCCCAAGCCAATGTACATGTCGACAAGATCCCCGTCCGCGTCGCGGAGCTCCAGCTTCGCGGCGTAACGCCCCTCCTCGGACTGGTGCTGCGTCATCCACAGCTTGTACGTGCCGGCCTCTGTGTGGTCCTTGAGCGGGTTCCCGTGGAAGAAGCCGACGCCCTTCTTGTCGACGCCGTCGCCTTGCCCCACGATCCCGTCCAGCGCAAAGTTGAGCGTGCCGCCGATCGCGCGGACCTGGAGCGTCCCTGCGGGCGGGGGGTCGCCGGCGGCTTTGGCTGTCTCTTGGACTTCCTTGACGTGTTTGACGAAGTCGGCGTCGAGCGAGGTGTCCTTGAGGAGATCGTCGTAGAAGGCTGTGGGGTGGAAATTCAGGCTTGGAGGACGCCATGGATTAAAGTCCAGATTTACCTGGTCCCTTCTTTATGCCTGCACATGCACAGGTCAGAACGGAGTACGCTTGAAAAGAACTGTGAATGTCACGTACTAGCCATGATCGTATCGTGGGGGTTCAGGAAACGGTGCTGCAATACGGGATGAGGGAAACAGCGAACTTAGAGTGTTGAAGGGTCGTGGAGAATTGGGCTGCTCGCTCGAACGAAGTCCAGTCGGTTGCTGAATAGCGACAACGCGTCTGGGGAGCTGCGCTATATCTGTACCCCCGATGTGCCAAATTGGCTCCCAGGTACCGCAGAAGATAAAATCGGACACCACCGAAGACGTCTAAGTTTAGCAGCAGGGGCTCGTCGACCGCGGCAGAGAGGGAGTGCCATAATGTCAGGTCGCATAATGCCTTGTCCACCGACCGCTCATAAAAATTCCGCACGATTTCCGTGCACCCCAAAGAGACCCAATTGATTGAGCGCAACCAGCTCTTGGCGACCTCGTCATGCGTTACGTGCAGCGTGTCGCGCCTTTCCAATGATACTTCGAGAAGAAACAGACGACTGAATAGAGGAAAGACACCAAACAAGCCTCGGCGCCATTCTCCATCGGAGGGGCCCGACGAAGTCGTATTGTGAGCCCCAAATATCTAGCGATGACGCAGAAGATGGGCGGCGTTCTTCTCTCAAGCACACACACTAATTGTGGCGATTGAAAGCCTGACTACAGCTCGGAATCAGGGCGGAAAGAAATCGCAGAGATGTTTGTGTACTTACTATTTGTAGTTCTGATGCCCGAGATCGCGAAATGAAACGACCAAACGGTTCTTGGCGAAAGCTTAAGAAGCTTCAAGTTCTCCGTGTGTTCTGTCTGGAAGGCTATAGAATGCGCCGAACGGCAGGTGTGTGTGAAGACACAAAGGAAAGACGTATACCGTGTTCTCCAGCCTCCAGGGCTTCCGCACCATTTCCGAATCTTCAGGCTATGGCCTGAATCTGAGCCAATTGCATCGGTGCTTCGAGTCGGGAATGAAGAACAAAAGCTTTCACCTTTGACGCTACCTTACTTGGGCGTATGCACCTGCATGCACTCTTCGGAAATTTCCTGCCCTGTGAAGGCACCCAAGTCACGAACTATTCGTGTGAAACAAACCTTATGGCCCAGGGGCAGGTAGGGAGCAAGTAAGAAAGTTCAGTTGAGAGCCTGTTGAAGTTCGAAGAAAGCCCTGAATCGATGGATTGACGTGGCGAGCAATGCATCAAGCGCCCAGCGACAAACTCAGCGCTTAGCTCTCTCTAGTCCAGGCGCTTGCTCTGCACATGTCGAACTGGACAAAATATCGACTCTGCGACTTCGCAATCATCTGTGGGGCAGAGCGCAGTCGTGTGGGCTGAGCAATATATAACGTTCTTTGCGCTTCTAAAGTGCGCTATCATTTCGTTGTCAGTAGGTCTCACAAACATGAGCACGTCAACGTGCTACCACATGTATCTCTTCAAGAAATGCCAGTGATGTAGATTACGCTACAGGCTTCAACAACGCCCTCCGATTCACCTGAACTAGACCCTTCATGCTGGCCGACGAGCTTCTCAGGGAGTATCGGCGATGCGGTAAGTAATCTTCTGGGCGCTGACCTAAGAAAAAGTCATTCTCCGCCCCAGCTAAAGGTACAACAACCGTACCTTGCCCTGGAACATGAACTGAAGTCCCTCTGCGACGCTGTCCAGGCCCCGGGGCATGATCAGCAGCGGGTTAGGCTTGATCTCATGAGTCACGAAGATCTCTGTGAGCAATTTCGCGAAGTCCTTGCCGCGCTTGATTTTCTCTTCCGTGATGGTAGTCTTCCAGGGATAGATGTAACTCTGCGGTACAGAACCCATCAGTATGCTCAGCTTTTGTCAGGTTGAGGGACATGAGTGCTTACCCTGCCCAGCAGATCGTATGCTAGCGTCACATGGGTGGTAACACCCGGTCTGGGGCCGTCATACGGAAGAATGGTGGAGATGTGACCTCCTTCATCGCTCAGCACAACAGAGATGATCCCAGCGCTGCCCTTCTTCGGCTCCGAGACGCAGTCCGTGGCATGCTTCAGTTTACCATCCGTGCTAGCCTTGATTTTCTGCCCAACCTCCGGGCCGCTGTAGTCGTACACCTCGTCCGCGCCGTACGACTTCACGAGCTCGAAGTTCTTGGGCGACGCGGTGGCGATCACGCGCATGCCGGACAGCTTGGCGAATTGCACAACATACAGTCCGACGGACGATGAGGCGCCGTATACGAAGATGGGGGTGGGCGTAGACGCGGGCGCCAGGGGCGTAGGGAGGCCCGACTGCGATTCCCAAAGCATCTGCGCGGCAGTGAACGGAGCGATCCCGAGCTGCGCGGCGTCGTCAAACGTCCAGCTTTCGGGGAGGTGGATGGCGACCTCCGCAGGGGCCACGACGTATTCGGAGAAGGCGCCGTTGGCATAGTGCCCTGGACGAGGTGAAGGTATCGTTAGGCGAGGATCTCCCGCAAGGATTCTTGAAAAGATGACTTACCGCCGTGCACGAAACCAGCGATACGTTCGCCAACGGTTCGTAGTCCTGCAGGGACATTCGAGCCGATCTCATTCACGATGCCCGCATAATCGCATCCGACCACAGTTCCTATCTGGGGCTTCCCCTTTCCATTGAGACTAGCTAACGCCCTGTCGACTGTTACACAAGTCAGTATCACCACCGCTCGATTTAATATCAAAGCAGTACTCACAGTCGGCAGCGTTTTCTGCGCCTCCGCCGTAGAAACCATACGCGCTCTTCCCTGTTATAAAAATCCTGATGGCCGTTCGCTAACTGCATGTTAAAGCCAAGCTCACAGTCTGTAGGGTTCTGCGCTGCGGCGACCACCTTCACTAGGATTTCTCCAGGGCCGGGCTTCGGAACGGCGATCTGGCGTACCAGCAACCTTCCTTCCTCTGCGACGACGAAAGCCTTGTGCTGAACAGGAGCCATTAGAACACGAAGGCAAGTTCAAGACTGGGTGTCGAAAATGGTGATGCCAGCGAGACCGTTACAGTTCTTTTATACCCGCATTGATGCAAAGGTGAAATTGCACGAACTCTCCCCCCACGCAGGTGAATAATGCAGCAGTCGAGCAGTGAATAATTGCTTCGGTCGAGAGTAAGTAATGATTAATGGACCCGGTCGAGATAGTTGCAGGAAGTTTTAGCGTCGTCCGCATGATGCTATAGGCGCCATCTCTATTCATCGTCTGACACCGCGAAACGAAGCGAACAGACGTTCGTACGGGCACCGCTTGGGGCATGTATTTCCAAATATTGGGTGGAAACTCTGGCTATGAGGTCTGAGACGCACCAGGAAGATGTAAGAACATCTGTCTCAACCTTTGAGCTACATATGAGCAATGCAGAACGGTTAGAAAGCAAAGAGCAACCAGGTCTGACAAACGAGATCAGTAACCTTGGTAAGGTACCAGTCGTTGCTGACCTCACGAAGTTGTCCCAGGATTTGTGTATTTACCGGATTGTATCGCGCGTCATCCGCTGATGACAGAGCACGTTGCGGCTCACAAACCACACGTCGATGGATTAGTATTTGAGCTACTAAGCGCCTGCGCTAGAGTTCATCCATCATCGCAACCACATCCTAGCGGCAGAGCCTAAATTATCTGAACGCTGTGGATTTCGGAAGGTTATTCCTTTTGTTCAACGTGTGCGAGTCCCGGGAGCCTCACTGCACATGGAAATAGAGAGGACATCACAGTACAGTTGAAGATCAAAGACAGCTAAAGATCGTTGGTCGATGGAAGGAAGCCTGAAGACGTACATAAAATTGATGGGCGCTTCGCCACCTTTCGCCACTGGGCGCTTACTGGGCGCTTGCCATCAACGGCGTCTGCAACTTTCCGAGTGACCTGCTCGAGGCCGCTGCCACTTCGAGCTCACTGTCAGTATCGTCGCGTTCACGAGCTTTTTCTGAATTCGCTCAATTTAGAAGAACTAGCAATTTGATCATTCCAAGCTCGAGGCGATTTACAATTTAATTTTATGTGCAGCATGGCGTCAGCTAGCAACGCTGGACTTCCTCCGAGCACGCCAAGGTCTGTCGATTGAATTTAGTCCACAATCATTGCATCGTAAACTGTCTTTTCTGACCGTCGTACTATAGTACAGTATGGCAAAGGTTCTTTGCCGATGTGACCTCCATCAGCGGGCTACTCCGACGGGCTAGAGAAGGCGTTTGAGGTATCCCAAGGTATGTCTTGCATCAGACGATTTGGCTCAAGGTTAAGACAAAGGATGATCACAGTACTAGTTCTGTCTTTGAAAATTCGAATAGCCATCAGCATCTCGAGCAGTTGCCTCGACGGATATATCTGGTCCTCGTGTCTCGCCATGGGTATGAATCAATTTTTTACAGAATCATATGCTACATGCGTCTTCGGGAATGAATGTTAAACGCGCCAGCGTATGCATCCAGGAGGACAAGCATATATCGCCGACTGAACTTGATGCCATCTTTCGCTCCTCGACATCCATGGACGCCTCACTTCTAGTCACCTAAATCGTGCAGAGTGCATCACGCCTTTGGCTGTGCCATGCTCATGGGGTCAATGTGAAAACAGGTACGGAAGATGCTGCTGACGCGAAGACAGGATTCCAATCTAGGACATGCAGCCGGCCTTATCATGCGGTATTCTGTAAGTTCCTCGCCTTCGCGATGGCTCACTGCCCTGATTCTGGAATACTACATAGCTCTAGCTCTTCTATAATCGAACCTCGTCCGAATTTAATTGTACGTCGTCCATGCCCTCTTTCCCTTCTGTGATATCGGCCGTTTCCAGCTGCATTCTCTAGATCTCTAGGACCCTAGCTTTTACATGCTATCAAGGTTCAATCCGAAGGTAGCATATACAAGACCCGCATTAGCTGACACGCTCAGTCTTTACCAAGAAGACAGAAGCGTGTCATAACACTCCTTTTGTCGAAGATGCTCGAGGCATGTTGGTCTATTCTCGGCCCGATATCCTCTGCCAAGCAGCCGGCCTTCACGATCATTCCGTTCACGTCGATCTGTGCCTCTCCTCTAAAATCGCTCCGTGCATCATCGATTCTATTCCTCACTTCTTACCATTTACCCACTCTCCTGAACGATGGTTATCATTCTATTCAAGTCACAAGTTACGGCGAGGAACAAGAACCTATAAATACAGGACATACAATATCGTCGGAGAAGAGCTGTCGATTCCTGGGTAATGTTGAAGGTCAGAAGCTCCTTTGCTATGTTGTGACGTATTGGGAGTAGCACTCGGAAACAACGCGGAGACCGTATGCACAATGGCGAAATCGGCCTCGAGTGGTGGATTGTGCCCGTGCGTCTAAGCATGTGGTGAGGGCGACCCTTCCATTGCAATGAAAGAAGAATCCATCGACAGGCACGGCATGCCAACCGTCAAGCGCTCCGCTTTCTTTCAATTGCGTTGGCTCGAGATTCACCTTCCGGCCGTACTTGGCGACATGCCTCTACCCTTATCACTGATCTCGTTCCGCTCTTATTCCGAGGTATGGCACTCGCACAGTAATCACACGATCATAGCCATTCCCAGGATCCGAATGCTCGGAAACGCCTAACAACTAGTTTCGTATGTTCCTTTCAGCTATCTTTAGTACACGACTTAGCTTTCAACAGCAGCTTGTAGACAATTCAGCGTACTATGCAGGTGTGCATGAATAGCGTCATTGAAATCGTCTTCTCCTTCCGACGTCTGATCCTGTCTTTTCAACAAAAAGGAACCTCATCCCAGCAGGCCACCGCTTCACTCGCAACTAATCCTCGCAAGGGTTGGCGACGGTATGTTTCTTCTATGGTTGCACACTAGCCGAGGCTACCCAGGAGTCAGCTGCGCCCGTTATGTGAGATCGTGGCAGACCACGGAAAACGCACGGAATTACCTCTGCGGACGACAATCTGGCGCACAGGTCTACGAAGGCTGCGTCCCTACCCGATCTGGCTCTTCTGCAGTTGAGCTCGATGGCACTGGATGGATCTCGCCCGGGATTCGCATCTTGTTAGATGAACGCATACCAACGAATATTCTTACCGGAAGAGTCATACATTGTTTTCCAGTATCAGTTCCAAAGCGATATAATATTCTCACAGGTACGGCGGGATACTGATATATAAACTGCAGTTCCATGGGCTTCGTTGTCATTGTTCAAACACCCACTGGTCTCTTCTCGCACTCCTCAAGTGAGCCGCTCGCCTTTCCCATGCTCGAGATTTCCCTCTGATGCAGCCCTCTCACTGTAGATCTTACTATCCAATTTCTCCAATCGACTTCATCATGGCCCCACGTATGTCTATTTGACGTATCTAGACAGACGTTTTTCTTACTACTTCAAATAGCCGCTAATAAGGGAGCAGGTGAAGCTCTGATTGCTATAGCGCTCCCAACGCACGGGAGAGGCGCTAATATCACCTTACAGCTTTCTTCGACGACGTCCTGAAGGACGGCGACGCCGAATTCGTCAAGCACGCTAAAGAAGTCATCGGTTCCGACCCTCCGGCTTCAGGAGATCTTGTGGTCAGCGCGAGCAACGGCGCCATTGTGTTCCAGACCGATGTGGCGACAGGAATGGGCGACTGTGCTAAGAAGGGTGTCGGTAAATTCAAGGGCAACCAGCTCAAGAGTGAAGTGCAGGGCGGTACGTTCAGGCTGTGGTTGACGCCCACCACGGCGAAGCTGGAACTCTACAATGGGTCCATGTCGCTTGTTGACGCGTTCAACGGCACGGGGTCGGAGTTTGGCCTGGATACGACCAGCACCACTCCGTGGGAGGGCGACTGGAATTGAACGGTCAGGTATTTAAAAAAAAGATCGCTTGCGTCCATAATCCTCGTTTGCTAACACGATTTTGCTAGACTTCGCGACGTAGTCAATTTAAAGTACGGAGGGTAGGAGAACGTGTGTGAGTATTGTCACCATGCGATATGTACTTCTATTTTTCTTGGAATCGTCATGGTGAAATTTGCGATTGTATTCAGCCATTGTCTGATATTGTCAGCGACATCTGTGCCATTTCATCATGGGCCTCCAGACGCCTTCAACGAAGACCTAAGAGACGTATGCCTATTAAGGCATGGCAACAGAGATAGGCGAATGCAGAGCCGGACGCCTATTCTGAACTACTGAACGTCGGACGAGGACATTTGGATATGTATTGGCGAGCTTGGTACACGATTTGGTATAGATATATGGATACAGTAGATTAGATATTGATCGCCATGAAGCCGTTCATGATAATGTCATTCGAATTCATGAAAGCATAAGAAGATGAACGCGTTCCTCTCGCACAGCAAAGAGGAGGATGAAGCGATGGCCATCTGCGCGCTTGCGCGCAACAGCATCGCGTACTTGAGAGGCATACCCGGCATTCTGGGTTGGAAAGGTGGCAGAGATGGTTTTCCAGACGTCATCTTCTGTAACCCAAGACGAGGACCGCGTCAAAGCATCGAAAGTGGCCGTCTGGACATCGACAGCGACAACTGGAATTCCAGACTCGAACGCAGATTTGATTTGAACACCGGTCTCGAACGCTGGAATGAATAGGTGTAGAAGACTCAAAACAATGCATGGCCCGTGGAGAAAATGATCTCGCACCTCTATCCAAAAAGATTTGCTTCGTCTGCTTTCTTTGCTTCTTGGCGTCACCTGGCAAAAGTAATTGGACATCTGGATTTCCTGCTACGTCTCTGGACGAAGAGATCTGCGGAGCGTCAGATAGAGCAGGTGCGCCAGAAGTAGACGCGTCAATGCGCTTCTGCTCAGCGATCTGATGTTGGAGCCAAGGGACTAATTCTTGTCGAGAGACTGCGAAAGGATTGCAGAAAGGCTCATCAACTACTGACGGAATTATCTGAGATGTCGTTAGGAACTCACCGTCGTATTCACTACCCTTCAAGATACTCTTTATGCGGAACGCCGGCTGATCGCGACGTGCGGACTTTGGTCGTGGCCAAACGCTGAATCTAGAGAGATGTTAATTGGTACGAACGTAGGCAAATCACAGAAACATACAAAATCCCTTCGCGATTGCAAAGGTCGAAATGATTCTCGTGCTCCCCGTCAGGCAGTCCGGACTCGTACATGACATCTGCGCTGATGTTGTGTCGCCACAGAAGCGCGGCAACTTCGAGTCGATCGCTAAGTTGGCCATGTTGATAGGATACAACAAAAACATCACAGCGCCTTGGACTCCAGAATCCAAATGAACGTTGCTCCTTTAAAAGACTCTTCACCGAAACGGCTTGGAACGTGGCCAGCGCTACAAGAATCTTCTCCAGGGAAATCTGTAGACCCACGGCACACACGGGCTCATTTTTGACCTTGGAGTTGGGAGGGGTGAAGTGAGCAATAATGTTGTCGTAACTGTATAGTCGTCAGATCGGAGCCAAAGTCGAAAAGCGGAACGCCCCACCGTCCAGCCACAGCCAGGACGTCGGTCCGCTTGTTCCGTCTCACGACCTCAAAACAGGGACCGTCCTTGAAGAATCCCTTTCGATCCATCATCATGAATGGATGGAAGAACGTGGTGTGTGTAGACCCAGCGACAGTCGCGAATTGAATCGTTTTCTTAATGTCTTCAACATAAGGGACTACGACACCAGCGAACTGGGGCGAAACTTTCTCCAGCCGGGTGACCAGTGCGTCGCAATCCTCGTCTTCGTCATACGATTCAGTAGAGTTACACATTACAGTAAATGAGACTGACCAGTGTCCTCCAAGACCTCCAATTCGTCGACAAGACTCCTGAGAAGACCTTTCTTCAGTAGCATCGAGCGCTTCTGAGCCCAAGACGATCTGGGCTGCGTAACAGTCTCGATAACAAAGGGGCGAAGATCCTCTGGAATCCGCTCGAGCGCCAGCTCGATAACTGATAGATCGTCAGCGCGCAGACAGTGCTGTTCATAGCAACAACCCACTCCTAGAATGCGAGATGTGGATCTCATAATGCTGAGCGAGGCTAGGGAACGAGTCCAGACACTCGTTTATGAGGATGATTGCTTCAGCCGAAGATATCATCGGGCCATTCGCAACGTCCACAGTGATGAAGTCGAAGACAGCTGCTTTCGCCACTCGAGGATGCCCTGCTACCTTACTGATTTACGATAAACAAGTACGTTCGGCACAGATGGGGGAAGAGCTCACTTCGCACGGTAGGTGTCCCCGATATGGAATCGCTTGATTCGCCTGGTATTGCTCCTTGCTGCCAGCCTCGCAAACGGCAAAAGCGCATCGTCAGACAGCACAACGACCTCACCGTGCCGATCGAGGAAGACCGCACGAGAGCCGATCTCTTCCTTCTCGACAACAGGCATGAGTAGCGGCGGCTCCATTTCGACGGCGCCATGCAGGCGAAAGATCGCGGCGAGCGTGTCGCGCACGATACCATTTAAGGAGATGTGCTCTGGAACCTCCACTTCCATGTCATAAAGCAAGCCACGCATCGGGTCTTTGGTGGTTTGGCTGAAAAGGGAGGCCAACACGGCTTGATGGTGTGGAGAATCGGGCTTCGCTATTCGCGCAATCAGCTTAACAAGACGGTAAGTGAAAAAATTGTTTTGAACGTACACATCATCCGTAATGCGCCCTTGAAGTATTCATCTTCCATACGCGGAGGCATCAGGTTGCTCTGGGACAGCTCCAAGGCAGATGGCCGTTTGGCGGGATCATGTTGCAAAAGCCAAGTGATAACTAAACATCAGATGTCAGTTGCGTTCCATAGTCCGAATGTAAAAGGTACCCACTCTGCTTCTGCCTTGTGCGGTTCGGATCCCAGTCCCCGGGGAAAAACACCTCGACCTTGCGCAGGTCTTCAATCACTGCGATACGCTCTGCTCCAGTCGAAAACGAGTAGTTCATCTCGAAAAAGACGACCTAGAACCACTCGTCAGCATTTCGGCAGCCACCATGAAAGCATTGCAGCACGTACGCCGAGACTGTACATGTCTGCTTTTGTGTGGTCTCGGGGGCCTTTCTTCCGCGATTGCACCTCTGGCGCGATGTACAACTTGGTGCCGACCTCTACAATTCAAACATGAATAATCATCAGCAACAGATGCGTCGAGGAACAGACCTAGAGTCAAGTCCGCCTCCATTGTGACCGCGTGCGGCGAGACATCCGTAGGATCGACAGCAGCCAAGCTCGACGTAGCCAAGCCAAAATCGCCGACTAATTCAAAAAATGGGCGTCAGGATGTTGTACAGACACGTGGTATAAATGCATACCTTTACAGTCGCCTTTGCCATCTGCGGAAGTATTCTAGTAAGTGGACGAATGCAAGATCAGGAGGAAGATATATACCGATGAAGATATTCGTGAGCTTGATATCACGATGTAGCTATACCCATGAAAGTCAGCATGGCAACCATGGACGAGCCAATATACCTACAATTCCCAAGCTGGACATGTGCACCAGCGCCTCCACGATCTGCTGGAACAAGCGCCAGGCCTCCGACTCCGACAAGCCCTCTGCGATTCTCTAGAAGCAGGGGTGAATGCAAGTCCTGCATCTGGATGGCTTGTCGAACGCTTACCTCTTTCAACGTCTGCCGCTCGACGAACTCCTATATGAAAAGTCAAGTTAACCCTAAAATGCATGGCTCGCTGGGCGTGACTTACCATTTGAATATACAGCGTCCTCATAGCCACCGGCGCCGGCGTACTAGGCACCACGCTCATAGCCGCATCCCCTCGCCGCCCACCTCCATTCGCACCCGCACCCCCGTCCAACAGCCCATCCAAATCGACCTCGGTCTCGCCCTCCGGATCATTATCACTATCCCCCACCTCCTGGCTCCCGGATCCTGTAAAATGGATACTCGGGAACGACGACGCGCGGCTCTCGGACAAATCATCGAGATCGATCGTGAACGGGTCGTTCGACGACCCGCCCCCGCTTGAGCGCTTGTGCGAGAGGCTGAAGAGGTGCCGCTTCCGGCGCAGCGCGGGCGTTGCGCCCGCGGCAGTCGAGTTCGACGCCGTGTCGTCGCTGTCGTTGTCAGAGTGGGAGCCGGCGGTCGAGGTCGCAGTGGACGTGGGCTCCGTGAGCTCGAACCAAGTCGTGAAGTAGCGAACGATGTAGCGGTGCGAGAGCCGGCTTAGGGCATTCACTTCGCGGAGAATCTTAGTGTCGAGCTTCACGGCTCTCAGACGGACTTTCTTGACTGTATGACACGTTCATCAGTGATAGATATACGCAAATCGGAGAATCGAGGTCATACCAGCGTATATACGCCCGTCGACCTTATTCCGTGCCTTCACGACCGATCCAAACGCACCCCGGCCCTGTACATCGTCAAAAACAGTCTAGCGCGTGAAAAAACATATGCAATAAGGGACGTACCAATAACTCCAGTTCATCCCAGTCCTCTTTCCACCGACTTACCTGACGCGCGCGTTGAGGCGGCCGGAAGTACTCCATCTCTGGAGAGCTCCCATAATGGTCCTTCGCCATTGGCGTGCGCGGCGCACCTGCGGGGCTAGTCAGACCCTAACCATAAAGAAAGTATTGTATACTCACCAGGTGTAGGAATAGACATAGCCTGCGTATGTGTCCTCGCCGTGCCCTGTGCGGCGGCATCGTTCTGCAGCTCCGAAAGGAGGGAGAGACAGGAGACACTGTTCTTCTTGGGCATCAGCATGTTGAGCGCATGGTATTGGAGGGTGGTAGGGAGGTTTGCTAGATCACTAGTCAGAACTTGGTTGCCAGAGAGCGAGCGGGGAGACCTACAGGACCGGACGGCCTCGGACACGTCCGTGTAGCGCTCCATGATGTCGAGGCCCAGCACCATCTGGAGGAACACGATGCCGACGTAGTGGATGTCGCGGCTGCGCGTGTAGATGAGTGTCGAGTCGATGGTGTCTCTCGATCCCCTGTGTGATCAAACGAGTTAGTACGGTGAAAATCGGAAAGGAATTTGTACATACCATCCGTCAGGGACCTCCATACCTGCTACCCCTACGGCTGCATCTCCCTCCACAAAGGGATTCGAACGGTGCAGATCCACGAGCTTGACCCAATATGTCGGTTTGCAGAGCTTGACGACCTTCGTCTGCGAGCCGCTCGACGGCACCGGCGGCGCAAGACCGATATGCTCAACCGTGAGACCGCGATGCACGAGATCGCGCGAATGGATCGCGTGCAGGGCATTCAGGATTTGCATGAGATAGTCCTGGAAGAACGATGAATACACCAAGAAGTGAAGAATAGGAACAAACGTACGTATGCCCGCTCCTCCCGCAACGCGTCGCAGTCCTCCAAGACATCCCTCAGCGTCAGCGACGGGCGCGGCTCCATCAAAATCGCCAACTGCGGCGCCCCACTACCCGCGCGCCCCCCAAACACAACACTCGCGATACTCGTATTCGCTTGCGCGGACGGCAAGCTCAAGCGCACGGCAAAAACGCGCACAACACCAGGATGATCGAGCCCAACAAGGCGCTGCGCCTCGCCTGCGAGTTGATGCAGCTTCTTGCGACCCTGCGCGGTCTGGTAATACGCCGTAGGGAACGTCGCGAGGTACAGCTCGAGCTCGACGTCGGATCGCGGGGGCACGGGTGCAATTGGCGTCGCGATGTACGTTGTTCCCAGACACTCTGCGCGCGGGTGGAACAACTTGACGCTGCGGAAGCGTACGCCGTCTGCTTGGACTTCTTTCTCGAAACGCTGCACGAGCACGCCCTCCTGCTCGGGTTCGATTCCGATCTCGACGCCCTCAGGAGGGGAGTCGGTGGGCGAGCCGGACTCGGGGACTTCGGTGGCATCGGACAGTGCGCGTTCGCGGTTCTGGCGTGGTGACGGGTGGGTTTGGCGATGGAGGCGTAGCTGGGCGTCGAAAGCCTCTGCGAGAGCGGCGGCGTGTGCGCTTTCGGCTGCTTCTGCGGCGGCTGCTTCGGCTTGTCGGGCCTTTAGGAAGGTCAGCGTGTTGAAATGGTAGAGCGCATTAATCAAGGACACGCACGCGCTCTTCGTCCGAGGCGCGCTTGATCATCTGCGTCGCAAGCGAGCCTTGCACCTCGGGAGGCGGGTTGATATGAGCGGCAAGCCAGTCTTGCGCAAAGGTGACAATCTGGTCATGAATTTCTGTGGTCAGCTATGCAAAATTGTTATAGATATCCCCACGCACCTGGAACACCATTTCGGTTCCATGATACACTTTCACCTCGCCATGAATAGCTGCTGAAAGCTTCGTGACATCGTCCGGCGAAAGGCCCTTCGGCTGTTGGATAGTGAATGTTGGATAGGCGTGGACAGGGTAAGTTTTGGGAAATCTAAGCACACCGATCAGCACAGTCAATTAGAGACGAGAAACTAACGCACATAACGTGTAGATTGAAGGAGACTTTGGATGAATGTTCTGCGTCTGGGTGTGCAACCCGAATGATAAATTCTTGTAATTTAGCAGCGCCCTGATCTCACATCGTCAAGCAGCACTCTGTATCTTCCAGCAAGACATACCTTCCACGCTTTCGGCGGTGGACACTCGAGGAAATCGTCGGCGTAGATAGATTTGAGTGCAGTAATCTCGAGTTGCTGTCTTTCCTGACTTGATTCGGGTGCGATGTCCATTACGCTCGCTAGCAAGCAAGAGAGATGACGGAGAAAAGGGAGAGCAAATGCTCAGACCTCCATCATTGCGATATGTTATGGCCTTTGTTCTTTTGACGTCGTGGTTGCAAGTCAAGATGGACACGAGGACGCGAGACGCCTTGTGGCCAGGACATCGAATACCCTTATGCAAGTTAAGTAGAGGGATCATTGCTATCTTCTGTGTAAGGGACAGTGAAGATAACTGCTAACATAGACTGCGGCTAAGAAAAATGCTTGTGTTATTACAGTACCCAACCACTAGCAGGGTCGACCAACAAAACGAGAAGTACATTATCCATGGAGTATTTACACGGAACGGGAGTCGAACCCGTCCCGCTTGCTTGGAAGGCATGATAACCGCTTCACCATCGATGTGAGTTCATATGATTTTTGCATTATCAACTAGATTTGAAAAATAAATTGATGACCGTCCGCGACTTTCGCGAGTTCTACCGTTACGAATCTGCGGTCAGTTTGATCCCAAATCATCGAACCCTTTCGACTTAACTTACTAAGTGAGTTTATGTTTTACCTTTTCATTCTAATGATTGACGAAGATATAACTCCATACTAGTACTCAATATCTCTCATGAGAACCAGAGGGTATGGTACGCAGGCATGTACATGCTGACAGGTAAAGAAATTAAAGGCTTCTGGCACTTGCAACAAATGGCAGTTCAATGGCACATGCGTGCACATCATAGTTGATGATGTGCTACGATATGTCCTTGTGGCTCACCTCGTATGTTGGTCAGATCATCCTCTTTTTGCACTTGATCACAGCTAGGACGATAGACAAATCCCCGAAGTTTTAGGCCGGCAGACAGCACGCAGAGCACGGGGCTCGACTGCTGACGTGTCGCTCTCGCTGCCTCGTACTTCGAGAGATGGAGCGGACTCTATTGCATCCTCTTTCTGGAACGGAGGCCGTTACGCCCCTCGCGTTCCTACCGAAAGGTACATTCTTTTAACATTCATCACTACAGCGCAACCAATGGACCTGCTTGGTGTTCCTTGTCCATACGCTCCTACGGACGCCGGCCGGAAATCTCGGTGCAATGCTCTACGACATGTTTGGTAAGCTCTGATCTGGGCCGCGAGACTCAGACTGCGCTATGCCGATCCGTCACCGGGCTCGCGAGTTTTTCGGTGAGCCAACGCAGGCCGCGTATATCTCGGACTTGAGGGAGACATCTCCGCACCGCCTGGGTCGCTCATAATCGTATTTCTGCAATGCTTATAAGAAGAGCCGAGACGTCCGTCATCAGCAAGGTCAGTCGTGCAACATGCTTCTCACTTCGAAATGGACCGCGCTATGCGGCTCGGTCTTGTTAGGCGCCCCAGCAGCTCTCGCTCTCGCATCGCAGGCCTACACGTGGAAGAACGTCAAGATCGGCGGCGGCGGCGGCTTCGTCCCGAACATTGTCTTCAACCCGTCCGAGAAGGGCCTGGCGTACGCGCGTACTGACATTGGCGGTGCGTACAGGCTCAATTCCGATGACACCTGGACCCCGCTTGTCGATTTCGCTAATGACGCCACTTGGGATTACTGGGGTATCGACGCGCTTGCCACGGACCCCGTCGATACCAAGCGCGTCTACTTGGTCAGTACTTTCCGTTCTGCATTGCCATGCACACTACTAAACGCGATTTAGGCGACGGGAATGTATACCAACTCGTGGGATCCGAACAATGGACATATCCTGGCTTCGCAGAATTACGGAGCAACATGGACGGTTTCCGAGCTCCCCTTCAAAGTTGGCGGCAACATGCCCGGTCGGGGTATAGGAGAAGTACGCCCATGACAATGGAGGCTGACTGATGAGCACTGACATCTTGCATCAGCGCCTTGCTATCGATCCCCACAGCAACAATATCCTGTTCTTCGGAGCAAGGAGCGGTAACGGCCTCTGGAAGTCGACAGACTATGGCGCAACCTGGACTCAGGTGAAGGGGCTGCCGAACACCGGTGAAACTTGATTTCGATCGTTACGCATCCCCACTCTGACGCGTTTGGTTTCAGGAACGTATATCCCCGATCCCACTGATACGTCAGGATTAAATAACGACAAAATTGGTGTCGCCTGGGTCACGTTCGATTCGACGTCAGGCTCTTCCGGCAAAGCAACGCAGCGCATCTTCGTCGGCGTCGTAAGCAACGCAACCGACAACATCTTTGTCTCCCAGGATGCTGGGTCGAGCTGTGAGCCCTACTCTTTCGCCCTGGTGTCCTCTTATATTCGTGTTTTTAGGGACCGCCGTACCTGGACAGAACACCACATTCTTCCCGCACAAAGGTGTTCTATCGCCCGCGGAACAGTCCCTCTACATATCCTACTCCGACGGAGCTGGTCCGTACGACGGGACTAACGGTGCCCTCGCCAAGTACAACATCTCCTCTGGAACATGGACAGATATCACTCCCGTTTCCGGCAGCGACCTCTACTTCGGCTTCGGCGGTCTTGCCGTCGATCTGCAGAAGCCCGGCACCATCGTGGCAGCCGCTGTGAACTCCTGGTTCGTCCGTCCGCCTGCTAGACGACCTCTGGAGCGTTGCTCACACTCACACAAGGTGGCCCGACGGCCAGATCTTCCGATCGACCGACGGCGGCGCTACATGGAAGCAGCTCTGGACCTGGGGCGACTACCCCACGATCTACAAGTGGTACGGGTACGACGACTCGCTCGCGCCGTGGCTCGGGCCCGACAGCACGACCACGGACCTAGGGACGCTGCAGATCGGCTGGATGATGGAAGGTCTGTCCATCGATCCCTTTGACTCGGACCACTGGCTCTACGGGACGGGCGCCACGATCCTCGGTGGGCATGATCTCACTGCGTGGGACACGACCGGGAACATCACCCTGAAGTCTCTAGCTGACGGCATCGAGGAGACGTCGGTTCAGGGATTGATCTCGCCCCCTACTGGTCCCAATCTTATATCTGCTGTGGGCGACGACGGAGGTGCGTTTTTGGAGTCCATATGGCAGGCTCGGCTAACGAATACCCTTAGGATTTGTACATACTGACTTGAACAAGGCACCGGACACGGAGTTCACGAACCCCTCATGGTCAACGACCGCCGACCTGGACTTTGCTGGCAATAAGCCAACGAACATCGTTCGCATTGGAACAACGAGTGACGGGTATGCCATTCATTTTTGATACATCTTGCGGACCAATGAACCATTTCCCAGTTCTCAAGGAAAGCAGGTTGCTTTGTCGACGGACTCCGGCAACACTTGGTGAGCTCACCGCGCAGAAATTCACTTTTGAAGCGTCAATTTCAACTTCCGCAGGTCTGAGGACTACGGCGCCCCAGACAACGTAAACGGTGGCAAAGTCGCCCTCTCCGCTGACGGCGACACCGTCCTCTGGCGCACAAACGGCAACGGCGTCCAAGTGTCGCAATACACGAACCCCTTCACCGCGGTCCCCTCACTCCCCTCCGACGCCGCCATCGCCTCCGACAAGAAGAACAACTCGATCTTCTATGGCGCCTCCGGCGCCAAATTCTACCTCTCCACCGACGGCGGGCAGACCTTCGCGGCCGCGGGCAGCCTCGGGTCCTCGACCTCCCCCGTCAAGATCGTCGTGCACCCGAACGTCACCGGCGACGTCTGGGTCTCGACTGACAAGAGCCTCTTCCACTCCACGGACTCGGGCAGCTCGTTCGCCGCCGTGTCTGGTGTGAGCCAAGCGTGGGCGATCGCGCTCGGCGCGCCCGCGAAAAGCGGCGGGTACCCCGCCGTGTTTGCCGCTGCGAACATTGGCGGCGTGGGCTACTTCAGGAGCGACGACGCCGGCGCGAGCTGGGTCCAGATCAATGACGCGGCGCATGGGTTCGGATCCGCGAGCGCGAACGTGCTCACTGCCGACCCGCGGATCTACGGCCGGTGAGTTCGCATGTCCTTCGGGATGCACGGATCCTGAGATGTATGCAGGGTGTACATTGGGACCAATGGCCGCGGCATCTTCTACGGCGACACCGCGGGCGCCGCTCCCCCCACGTCCTCAGTGCCCCCGGCCAGCAGCACGGCCACCCGCCCCGCATCGTCTTCCTCCGTGCCGTCTCCCCCCGCTTCGAGCTCGTCGCGCGGTACATCTACTACAAGTTCTGCTGCCCCTGCTCAAACGCAGGGAGCGTGGGGACAGTGTGGAGGTACGCACCGAATATTTCCTCGCAATCCTTTAAGTAAACATTTCTCTTCACAGGCCAAGGCTGGACGGGTGCGACGGTGTGTACACAAGGGTACACCTGCACGGTCAGCAACCCCTGTGCGTCGCTTTATCTGGGTGTTGATGTGACAAGCTAACATCCCTCTCTTCCAGACTATTCGCAGTGCATCCCCTCTTAGGGATGACATAGGACCTAGAAGCAAATGTGGTAGCATCAATAGCATTGTATAAATACAACATAAAAAATCTGAAGTCTGGATTTGACATCTTTTGGTGCGATATATCAGGGTAATGGCCGATGGCAAGAACTACTGCTGTTCTCCACGAACGTTCTCGTATACCTGATGATACGTGAGCTCGCGCCCGACAATTGTTCTGACAATGAACCACACACCTCGAAAAACCGTCGACGCTCCACCACAGGAACACCCCGGCAGCTCGTCAGATCCAACTTCGCAAGCCGCGGACATGCATCCACGATAGTAAACAAGCCATCGCCTACAGAAGATATGCTTCAGCATTTGCATACACCAAGCCAAATCGCGACTGACTAGACATCTTCGTCCCCGCGACTTCCAAAGATCTCAGCGACGTGCACCGCGCGATATATTCCGCGGCGCCGTCGTCCACCTTCGTGTTGTTCAGGTTCAGATCCTCGAGCGCGCGTATATCCTCTTCAGGTACCGAGTCGTTGGATGACGTATCGCCAGACAGTCCTTTCAAATCAGAAGACTGCAGCGCTGTTATCCCCGCGAGATTCAGTCTCTAAAATATACACGACATCGTCAATGAGCCTCGCTTCGCGATCGGCAAATAAACCCTACCTTCAACCGCCGGCCGACGCGACTGACGAAACCAGCGAGCGCCGGATCCCGCAGCTTGTTCCCAAGCCCAAGCTTCGTATTCCCGACGAGGTTGACCGTGTGCAACTGCTCCCTCATCGCCAGGATATCAGTGAGGCTGCGCAGAAAATCATCGTTCATCGTCATCGCCGTCGTGTTCCCGATCGCGGACGCCTTGCCCTGCCCACTGCCGAGCGCGCCGAGATTGAGCGTGTGCAGGTGCGGCAGGTTTTCGACGACCATGAGCAACTCGTGCGCGGAGATGGCGGTCGACGTCAGCGCGAGCTTCTCGAGTGGCGGGATCACGGCGGGCGGATGACGGACGCCCGTGAAAGAGAGGTCGAGGCGCGCAAGATGCGGGCAGAAGGAGAGGAACGCGTGCACAGAGCCATCGGAGAGCGAGCTCTCACGCAGCTTGAGGGTGCGTAGTGAGGGGAGTTGAAAGGTATCCTTATCCGGGAGCGCGTGGAGCAGCTTCGCGAACGCGGCGTCTGTCTTCGCGGGCTTTAGGATCATCGGCAGACAGCAGGGAAAAACAGCGTACCCAGTTTGGTAGTCCCGCGAGCTTGAGCACTTCCAATGACGCACGGTGGGTGTTGAGGAGTGGTGCTAGCGCAACGGGGGGCACGGATGTATAGTTGATGTTGAGGACGACAAGATCGGGACAGTGCTTGCTCGCTGCCTCGACCGTTCTCGCGCCCACTTTCGTGCATCCGCTATCCATATACATCAGAGGGGAAGATCGCACGAGCGGGAGATTGCATCACCGCAGGGTCAACACTCGCAATGCCCGCAGCCGCGACACGATAGCTGCGAAACTGGCGTCCAAAATCTTGTCGAATCCTAGTAGGTCGAGGTTCTGCACATTCGGCGCACAATCGACGATGGCGCCGACCGTGTATTTATTTATCGACTTCTCTCCGCCCAGATCGGGCGACAGCATGATGTTCTCGCCGCGTAGAAAATGCTAACAGCGGTCCCGTCAGAGCCGACCCGCATACGAGCTGTGCACGCGTACTTCTTTCACGAGCTCGTGCGACAGGAGCTGTGGACACCGCTGCCGCAGCGTCGAAAACAACCGCGGCACAATGCTGTCGGGCAGCGCCTTGAGCCATTCGCTGATGTAGCGCCATTGCTTGGGGTTCCGCGGCTCCCAGAATGTGCGGCTCCGCGATAGCCGGGCGAAATGGATCGCGAACACGCGGGCGCAGAGGACGGTCAGAGGGGGGACTTGCGCGTCGGGCACTTCCCGCGTAGAGAGGCCCGTAGACGACGGGACGTTGACTTGAGCCGTCGGGGAGTCAGCATCGGACGGGGCTCCAAACGACACGACTTGTTGTGTGCGGCGTCGCTTGGCCGGGCGCGAGCTCGAGCTCGCCTTGTGGGGCATGATAGGTCTTGTTATGTGTTGCCAGGGAATACTGAGGACCTCCTAGGAAAGTGTACTCCGAACTCTATGGTGACTGCGTTGAAGCAAGTGGATGCAAGTGGGCGCTTCCTTCGCATTCGGGCGCTCAACGGGCGCTTGTTAATATTCCTAGTCACGTGCTGATGGCACGTCCAAGTCTCGCACCCGAAGTTCGTTCAAAGTATGTTCAATGATTTTCAGGTTGTGAGAGTATTTTAAAATAGATGGATGCTGCAGAGATGTTTATTTACATATTGAGAGATGTAGCCCAAAATGGGTCCTCGCGGAAGTACGTCTGCTCGGGCAGAACACCGACACCCACCACACCACCCAACCTCCTCCGCCACTCCTCCACATTCCGACACCGACCAACCTGAAACAAGGACAACCCAAGCCCAGCATCTCTCCTAATTACCAAGTTCCGCGGCAAGTCATTCAAGAACCTCCGCGTCAGCCGCTCCTCATCTCCCGGCCTGACAAAATCGATCGAAAGCACTCTCAGACCACCGAACAATGCATGCGAGGACCGCTCGTGCCACGTTGCACGCTCGGATTCCGTGTCGACATGCATGATCAGCTCTTCCGATATCCTCTCTGCAGCTTGGCTGCTGATGATCAGGTGCTCGAGGGCAAGGCAGCGCTTGAACAGGAATGGCCACCTGTCCGCCAGCCAACCAAGCTCCGAGTCCGCTCTGTTGGCATACCCCAAGCGGATGGACAGCACCTTAAGACTGTCCAGTTGAATGGTGCTGCAGATGGTCTGCAGAAGTGTGAAGAATTTGATTTTGGTTGTATGAGACCAACCGAGTTCGATCGAGAGTGCAGGGCGGTTTTCGTTACAGGGAATGGTGGGAGTGTCGCCGCCGCCAGTACAATGCTTCCAGAGCTCAACTCTCAGCGAGTGGGTAGCATCCACGCATGAGATAGCCATGGCCAAAAAGGGTCTAGAAGAACTGAGAATCCTGACGTAGGTCGACAGGGGTGCGAACTCATCAAAGTCGCTGAAGACAAGGGCTGAAAGTGTCACCGATGCGGGAGACGGCATCCGGATCCGCGTCATGAACTCCTTGACGCCGACCAACCAGCCATTGATCTCAAGCGTCTCCAAAGCCTCGAACTCGACCACTCCGGGGTCCTCGGGTAGCTCCTCGCCCTCTTCGTCCCTCGGTGGGCCAAAGATACAGCGTCTCAAGGCCAAATGTCGCAAGGCGGGCATCCTCCTGAGTGACGCGAGTAGCTGTTCTCGCGTCGGGTCAAATATAAAAGACGTGAGATAGTTTGGCTGGTTGCGGCGCCCCGGGCCTACATATCGGTTAGGAAGCCCAGAGTAGGTCAATTGGAAGTCGGTAATGCGATGCGTGAAGAGCGGAGATTCCCAGTGCAGATGACAGTTGTTGAGACATATGCGTTGCAATTTCGGCGCGTTCTTGGCAAAGATGTTGGCCGGAAGAGCCGCGACGACCGTGGTCTCATCCTCGAGTTCACCCGGAAGCACAGTGACTGTCAACGATTCCAACATCGGGGCTGGATTGTTCAGCCTCTTGCGCGTGGCGAAAGCCAGATTGTTCGCGGAGCCAATGAGCGTCAGGTCCTTCATGTGGTAGAGATGCTCTCCAATGAGGGTCAGCTCGCGCTTATGCGAGTGGTCGGACAGTTCGCGGTATACAACGACGGGCATCGTCTGCGCACGAGTGAGGATTGCCTCAAGCCAGCGTGGGCTGGTGTTGTATGTAATTTTCGTCCAGAGGCCTACGTCTTCCAAAGCAATTTGACGCCAACGGCGGCAAACGTGTAAAATGCATAGCCAACCCCCTATCCAAGCACCATTTAGTAGCTGTCTACAGATACAAGTCGAGAGGTGCACAATCGCTCACTTAGGACATCACGTTCCACTCTTGAGGCGCTTCCGCTATCGCGCTCGCAATCTGAAGACAAGGAAGACTGCTCAGAGTATTCTTCCTCGTCATCAGAGGCATCATCCGAGTCCTCCATGATCTCATTATCGGAATCCGAGACGGCTTCGCCGTCATCCGACGACCGCGCTTCTGCATCAGCGTCAGCCGTGTCCTGGAACTCTGCAGAGAATCTGAAAATGGAAGATAGTATCTCTGCCGGAAGGCGCGAGATGCGGCTGATAGCATTGCGACGCGCTCGAATGAAGAGCAGCGCGTCATGCAAGCTGGCCATCTCGGCGTCCATGAAGGATTGCGCCTCGTCAATGACAGCAGCATCACTGAAGGCTGTGAGGTGAGAAAAGCGCTGAAGGTGCTGCTTCGCTATGTCTAGGTAGTTGATGCTGGAGCTGCTGAATTCAGTGAGCGCGACGGGTTTGTTTTATGAAGTGACATACCTGCCAAAGCGGCCTGTTTTTTCTGGTTCTTTACTCATTCTTATCTCCGATGCTAAGCGTATGATGTTCCAGGGTTTGTTCGTAAAGAAAATATACTCGCAACTTCGTTGCTGGAGGTTAGAGAAGAGAAAGACTCGCAGACGTGACCGAAATAAAGTACTTACGAGTTCGGCAAAACCCGAACACGACATAACAACATTTCGGCAATCTTACAGCCAACATGCCGGTCTTAAAGACCGCGATGCTTCGTCAGACTCAGACCTTCCATGCAAACTGATCTTATGTCCCCATGTAAGTGCAGCACAGTTCTCTGGCCATACAAATTTCTTTCTACTTGGGAAAAATGGCTGTACATTGGGTACAGCTGGGACTAACTTCGTTCTGCAAACTTGTTCGAGACCAACTGAACACCAAAGCACTCAGTAGACCTGAGACGAGGTACATTCTCCGGTTCCTCGGGCCCGAAGGAACCGTTCTGGTCAAATCGCTTCTCCACGTTCGTTGGCGCGCCATGTCCACCTGGCCAAGCCTGTCGTCATCGCATCGATGAAGACACTCTGGTATATAAAGACTTCAGTCACCTCCCAGATGTTCTCGAAGCTGCTGCTGACCGCCACCCAACATGCCTGAAATCGCCCGCGCTTGGTGGAAGGAGGCATCTGTGTACCAAATCTACCCCGCATCGTTCGCAGATTCTAATGGAGATGGAATCGGAGACCTCAATGGAATCTCGTCCAAGCTGGACTATCTGAAGGACCTTGGAGTGGACGTGTTGTGGCTCTCGCCGATCTATCCTTCTCCCTTGGCCGACATGGGTTACGACATGTTAGCACCCTTTCGTATCTGAATAATTGACGATTTCACTATTTTTTTTTTAAATCTGCAGATCCGATTATCGGAATATTGACCCACGGTATGGAACCTTGGAGGACTGGGACAATCTGTTGAAAGGCGTGCATGATCGTGGGTTGAAGCTAATGTAGGTCTCGCTTGTTTCTTCCCATGTAGAATCTCAGTAAGCTCGACTCTAGGATGGATCTGGTGGTCAACCACACCTCAGATGAGGTCAGAGTTGCTTTAGAGTAGACTGAATCAATGCATGCTAACGCGCGCGGAATCTTCTCTTCAGCACAAATGGTTCCAGGAATCCAGATCCAGCAAAACGAATTCGAAGCGCGACTGGTACTTCTGGAGGCCGCCGCGCTACGACGCCGACGGCACCCGACGGCCGCCGAACAACTGGAAATCTATCTTTGAAGGTACGACATATCGACTTTGGCCCTTATCGCATGCGGCGCTCACAACGAGAATAGGATCCGCGTGGCAGTATGATGAGACAACGGACGAGTACTACCTCCATCTGTATCTAGACAAACAGCCCGATCTCAATTGGGACAACCCGGAAGTCCGAGAGGCCGTGTGGGGCGTGATGAATTTCTGGATCGAGCGGGGATGCGACGGCTTTAGAGTTCGTATCCCCGCTTCCCGCCCATGGCGCTTCCAGAACCCGACCTCAATGGAATCTGTTCACAGATGGACGTCATCAATCTTATCTCCAAGGTCCCAGGACTTCCGGACGTCCCGGTTACAGATCCAACGCAGGAGTTCCAGATGGCGAGCCCGATGTTTGTAAACGGGTGAGTGCTCGTGGACAGTCCAGCCGACTTCGGAGGTGTTGACATCGTTGAATGCTTTTCAGACCGAGGGTTCACGAGTACATCCAAGAGATGAACCAGCTCGTCCTCTCTAGTAAACATATTAAACTACATACACTGCACTAGCGCTCACGCACAACATTCCACTACAGAACACGACCTGATCACTGTCGGCGAAGCGCCCTTCACCCACACTCCCTCAGGCCTCGCCGAGTTCGTGCTTCCTGCGAACAAAGAGCTCAACATGGTCTTCCAATTCCAAATCGTCGAGATCGACAACACCGACGAGGGCGTCGCGGGTTCTGCTCCGCTCGTCTACCGGCACTGGAAGCTTCCCGAACTCAAAGCCATCGTTAACCGGTGGCAGAACCTCCATCGCGACGACGGCTTCTGGAATGCGTACGTTTCCTTGACTCATCTGACCAGCCCGCACCTCTAACAAATATGACTGACTAGGATCTTCATTGAGAACCACGACCAAGCGCGCTCGGTCTCGCGCTACGGTGACGACTCGCCCACATGGCGTGCGCGCTCCGCGATGCTGCTCGCGCTCCTGCAAACGACGCAAGCCGGGACGCTGTACGTCTATCAGGGCGAGGAGATCGGCACGAAGAACTTCCCCGCGAGCTGGGCACTCGAGGAGTACCAGGACGTCGCGACGCAGAACTACCACAAGCGGGTGCTCGCGCAGCGGAAAGCTGAACAGGGTAAAGAGGACGTGGACATGTCGGACGTGCTGTATGGGTGTCAGCGCAAGGCGCGCGACCACGCGCGGACGCCAGTTCAGGTTTGTTCCTATTTTCAATGACCTACTCGACTTACTGACCGCCTGACTAGTGGAATGCGACCGCTCATGGGGGCTTCACAACGGGAAAGCCTTGGATGCGCGTGAACGATGACCACACGGAATGGAACGTGGACGCGCAGCTGAAAGATCCCGATAGCGTTTTCGCATTCTGGAAGCGTGCGCTCGCTGCTCGCAAGCAGAACGACGTGCTCGTAAGTTGTTCCCGACCTTCACAGCATATCTTCTGACCAGGACTTTCCAGATCTATGGAGACTTCGTTCTGCTATCTCCAGATGACGAGAAGATATTCGCATACACGCGCACGCTGGGTGAATCGAGTATCCTGGTGCTGCTCAATTTTAGCTCAGAAGAAATAGAATTTTCACTTGCTCCAGTTCCCCAATTCATAGGGTCTCGTTTGCTGATAGGGAACTACGCTGACGAATCTGCTGGTGCTGCGACAGGAGAGGTCAAGTTGAGGGGATGGGAGGGGCGAGTCTATCGTAAGTAGTCTAGAATCCCTTCCGCCAACGCATCTCTTCGATGGATTGTATATTAGCATTTGATTTGTTCGCAATCATTAGATAAAAGATTTGGATATGTACCTTGCAAAGATTTTTGACATTGAAGCCGGCTTACTAGCTGCTTGTCAGTGTCACTGAGCACAAGGCGCGAGCAGATATGCGAACTTTGTGCACGAGAACTGTCATAACAAGAAAATCGAAGACGTAAAACAAAGCGGAAACAGCAAGATTATGTCCCGCCTTTGGTCAGACCTACTCGAGATAACTACACCGGCCTTAGTAGACAGATAAGTACCATAAGTACGCGACGAATTCCCTGCAAGGGCCAGAGATGAATCGGCGGAACTATAATGAAACTTGGTGTACAAATGGATAACAAAAATTTCAAGAAAACAACAACACCGCAAAGCGAACGAGAAAAGCGCAACTCCACCTGTGAGCTGCAGTCTCGAACAGCCAAGCGAACAGCAAGATAGAGCAAGTATGAAGGCGCATAGATCAATAACCATAGCATATTCCAATGAATGCAGGCATCGCTAATTGACTTCGGAGCGCGAGAGGGCACAGCAATTCATTTGGTAAATGAACCTAGGAGCGTAGAGGCGTAGAGGCGAGGGTTTATTTGGGGGATAATGGTGATCTAGGCCCTGACAGACAGGGGGCGCGCAGGTGTAGGTCTTCCACGGGGACGCGGCCGGTTAAGACGAAGAGTTTCGCCAGGGCTACAGATTACAGAAAATTAACAGATTGATCTACTGTTAGAATAAAGGATAACGTACGTTGCGATTGCACCGTTGGACGTGTTCTCCTTGTTCTCCTTGTTATCGCGGCCAGTACTCCGCTTCGACCACCCAAGTGCGTTACGTCGAGCATTAGAGGGAACGCGAGGTCTAGCAGGAAGTTCGAACGAATTCTTTCCGGACTTATCTGGCACGAAGGGTGAGACGTCTCCGGCGCGAATGTTGGGATTGAATGGACGCTGCTGCAGTGGGGACGGGTGGTAGACAACCTCCTTGGGAGCCAAGGGGAGGTACTCGTTGGACAGAGGGGCCGAAGGGGATAATGAGACCTTTGAGGAGCGGGGATAAGGAGATGGCCGCGACTGAGTGCGGGAGCGCATGCGCCGGGGACGAAGCTCAGACGCGAGGGGACCGTATGCCTGCTGCGAGTGTTCAAGAAGGGCCTGCATTCCTGATGGATGGTCAGGTGGGAAGAAAGCTATTGGGGTGATCGAAGTCAGTGATTGAGCATTTAGATTTCAAATGACACATACATTGCAGCGCGTAAATGGAGAATGGAGTGTCCATCCACATGCGCTTACTCTCCTCGACGGTGACGTGGGCTTCATCCTTGGGCATAGTACTTGCGTAAAGCTACGATATCGCGCTCGTCATCGACCTCCATGCATTCCGACTCATCTGAACTGACGACCATAACATGGTCAGGAACAGGCGAGAGAACCTTCTTCTCCGCGGACGGGAAGAAGCGCCTTGGAGCGGGAGAGTTGTCGACAGACATCTCCTCTTCGATCGTCTCGTAGACGGACGTCCTAGAAGCCCGAGCAGCCGAAGCACGACGACGGTGGCCATGCCCACGAGCGCGGGTCCTGACCCTATTGCGCATATCAGGGTTCATGGGATGCGTCATGTTCGCGAGCACGGCATTGACATGGGACAAGTCGATGCTTGATTGCGAGTCGCTGGACATGGAGGAGCCGTCTGAGATGGAAAGAGGGGGCGTCTCGCCGCCGGACGTCGCTGAGCTGTAGGTGCTAGAGCGAGAGCGATTGGCAGGCGCAGGCCGCGTGAAGACTGGCATAGGTCGGTCTATCGAAGTTATCAAATAGTCAGAATTGTTTTAGCCTTATACTTCAGAGTACTCACAACTGTGGTCTTCGCCTTCAGCGACTAGGCAGCTCTCTTCCAAGCTCTGCCTCTCCAGAAGCCCCTTGCGAGCCTTGATCATGTTGTCGCCTCCAAATCTTGAGTATGAAGACGAGGCAATGGAGGGCTTCTCGATGATGCGTGCTTTATTCGGAGACTCCATGATCTCTCCATCGGAGCCAGCCACCCTATGCTGAGGGCCACGGATAGCACCGTGCTTTCTCTTGCCGGCTTGAGCGCAAGGGGAACCATCGAAGACCGAACCAATTGACCGACGCCGGACGTGACCACCGTCGAGCATCTAGTAGCCCCCCATCGTCAGTAAATAGAACCCTTCATATTAGAAAATTTGAACTTACGGTGATCATGGTGTCATCCTCCCTCTTTGGGCTCGGCGGACGATAATAATCGTCCACACTGATGATCGAAATCGGCCTGAACTGCGGCACCCGGAACTGACGGAACTGTGAATAATCGTTGTCTCCAAACACTGACTCGTCCGACATAGACGTGCGATGCCCCGTCTTCTCGAAGAGCGAGTCTTCAGCCACCGACCGCTGGTCATCGTCAATGATCGAGTCGAATGAAGTCTTGTTCACAATGCGCTCGTTGATGACGCTCTCCGGGGGCGAGGCCGAGATCGACGTCAGCGGCATGCCGTAGTCGAGGGCAGAGTCCAGCATCTTGTCGCCCAAGCCCGGACGGCTCACGCGCAGAGCAGACATGTCGCTGTAGACAGAATCCATGGACGGATCCTGCCTGTGTCTGGCCCACGAAGCACGAGCTCCATACCTCGCATACGCGATGGCAACGGAGCTCGCGCTCGAGTTGGAGTCGTTCCTGCGGTGCGCACCAAAGCTGCGGTTGTACAAGCTGACAGGTGGCGCGATCGAGGTAGTTGACATGGCTGAGTCTTGTTGACGATGGCCGCGCTTGACGGGCTGGAGGATCTGGTTGCTGCCCGGAGCACGGAAGTAAAAGCTGGACGCGTCGCTATCAACGCGCTGGCGGCGGGAATCTCTGTGCATGAATGAGAACGTGTCGTCGACGGACATCGACATTGACCAAGACATGTCGTCGGACGATGGCCTGCTCTGGAGCGCGAACTCGCCATACTGGAATGGGTCGGCGGTCCCGGGTTGAGCACGGCACCGTAAGAGGACACGGACGCAATGCTGAAGACGGATTGCTCCTTGCTGTGCCCGCGACGAGTGCCCGTGTTCACGGGAGGGTAGAAGGCAGGCCGATCGGGCGGGAACTCAAAGCCGCGGCGCACCTCCCCGAACGACTCGAAGCCGTTGAAGCTGGCTCCTGATGATCCCCGGGAATGCGAGCTCATCGACTCATCCCGCAGCATCTGCACCCTGCTGTGCCGCTTGACGCTAGTATCCGAGTTGACGCGGCGACGAGGCGAAGACACCGGGATCTCCGAGGCCTTCGCATAGATCGACTTGAGGAGCGAGCTGTCCTCTTCGACGAACGCTGACGCGGACATCGCGCGCGCACGGTCTCCCTCGGCAAGCGACGACATGGAGATAGCACGCGCACGTTCCGGGGGCGGGATGATATCCGACAGTGTCATCGGCTTCTGCTCCGGCTCGGGAGGCGACGTGGACGCCTTTCCACCGAACTTGAAGTTGACGTTCAGTTGTCCATCCGAAGGTTTCGACCGACCGGACAATTTCGACCGAGTCGAGGACTTGGTCCTCCGGGAAATTGACTCGCCCGAGATCTCAGGGCTAGGGAGGAGCGACGGCGGCGGGACATCATAGCTGACCGACTCATGGGACGAATTGGCCACCGACTCCGGCACGATCTGCGAGACTGACGACTCGGATTGGTCCATAAGGAGCACCGGAACAGGTGGAATTTCATCTTGGCTGAACTCGCCGAACCCATCCAGGTCGAACTTCGCAGGCGTACGGAACGCACTCTCCAATTGCTCAACGAAGCTGCGGCGGTCGCCCGCGCCAGACTCGTTCAGCTTCTTCAGCTCGCCGGTAAAGTCGAACGACTTCTTGGTGTCGTCCTCCGACTCGGTGCCATCGATGTCAGCATGGTTTTCGTCGTCGTCGATGAGCTGCGCGCGGAAGACCGGTGCCTCCATGTCAGAGTTCGAGACGTCCGGCGTGGGCAGCGGCATCTCGGGCGGAAGACCAGGCGAGGGCAGGGGACGCGCCGACGGAGCAGGCTGGAACGAGAGCGTGTCGTCGAACACCTCCGTCTCGCCGTCGGGCTGGCCAGACAAGATGACTTGCAGCTCATCAGGAATATCAGAGTCGGGATCATCAGACTCGATCTGCTGGTTGTCAGCTTCGTCAGACTCGCCAAGGGTCCCCGCGAGACCAAGGCCCTTCCTGGCCTCGGGTGACATGGAGACGACGATGGGGGGCTCGGAACGGAGGCTGGTGACGCTCGCCGTCGTGTCCACGGACAGCCTGGGCGGCCGGGCGGCCGCCTTGCGGAAGACGGGCGTCGGGGATGGGGCCTCTTGCTTATCATCCAGCGACATCATTCCGCTCATCTTCTTGGGCTTTGAGCCGAACGTCACCGAGGTCGGGGCGGCATCGTACAGTCCTGAGGCCGGAGGCGTTTCATTGCCCTTCATAGGCGAGAGGCTGGCTGCAAGCGTGCTAGCCTGAGTCTTCGGCTTCGCAGGTTTAAGTGGTCTGAAGACAATCGGGCCCTCATCCATCGGCGCAGGACTAAGCGTCCTCTTATGCGTCAGCCTAAACACAGGCACGCTCGGCTGAGCAAGAGGCATCGTGCCAGAGCGCTGGGAGACGGCTTCGTCGGCGAGATGGGCCACGGAGCAATCTGCTGGCCGAGTTTGGACCAGTAGCAGGCGCCTTGGGGTCAAGCGGTCGCCGTGCCCCGGGACTTGCGTACGGACGCAGCGAAGTGACGGACGCCATGCTCCCGCGTACACCCACGTGCTTTAAAGGACTGCCAGCGGTGGTAGCGGATCTCTTGATAGGGCTGCCCATCGAGGCTCTTGACGCGAGCCCTTTGGGAGACTCAGCCAGCATGTCGGAGACACGCTGAGGGAGGCGAAGAGGCGACATGTCTGGTGTCCCAGGGGTGGCTCCAGGGGTGGCCTCTAAGTCCAAGCGATTGATCAGCGACGCAAGGTCATTGGTAGCGGCATCGAGAATTGATAAGACACCTAGAGCAATAAAAGCATCAATATCAGCATGAAACGTATGCATTTGAGTTCAACTTACCATCAACATCGTCGCAAATGGCCTTGGGGCGCTCTTTGCCCATCACCTGTTCAGATACAGGCCTCGCCCTCCGCCGCTTACTCGGCGTCTCGTAAGGTGAATCCATGCCAGCATCGTCGTGCCCATCCACCGTCGCCTCCTCAATCGTCACAACAGGCACCGGCATTGGGACCGACGACGTCGAGTCAGCAGACGACGCCTGCGACGCCCGCCTCGAACCTGCCATCGTTTCCGGGAAGATATCCACCAACGCCGCGCGTCTGCGCCCATCCGACGCCTTCCTCGTTTCGTTCCTTCCCGCCCGCCGGCTCTCTTCTTCACGTTCCTCCCGTTCACGCCTCCGCGTCTCCTTCACCGTCTCCAGCCCCTCTTCATCCCACTTCACCGAGCCCGCGCTGGAAGAGCTGGACTGGCCGCTCATGCCCGAGCTCGTCGACAGCGGGCGGAGCGACCCGAGGCTAGACACCTCCGAGCCAGACCGCGCTCGCATATTCGGGTCCAAGTTGGTCGACGAGCCGTTCGAGAGGCGGTTGACAGCGGCCGGCTTGCCGAGCGTCGCGAAGAAGTTCGTGGACGCGTTGCTGTTGCTCGACGCCGACGACACCGCTCGCGCAGAGCCGAAGCGCATCGTCGACGGCAGGCCAATGCCCAGCATGCCCTGCTTCTTCCTATTTGCGCCGCTCTCCCCATCATTCTCCTTGAACGTGGCGAACTCGGGGCTCGTCAGGCCACCGGCCTCAAAGCTGCTCCCAGACAACCCTCGCACGGTCTGGTCGCGCCCCTCAATACCCTTCTCCTTCTTTTTCTTTTCCTTTTTCTTTTGGTCCCCCTTTTCCTTCTCTTTTTTCTTCACCGTGCCGGTAATGACACCTGCAGGTGGAACAGGCATTGGCTCCTTCTCGCCCTGCTTGAGCTGTGCCCAGCTGCCGATCCGCGCCATGGAGCGCATGGAGCGCATCGCACGGACGGCGATAGACCCGGTGCCGTTGTTGGCGGAGGGTGCGCCCGGTAGCGCGAGGAACGTCGGCGACGGTGTCTCCTCGACGACAGAGATTAGATCGGTGGAGCGGCGCGTCGGCTCTGCGCGTAGTGTCTGGACTTGCGCCGAGGGGATCTGGAGAGTGGCGGAGCGGGTCGTGGACTGCTGGGCGACAGGTGCAGGCGGCACTGGCATTGGACCGAAAGCTGCAGGCGAGGCGAGCACTATGCCTGAATCAAGGGAGTTGAAGCGCGCTCGCGAGTCCGTAGCCATCTGCTCGCTGCGACTAGGCTCCGGCGCTGCTCGAAAGAAAAATGATCAGCCAGAAGCACACTCCACCGAACGAAGAAATGAGACCAACACTTTGCGCGGGAAGCCGATCGCTGGCGCTCCTTCTCCTTCTTCTCCTTGGAGTCCTTCCGCCCTCGGCCAATACTCCACCACTTCTGGTTCTCGTCAGTCTTGACCTTGAGCATGCCCTCCTTGTCCTTCTTCCCGTTCGGAGCGCTCGACGGAACGTTCGTAACCTCCCCGAGCGTCCCCCACTTCATCCCGTTGAGCCCAACACGGCTCTTCTTCTTCTTCACCATGAGCATATCCCCAATCTCCGGGTCCTCAGCAGGGTCGACATAAATCTCGAAGCCGCCCCTGCCTGCAGAAGCGGATCCGCCGACGCGGCGGACGACGTCCGACATGTCCTTGCCGCGTTCCTCGGCCTTAGGCTTCGCTGCCTTGCTACTCCCGCCAAGAAGCCCAAGCTTGGATTTCTTGGGTACGAGGCGGCGGCGTGTAGAAGCCGCGGGAGCCGTGTTCTCATCATGCTTGGGAACAAGAGGAGAGGAGACAGCAGGCACGTTGACGTACGACGAAGCGAAGGATGTGCTGGCATCGGCGGCAGAGCCGTGGGCGGAGGGCGTGGCGGAGATGAGACGGATGGGGGGACGGGCTGTGGTGGAGTTGCAGTGGGTTGTGGAGATGGAGAACGGGCGCGAGACGGGTCGGAGGCAGGAGCGCGCGACAGTAATGGGAGTGCTCCGCGCATGTTGTGTGATTTTTGTATATATGGATACGTTGTCAATAACGTAGATGAGAGAGATAAGAAAGTTGATGCGTTGAAAAGTCGTTAATAACACAAGCACGAAAAAAGTATGTGCAGTCGTGAGGATGCGAGTCGTCACAAGATGAGACGGATGCAGATGATGAGAAATTGAGTCTTGTCCAGGCAGTCGATATCGTTGCTGGATCGTGATACGGCGTTAGTGACGCTGTTGAGCGTCGAGATGAATCGGTCTTGCGTTCGTGAGTACGTTGAACTCGTAGTGGTCGTGTCCTTGAATTGAACCTTGGCGAATCGTTAGTCGTAGCGATTGGTCACCGGCCGTCGAGGAGCTTGAGGCTCGTCGAGGCAAAAAGCGATCAGAGAACCCAGAAGAAAGCGAGAATCTAGAGAGTCGTGCTGAAGCCGGAACAAGGAAGACGGACGCAGAGAAAGTCGAACATGAACAGCCCCGCTTTGGTCCTGTGGGCGCCCTGTCGCGACAACAAACATCAACAACGCGTCAATAATCTCCGCGCGATGCTATCACGGGAGCGCGAAGAAGCGTGCGGCCCTTCGAATATGCTGGCACTAGCATAGCAGAGCAGTAAGTGTAGAGGGAAAGGTGGGTAGGAGGGCTCCGATGACTTACGGTTCGAGGAAATATCCAACGCATGGGCGTTGTATGATAGGAAGGAACTCTACATTTCTGCGGATGCGTTCGACGCGGGAATGTCGGGAGTCTTCGCAACAGAGTGATGGAGCGCCAAGTCCTATTCTAGTTACGCAACTGTGCATGAGTACTGAGCATTGTTCTGCTCACTTGGTAGGTTTGATTGATCGAGTCGAATGCCTGCGAGAGCAAGCACAAGAACACTGTCGACGTTGTAGCAGCCCCTTATCAGAAACGGTATCAGAAGCTATCCAGCAGAGCGCAGAATGACTTGCGAATAAGAAGACCTGAAACATCGATATTCAGTCAGGTCTCGTAGCGTCAGAGATATCGGAGACTAAGTACTGACTTAGACGCACGGTTGGCGAAAAAGGTTCCAAAATGCCGTAGATGAAGGGAAGTGGGGAAAAGGAAAGCGACGGATTTCGCTCAGACGCGCTCTACTTATAATAAAGGGCGCGAGGAACAGATATTCGATTGTGACATCATGCTGCAATAATGCGAGTCCAAATTGGGACAGACATACGCGTCGACGCGTCTTGTCACGTGCTCGGCCGTACACTATGCTCGCTTAGCGCCTCTTAGCGCTGGTCCTTCTCTTCTCCTTGTTCGGTTCGATTGACTCGGAAGACTTGTTTAGTGCTAATATGCGCCAGACTCATTCTGCAGTGGATCTAGTAAAAAATGCGGGGGTGGTGAGGTATGCATGCGCGCACGTCTCTAGAGCTAGAGGGCCTGCGTAATCAAGAGTCCAGTGATGAACTATGATGGGATGACGAACTCTCGACGAATCTACACTACTATACTTACCCCAGGCAAAATCACGCCGTGGTTGGATATGAGCACAAACGTTCACCATGATTCAAACAAGCTACAAGTACATATCGCATGGCGATCACGAGACTAACATATGTTCTCTCTCTGCGCGGATAGAAAGCCGCATATCTAGCAAAATCGCCAATTCTATATTGAGCACTGAGAACTGGTCGTAGATGTATGCGATGACACTCACCAACGATGAACATGAATGGTTTAGTCCCAGTTTCCCTCCCACGGCTTGTCGTCCGGTGTATCCAGGCCAGTTTGAGCCCCCGTGCCTTCGTAGACTGGCTCCAGCAGCTTTCCGGCACTATCGTAGAGATACAGCTTTGCTGTGTCGGACTTCACCCACAGCTTAAATTTACGGCCCCAAGCCTGGGCGGAAACATTGAGCGTGTTGCCCTGGAATGCGCCGCCACCCGTCACATTGTAAGTGCCCCGTCCTTTTACGTTATCGACTTGGAACCCAAGTTCTCCTTGGAAGATATGGGCCTCGAGGACACCTGGACCCAGAGTTCGCCTCCGACAACCGCGCTGATGCGCTTGACGAGTTCGGGGTCCTTGTCCTTCAAGAGCTCATCAAAGAAGGCTGTCAGGCAGATTCAAGTGAGCATTCGATTACGAGAAAGTACTACGGTGGTCAAAGCCTCACCTGCCCGCTTATTAACCGCTGCATGGAGAAGTAAGAAGGTTATTCATGCGGAAAAGGTGGTCAAATAACACACGTGAATGCATCGCACAGACACTAGAAAGGACAGCCAACCACAGCATTACAACGAGCCGAGTGTAGTCTAGACATATGGTACGCCATAATCAGACTATACCAAGTTCCAAAGCAAAAAAAAACATACGTGAGGACATCGCGAAGTTAATTGTAGGGTTGGATAGTAAAATCTGCGGTAAGAGAAAATGCATCAGTGTGAAAGCCATGAGAGGATGTGGGAAAGGCGAATGGCTCACTAGAGAAGTGCGGGAAGTGACCAGTGGATGTCTGGACACAAGGACCACGAAGCTATCGAGGCTTGCAAGTGTCATTGCCCTTTCCATCAGCAACGGTAGCCATTGTTTGCCTTGGATGGCATCGCATTGGCCGCATCCGGTCTGACCACACACTGGATGCTGATCTCGGCCTTGATCAGAGATATCGAATGTCATCGCCTCTTCGAGATCTGTCTGATCGGCAAGACAATTGCAGCCTATCGAACTATCCACATCTGGAGCGGACCTGTAACTGGATGCTTGCCGGCCTAACGTGGCATACGCACGCCGTGTTTTCATTCTGCACGATTACGAAGCGTCTTTATGCCTAAGGGCACGCTTCTTCACGACCTCGTACAAATAGGGATCTAAAACGTGTACAGTAGAGATGTCAGCTGGCCAACTTTTAGAACGTGCGGCGCACGATCGCGCTGATACTGACAGGAGAACGATCTCAGCGCCCAATGAGCAACCTCGCATTGCACGCTGGAGGACACGGATGACGCGTTTGCAAGAGTAGTCGATGAGACCGCCCTCACGGCGACAAACGAGGCCTACGCATATCAGCACCGTCAGTACAGATGCGTGCATAGACAAAAGGTTTGGCTGTTCGAAGTCTGAAAGCATTTAGGGCTCTGTAACAGCTGCTGACTGTTTCCTAGGACGACTGCGCTATGCATTCGGAAGTGCGGGTGGTCTGTCCGCCTGGCTGCCGGGGACACCATCGACACGCAGAGCCTGGCGAAAGATGAGATGCGGTTATGACAAAGGCAAGGTAGATTCCTCACAGGAGCGTTCCTCGCTCTGTGGGCAACAGTGACTCCCGGGCATATCAGAGCAGAAACAAGACACTGAATCGTGCCGATGCCGTACGTAAAGGAGCAGTGCAAGGAAGGACAGATGGTGGTTGTGTCCGTGACGGCGTCTGATTAAAGCTTGCAGGGGGTAGCCAGGGTGAGAGTGGGGGGCGAGACAGCGGTCCTGGCGTCGGCTGACTGTGACAAACAATATAGAACAAGTCAAATGCGGGAGAGGACCTTGGAGAACCCGAAGAAATCCATCGGATCGACGAACTGTTGACACCAAAACTTGCGAATTGATGAACGACGGACAACATTAAAAAGATGTAGGACGTACCACATCCTGGTCGGAGGCCTGCGCAGCAAGCCTGATACATCCCCGGACAACGAGGAATTCTGGGTCATGGGTGGCATCATGAGGCACTTTTTGATGCTTGCGTTCCTTTTGAATGTCGACAAGAAGAACGAGGTCGCACTGACGGAATGTCAACGGCGGCGCACGAAGAATGAGGTTGTAGATCTTACCCGTGCAACTGCAGTGACCGTGGAGAGCTGCTGCACACAAACAGGAGTAATGTGTTAGCAAGAGGGTGAGATAAGGAAGTTTTCAAAGAAGCGCGTACTCGTCTTGAGGTCAACATAGCCTTCACAGCGTGGAGAGACGACATCCTTCTTGAAGCAAGGAAGATATCAATTCATGATCAAACATCAGAACATTGCTGAGACTGCGGGAGAAGTGCAGATAGCGATCGAACAACGATGCTGAAAACTTGCGACTTGGAGTACGAAGAGCGGTGGATGTTCGATAGCTGAAATCACGTCAAGGCATAACGAAAGGCTTCATACACCTGAGGCATCAACCAATTTCAGCATCGCTGATATACGACCGAAGTGGGCTCGCCGTAACAAATTTCAGTTTTCGAACAAAGGGCTCTTTGTCTCCAAACAAAGGGCCAGCTGGAATTTGTTATGGCGAACCCATTTCAGTGACATATCAGCCAGGCCGGAGTACATTGATGCCCCTAGTGATAAGCGATCGCTCACGATCTGAACTGGAGGCGGGGATAGTGTCATATTTGAATTGACGGTGCTGCTGCAACCTGCGACCAGTGAGCCTGAGCTGAGAGCTCGCGAACGGCCCGGGAGCGCGCGCTCAGGTTACGCGATCACGTGTGCGCGCCTTAACGATTGATCATTAGTTGAATAGTTGGACAAAGTTCAAAATGGTCACTCTTCGCGAGCAGCATAAGTAAGGAATCATGAATTGGGTGTCAAAACGGCGTGAGTAACAGTGCAAGGTGGAACCATACAAGAAGCATAGCTGGGAACATATAGTAAAGGCTACAGAAACCAAGTCCCTTTCGTATGGGCATGGGCATAAGAACACGGCATGTGACAATGTATGGTATCGTGATGGGAGACAGAAGTTGAACAAGGGAGGAAAGGTGAAGCAAAAAACGGATCAGAGAAACTCCCTTTCATGTGAAATCACAACGCAGGCTCTGACTTCCACCCCAACGCCACCTCATGACTAGGGCAAATAGGCGGACCCCCTTCCTCGAGCGGAACCCTCCGCAACACGACCTGCTTCGCAATATTCTGACCCCCAAACATATCCCTCGCAGCTTGTTCATTCAGTGGGTGTGGGATTGCACAACACCCGGCGTAATTCCCGCAGTCCGTGAAGCGGCCGTAATCGATCGCCAGGGTCTCCAGCGGCACGAAGCCGCGCTTGGCTTGCTCCATCTCGAGCTTGGCGATGTAGCTGGTAGAATTAAAAGTGCATACACTCTTCATATGGACATGCAGACTTTTCAGGAACGTGGAAGGCTGCTTGGTGCTGCTAAATGAATTCCGTTTGAGACCGGCAGTAATGAGAACCTTCGCAGAGCTGATGACAGACAAGGACTGGAGTCTGTCGCAGTTGGTGAGGAACATGGTGGCCAAACCTGGGGTAGGGTAGATGCCCTCGAACCGTAGAGATCCCAGGAGCCTCAGAGGAAGAGCGTCGGGGTAGAAGATGCGACGAAGGCCAATATAAACAAGCAGATCGTGGCAGCGTCGCGTACTACGGCCCCATGGCTGCTCGTCGACGGGCCATAGTGCGTAGTGTATGTCCGTCAACGTCAAGTGACGAAGCTTGGGCGCCCTGATCAGCGAGAGCACGACCACGCCTTCGTGCGTCCCTAGGAACCCCAAGCGCAGCTCGCGAAGGTTGGGAAAGTCGATGGGCGGGTAATCAGTGGGACCTTCCTTGACCCATCCAGTCACCATGTTTTTCCACGCCCGCTGTCGCTGTTCCTCCGCCGTGCTCGAATCCGTCCCAGCACTTGTACCCCGTTGTTCCCCTGATGCCGCATCCTGGCCCTCAACCTGTGCTCCTCCGTGTCCTTGAATCCCGATCGAGTAGTATTCGGCCACCTCCAGGATGCCCTGCAAGTCGAGATACTCCAAGGTTCCGCAGTTCGTCAGCAGCAAGCCATACAACTCCTCCAGCGTAGGCTTCACCTCGTCCGCTAAGTATCCCAACGTCAATCGCGTGAGGTTGTGCACCATGACCTTGCCCCAGTTAAGATGCACCCCGAGGAGGTCGAGGCACCTGACACTGTGGGCTCTTCCGAAATCCGAAATCGGACACGGCTCTCTAAACCAGAGTAATGAGGCGGGCTCGAAATCATCTGTTTTGACGTAGATGGGGTTCGCGCGTCGGATGTCTATGGACTCGAGGTTGACAAAGCGATGACCCTCGAGATACTGCAAGAACACATCGATTGGCTTGTACGTGTCGGAAATAAACGACAGCTCGCGGACGCGCCAGGCGTGGTGCTTCAAGAGTTCTTCCATCCACTCCATGCGGTGACTGATCTGGTCGTATATATCAGGATCTTCTTCCCCTGGCGGAAGGAGGTCATAACCCTCGCGACGCATATCGACGTGAACGACGAGACGGCGAAGACGGGAATACTGGAGGCATATGAAGGCGCGACGAAATGTTCTGATCGATGGTGTGAAGCCCTGAAAAAAAATTGTCGTCCAGATGAGGGAGGTTTTGAGAGCCACCATGCGCCAGCGCCTAGAAACGGATGCGAGGGTAAATGGGATGTGCTCGGCCTCTTCTTTCGACTTGTTTCCCTCGCAGCATGCCTCGAAAATGAGCTGCCAGACGTCGATGCCGAGGCGCTCAGCGGGTGGATCTCGGGGAAAGATAGATGAGGGCGAGAGATTGGGAGAACGGGAAATAGTAGTCGGCATGTCTCCTGGATAGAAGTATGAAGTGGTTGGTACTGGGAAGGATAAAGATGTGAGAGGCAAGATGATGGAGCGGAGGGTTGTCTGTTCGTACAGGTCAACAGCTGCAGTTTAGCGCAGTCCACTCAGGTTCACGAATGAACAATCATCCTAAGCGCGTCTGCATTCCCCACACTCGGCCGTATCCGAGAAACAATAGCCATTATCCGGGATAATTCGGGAGTGGCGGGGCGTCGCGTTTATTGCAATTCCAGATCGTACGCGAGCCTCATCAAGACAATTGGCCAACTTGTTGCGCCCATGTACGGCGAAGCGTATAGCCGGTCTCCCTTTCTGCAGCGACAAGCGGGGTTCATTGAGTTGGAGCAGCATAAGCGAGACTATCGATGGGTCTCAGGAAAATATTTCTGACACTCAGTGCCGTCGCGGGGCAGATCCTATGGCCGATAGAATCTTCTGTTGCAGAGATTATCAGCTTAGCCAGTCAAGAGATATTCAACGACTAGATGAAAGTTCTGGTTTGGGATCATGATTCCATGGGATAGAATTTGAAGGTTATTCGGAGCGAAGTAGAATCAGATCAAGCAAATGACAAGGTCTGATTCAAGGTAAAGTACAGAGAGGGACTTAAGACTGGGGCGGGAGTATATTATGGACATGAAGGAGCATACAAGCATAAGGCATGTATAAAAGGCAAGCATGGATGGGTACGACGAGAAAACATCAAAAGCAGACATAGTAGGACAACGGCAGGGGAAGTGAAATAAAACAGAGATGCACGTACGAAATAAGAAGTTGCATTACTTCTTATTGCAACTGTCCAGCAGGGAGAGGATGGGGAGGACTTTCGAGCCCAGCGAGTCCTTCAAGGAGCGAGGTAACCCCATCAGCAGAACGCTCCGCGCCATCTGGGTAGCTATTCCTGGCGTCGTACTCCAATTCCAAATCGTCTGCCCACTGTCCCAAATTCACCAACCAAGGACGGGCGTCGACCCTTGCCCCACATTTCCAGTCGACCTTGATCACGTCCGTAAGCATCCCCAGATTGTGGTATGTTTGCCTCGTAAGCGATTTAGGCTTGTACAACGTCAATGAGGCGAGGCGAACCGCCCGGCCTAGTCCGCCCGCGGACAATAGACGGCGACATTCCAGCGAGGCGTGTACGACGCAGGCGTCCATGCTGATGACGGTGAGGTCCCGCAGCAACGCACAGGGCAGGCCGGGGATGACATGGGTGCGATCCTCGGAGACCGCCGTCCAAGACGCTTGCGCGAGTGCTATGATGAAGTCTTGCGAACAGCGCTTGATAACAAGCGATCGAAGCACCGGAAAAGATTGGAGGAACTGGAATGCCAGCTTCGGCGAGGGCTCATGATGGACATCGTCGAGCAAAAGATTCTCGACGTAAGAGATGGACGCGTCGTCCTGGCAGAATGCCTCCAGTACGGAGCTAGAGTCGTAATCAAAAGAGCCTTGATCCGAGCGCGGAACGAACTTGCGGCCGAGGTCGCGGACAGTCAGTGCCTTCAAGGCGGGATGGCTAAACAGCTTGACCATGAGCACGGCCTCCATCGGCTCGACGTAGCCGAGAACAAGTTCTTTCAACTTCGGAAGGAAAACACGATCTTCGTGTGGGATTTGCGGGTAACAAGCAGTACCTTCATCGTTATACACGATGGGAGCAGCAGCTTGAACCTCAAGGTACTCCAACGTACGGGCGCACGAGCCAATAACACTACGGAAGGTGCCGATAGAAGGGCGAACGACCCGATCGATGTAGGAGATGGTGAGCCGAACAAGATTGGTCGATGTCCATTTCGCCCAGTCAGCATGAACGTGCAAAAGAGACATAGACTTTAGCTGATAGCCAGGGACAATTTTGGATTTCTTCAACAACGGCTGGGGACCAATGGGATGGGCCGGGGAAAAGTCCACTGGTTCCGCGCGAAAGCGATTGGCCTCGAAATACTCCAGGTGGGGCATGGGATACCTCTGCAGTAGTTCTACGGCAAACTTTGCCGGAAAGTGGTTGTCGGAGATGAGAGTGAGGCTGCGGACGCGCCAAAAGTGGTCCTGCAGGGCAGAGAATATGCGCATGAGAGCCCGCGCGTCGACAGGGTGGTCTTCCGCATCCTCAAAGTCCCAGCCTTTAGGAACACGAAGGTCGAGGTGTACCGTCAACGCGCATTTTTGGGAAAGTAAGAGGCGTCGGCGATCGATGTAAAAGTGTGAATTGGTATCGGATTCATTCACGGTGATAAGGGTCCATAACGTGGGTGTCGTTCTGGCTAGCTTGAACCAAGCGCGACAGACGTGAGAGACAAGAAACGGGAAGATTATACTGTCGTCGCGGTCATCCCTATTCCATGTGCCGATCTCGAAAATGTATTGCAAGACATCTTCAGGAATGCGTCCGACAGGCGTTCGTTCATACGGCAATTCCTGTATCGCAGAGGAAACAATAATGCTGTAAATGCTTCTGAAACGCGTTTCTGGAGGACTTTAGTGTTCATTCCCATCCCAAGAGTGACATGACTTACTCCAGGAATGCATTTCCAAAGCGAAGTCGGTGAGGTAGAGCAGGGATAACTCAAGCAGAAGGCAGGCCTCCCTTCTCTTCGACTAAATATACTGGAAGGGATCAGATAAGCACGTCCACCGGCCACAAGAAGGGCGTAGCGGTCCACACGCAATCCATTATACAGGACGTCCACAGCGGGGTGGGCTTCAATACCACTTATATCTGCTACCACGTTGAGACCACATATCGCCAGTCGGACAAAAGCAACTCCGATAGCCGGCACGCATTAGCCAGCGAGCGAGGTCAATGGCTTGGATCCTCTTTGTGTCGACGAGAAAGATGTACTGTAGCCGTCAGCCTGTACGGCCGATAGGCTGAGGACTAGGTAATAGAAACAGCCACGTAAGACATCGATGATACCTTGCAAAATGAGGACTTACCGGCCAAAGTCCACCAATTAGAGCCACCACTCCAGAAAATAGACCATTGATACAGTAAGTTTATTCTGGACATCGCGAAGGTAGGCTATAGGGACCAGTCGTCGATGTATCAAAGTCAGAAGAGTCGACGACAATAGGCGCCCTTAGGCGCCCTTCCCCTTTGGAAGGTCGAAATAAGCGCCGGTATATTCACTGCCTAACCTCGACCGAACTTTGACCTGAAGCTGAGGTATGTAACGACCGTCTACACGTCCTTAGCTTCTGATGGGTCTCACAACCAGGACGCCTCTACCGCTAATATTACAAACTAGAACAGAGAAAAACAGCTCTTTTCCTACCAGATCGTCTGCGGGATCAGGATGCTTGAAGCATCGTCGCTACGAGACAATCGCGAAACGGAAGTCAAACCTTTAATTGGGCCGCCAAATGCCCACCAGATGGTAGAATTTCATGCGTTCAGCTTTTCCACTGACCAGCATGAGAACTATCATGCTGCTGGTGTTTGAAATTGACGATGTGCGCTCCCACAGAATTACGAGATCGAATAGTGGCATGTGGCATGCACCAATGCACAATTTGTATGCTCTGCACAGGCGGCAGGGGCCATCGTAATGTCCCGTCTCCGTGAGGCTTCTTACCTGGTGTAGGTAGTTTGAGTTCGCTGTCGATCGAGATCGGACGCGTCTCGCGTCGTTCAACATGACAGCACGCAACAGTCGACATAGGCATTCGTTCCGACCCCACATTGGCCTCTTCAACCTGGACGCTCTGTTCTGATACCCTCATCCCGCCAGGAAGCCCGCCGAAAGTAACTTGCGTAGCCAGTGACGGGACTGGTATGCGATCGCCGTGGATAACGCCGATATTCACCTCCACCTTGACAGCCCTGGTCTTCGTTCACTGCGTGACCTATACCCATGCTCTCGTTGCGTCCGCCATCCGCGAGTTTTCTTCTGCAACTAAAACGCTGCCGCCTCCCGCATTTCTGACATCCACATCGCCGGTTTCTCGCTCCCGCCCACCGAGCAACGCGGCTAGAGAGCAGGGCGGCATCAACCTCCCTCTTGTTCGCTCTTCCAGCCGACAACCGATAGCTAAAGAAAAGCGAAGTGCCGGAACATATAAAGGGGAAATGATTGGGCTGGGCGATTTCCAGGACGTGTAGGTCCTCGATACACCAGCTTTCAGATTTCTCAATGACTCTGTCAATCGCATTGCAGGACGTACAACGCCCTGATCCAGGTCGGCCAGGACATGCTGCCACTCGTTCTTGGTAGGTGCATCTCCTCGCCTCAGGCGGCTCTTCGCTCATTTGGTTCATTCAGATACTGGATCTGCAGACCTCTGGGTTCTCTCCAGAAACCTTTCATCACCAAATATGACTGATAGCAACGGGATTACTCTATACTCACCCAAATATTTCGTTGCTGCTCCACACGCCGTCAACACGACGATTCTCTATGGTGATTCCACTACTGGCACACGTGCCGCTGGTCCCGTAGGTCAAGATGGAGTTGGTGTAGGGTTGGCAATGTCGATCGGTATGATCTATCCTCTCCGTGGAACGGCGGATCGCCTGATGATATTCCTAGCCAACGGTTCAGACGACCACTCAGGACTAGTGCGAGGCCAGTATTTTGTAAGTGTCTCGCTTGACGCGACAAATACTAGTGTCAGGCAGACGGGATCCGCTGGCATACTAGGATGCTCGTTTCCACTGACGAGGTAAGGTACCTACATTCTCCATTATTGTTTGTGCTTATATGTTCCCGCGAAGCATGGTTTGGAACCAGCTTCTGGCCAATGAGTATCCATTATCTTCATCGTCAAATGGAACGCAGCGGCGTGACTTACCATCTTCAATGCCGTCTCACGAGCCTGACAATCTTTCTGCGATAAATTTCTTCCCGAACCTCTCCTTCTCCCATCACCCTCCCCCACCAAAGGCCTCAGGGATATCAGCAGAAAACACGAATTTCGCCATGTCTCGTATCGGAGAGATGCCAGAACCCGAGCTCCCTACCGTCTCGACGCTTCTGCGGACATTCCTCCCAAACGGCCCTCTATTCCCGTCACTTCTTTCTCAGCTTGGCCTTCCGCCAATGTTCGCAGTATCGCTACAGCGGGACACGATTGACGTTGAACCCAGTGGAAGTGGAGCACTAACGCTTGGTACTGCTGTCTTTTTTCTCTAAGAGACAATGCTCATGAACGCGCGCGTTAGGTGCAATGCCTGATGGTTTAGGCATTGAAGGTGGGAATAATCCGACCGCCGACGCAGAGGCGATGCTCTGGGTCCCCGTCCGCGGATATAAGGTGGAAGATGGTGGCCTTGGAGCCCCTCAGGACTCTCCTGGCGAGGTAGGTGCTGCATTGCTCCCTTTCTGCGACGCGGATCGCGTCTCTTGCTTCAGATTGGCAATCATGTCCTAACCTATGTTTTCGACAGGTCTATCCAATAACTTGGGAGGTTTTCATCGACGACGTATATCTTGACGGCCATCTATTACCTCGGTCGAACCTTTCGGCGCCAGGGATCGCGTTGTCTGCGCTAGTTGATACTGTGGGTCTTTCTTTCCCTCGGATTGCTTTACATCGCTCACATGCACGCACCGAACAAAAGGGCTCATCGTACATTCGTGGTCCGTCGGATGTAATATCCTTTATACTTTCCCGTATATCGCCCTCCTTCACGCCTGACTCATCTACCGCTCTCTCAATCTACCCGTGTACACATCCTCCCACACTCTCCTTTTCTATCGGCGGACGCCTCTTTCCAGTCGATCCCCGCGACTTCGGATCACAGGCCTTCGAGGGCGATACCTCGTCCTGTGAGCCGACACTGGCGGCTACTGACCCACCCCGTGGGGGTGGAGACGGCTTTTTATACTCCTGGAATCTGGGGCAGCCTTTCTTGAAAGGGTACGTCCTCCGCACTCCCTACCCCACAGCTGTAACATGTATGCGATCTCTCCATCCATCGCTTAGTGTTCTTGCGGCGTTTTACTACGGCAACCTCACATACCCCTCGCGCGACCCTCCTCGGATCGGCTTTCTGTCCCGGGTCCCGTCGGACGCAGGCGCGCGCCTGCAGACGGCCGTCACGCATGCCAACACGTCGCTCGGAGGAACGCTGCCCGGTACGCGCCCATCTATGTTCATGTTTAGTGCGGCCACGCTAAACGGGACTATCGATCTAGTGACGTCCGAGCGCGCGCCTCTGGGCACACTCGTTCCCGCAGTGCCCGCAGCGTCTCCCAGCGGTCGTAGCGGGAGCGTGGGAGGCCCGGCGCAGGGCGGAACGGCTGGTGCTGGTCGTGACCAGGATGGAACGAGCGGTGCAGTCACTGATCGAGCGCGCCCCGAGCTGAGCGCCTTCATGTTTCCTTGGGTGGTGGGAGTCATCATTTGGCTTTGGGCGGGGGCTGCGGAGTGGTAGGCGCCCGTGCGCATGGGGATGTGGGCGGATGGCAGTTATTAATTCGATGTGCATATCTTCCCGTTGACTGATATTCGTCGAGTCTCGTAAAGCACTGTGTCAACACGTCATAAGGAGCCGTCAGTACCATGGCGACCCATGTATAAATGTCGTGTAGCGTTTCATATTCTCCTTCCGAAATCAAGGCAAGATGTCAGCGTAGAATGCCAGGCTGACTGGTGTAATTTGTTTGAGGTGGAAGCGCAGCCTTAAATCCTGAGGGTGCGGAAGACGTTGTACGATAAGGCTCGGCTTGGAACCAGGCCGTGCAACCGATTCGCGATACAGGACAACAGGAAAAGCCCCAACACGAGAGAATTTCCTCCAGCTAGCGGGTGCTGATGACTGTAGGACAGTCCAAGCTGATTGATTTAGCGATTGGAATGTACGGAATTTGCTAAAGAGAGATTTTAAGAGGAGGTAGGGCGTTCAAGACGGGTAGGATGAACGCGGGTGTCAGGCATTTACAGTCGTGGGTATCTCTCCTCCATAAAATTTATCACTGGATTTTTAGTTTCGGGAGTGTATATTCCGCCGGGGAGGGCGATGGTTGTCTGGCGAGTCGGGAGGATCGGTTTGCGTGAACTATGAGAGATTGGTCGCGCCGTGCAAGATATGTAGGCCGATTTGTACTCGGACATGTATTGTATGGCGGTACGGGACGCAACTTGACGGACAAGGGAAATGAGAATGTGGATTTTCGCTGAATTGGTTGTTCGTAGCGACTTGGATGGTGTTGATTCAGAGGGCTCGTGTGTGTAGGAGGACGTGAGCGGGGAAGCGAGCAGGCAAACAGGGGGACTTGAGGCCAGCGGTTCTGTTGGCTAGGGAAAGGTTGATTTTGTTTTTTCCATTAGGTGTACTTTTGTTAAGGGCTTTTTGAGGTTCCAGTGGCGTATACAGACGATTGGTGTTATCGCTATTGTCCATGAAAATTTTTCGTTAATTGCATTGGTTTGGAGGTTACAGAGTGGAATGATACTCAATATGAGATAAACACTCACGCGCATTTACAAGCGTGTGTCCGAGGTCGTTATCTTAGATGGCTGGAATTCGAATGTGCTCTGAATTGTTTTGATGGATATAGTGTAGAGGTGAAAGATCTTAGGATTAAGAGTAAAGCAACTAGACTCAGAATATTACGGCAGTCAGTAGGCGGGTACCGGTCTGAGACGCTTCTGTTCCACTAGCGTGGCGAATGGTCAACGAGGCGCTTATTTTTCCGTTAGGTCGATAGTCAGAGTTTGTTCTGAGAGTAGTTTTAACCGGATGTGATAGAGTTTGCAATTGATTATGAGCGGCAGGGGATAGTTTATCGGCAAGAAGATTTCACTCTTATCAGGAATCGCTGTCGTGGACAACCGCTTTGAGGATAGTATGGGTATTTTGGGATGGTTAGCGTTACGGCGTTGTTGTCGTGTCTCGCCAGCCGAGTCGCTTTACGCCTGCGGAGGTTTCTACGATTTGGCTTGCGGCACGCTTTGCCGTCTTTATGACGTCTTTAGACGAAGGGCAAACCGCGTAATGGCGCTCAATGTTAATCCTATCATATCGGAAACTAGGCGCCGAGAGGGCTATACAGGGCGGATAGGTTGAAGTAAGTCATTCATTAGTGTGCCTTGTTGTGCATAGATTGGCTGGGTGGCGAAGTAGGCGGGATCAACGTGTATTGCTTGGTTGATGTGTGTGATGGCCGCAGGCAGTAATAGATGAAGTGATGAGCTTTTAGCGAGCATGTCGCAAAGTCGTCGGCTTGGTTGAGTGGTTGTATTTTAGTGATCTGGGAGGAAGATGGACTTGTGAGATGTACGATGGAGTGCGTTCGCCAGTGAGAGAGACGACCGCGCTGGAGCGTTGTTGATGTGTGCTGTGACGCTATGAGGAAGGAAGCAGAGTGATATTGAAGGAATGAATAATCACGGAGAAGAGCATGTTGGTCATGTCTGCTTGACAGATTTCTTTTCTTTTATTTTGTCCAGATTCAAATTATCAACAGTATAGTTAGCTTAAAGCTACATCTCTTATCGGGATTCTGGTTGAGTCTAGACTTTAGCAACTTTAGGTGCGAAGAGTAGTGAAGCCTTGATCTCACTTCGTGCGCTAGCGTCGCGAAGAGATTCTCAGAGTGGTACCTCAGGGACTCATCGGCAGGATCTTCGTAGCTCGTTCGTCGTAGCGATAGGACTTTATTTCCGCAATACTCTACGGGAACGAGTTTGGCAGCATGGATTGAGTAGTACTCAATATGACTCAATAGGGTGGGCCGCGGTTGGTCATCGGGATGATTGCGTTGCCTCTTGGGCATTCTGCATGCGAGGTTTCATATTGTAGGGCGTTCAGCGATTAATGAAAGTGGGTCCGTACGGGCATTAAATTTTGGGAAATGCTAAAAGTTGGAACTTGAAATTATTTCTTAAAAAAAGATCACAAAGGTCATGTAAGGTAACAGTTGTATAAGATAGGTAATTACAATTAGGCAAACTGATATTACAAATAGCCGGCCGTCTTCGGCTATTATTGGGAACATAAAACGGAGTAGCCCAGAAGACGGTTGGCGCCAGATCCAGGGGCTTGGACGACTTCGGGACAGACACGCGAATTGAGATATATAAGTCTCCATAAGTGGTCTTACTAGTCTTGCGTTCGGGCGTTCTTTGAGGTGAAGAGATATGGGCTGGGATTTGTTTCGCGATATCTGTTCACAGAATATCATGCAGATTCTATGCGATGAATCTAAGCATACGGACGTTCAACTGTATTGTTGTCGGAGTGCGCTTAGAGGTCAGACTGGTTTTGTGGATCATCTCTGGCAGTATTCTGTGGAGGTACAAAGAGCGCAGACGAGATGAGCGGCATTATGACAGCAGATCGGATGATATGGATAGAGTATGGCATGGCTGGGACATAATATGTATAATATCTGGGTCATATTTCGAGAATGGCAGGGCTCATAGAGGGCCGTGGTAGGGTTTCTTGGCGGAGGCAGTCTCTGTACGGTTGGGCAATATGCCGGTGGCACCCCGGCATGTTTAAGTCTTTTCTCAGCGGTGTCGGAGGGTAGGTTTCAAAGTTAGTCTCCAGACGGTTTCTATTTGACTTATTTGGAGCCCATGAGATCGCTGGGAGGCCCCTTCCCGGGAGAGTTTGGGAGGCGTGGGCAATTTCGGCTTAGAGTGATGGAATGCTATGGGGCCGATCAGCATTCTCATTAGGGCACTGTGGCGTAGGAACCATTATGTTGGAGATATATGAATGAATAGGTAGCAAGACGTGCCGTTGTTGTCTTTATGGTAATCGGAGTCAAGACAGCTTCATGGTGTCGGTTAGTGGGAGTGGAGGAGGACATACTCTGGGGACTTGGTCGAGGGAGCTTCTCATACAGTTCGGGCAGAACGGCTCGTCTTTAATACAGAATATTTGAACCGGCAGATGGGGTAAGGCTACTAAGAACAGGTATAGTGGGATATTGCGGCCACTCTGCAGACGGAAATCCTTGGATTCAGTTTTTTCCTCAGGGATCGGCTGGGGTACTTGTGTAGAGGTTTCCCCCGGGTTAACAACGGTAAGAGATACTCTGAAGAGGGTATGTTTGTGGTTTGCCGTTTCGACGAGGAAGGTTTTGAGCCTCGTGGAGACGTGAGGGCTAGGATATTGGTAGTTAACGTGGGGAAGCGGGTATGTTGCAGTAGGAACGCTTCGTTTGTAACCGATATAGGTCGAGCAAGGAGAGGTCATCTTCAAACCTTCGACCAGTTTTGGGACGATGACTGTCCGGCTAATTCAGGATGCATGACACTAGCAGGAGACTTTGCACAGAGCAGAATGGATGGATAAGATTAGCGGTACTTGGCTTACGTGGCCGGAGAGGTGCGCCACAATGGCAGACATTGGATGTGTTCGTCTGGTGTAAGATGTCAGTGATGAGGGACGGGGACGTCGCTAGAACGTTCGAACGATACACTAATTCGGAGGAAGTTCACTTGCGTGCTGGTGTACGTCAAGGCGTGAATACTTATTCGGATACGACAAGGAATGTGCACTACGCTAAGTGTCGCAATTGTGCTAGTGTTGTGACGGTCTAATTATTGTGCTCGGACTCCACCACAGTATTCGGTTGAAACGATTGGTAGAAGGGAGGGCAGTCTTTTGCAGGGTGCCTGCAGTTTTCGGAGTGACCCGGATGGGATTCTGGAGAAGTGCTGAGATTTTGACTTACAAAATCATTGCTCGGGACCGGAAGCGAACCATTGCGGAGAGTAGAATTTCGGAGCTCGGGCGGGGGTTCTTGGGTCGCCCGTCGAGGTGCTCCGCGACT
>QUOP01000002.1:0-224863 GCA_003675405.1 Hericium coralloides
CCTATACCACCAGCCGCACCTTCCCTTTGCCATCAGTAACACCATCGAAACAAGCTCGCACCTGTGCATCCAGCCCTACGTCGAACGGACTGGCTGGGAAGCAGACGGAGTTTGGTACCGATTGAAATCGTGGAAACCGCGCGCAGGTGCTGTCTCTGTTGCCTTATACGTTCGGATTCGGATCGTCTTTCATAAGAAACCCAGACATTTGTTGCCTTCATCGCAGACCTCGCTTATCACCATCGACGCCCTGGACACGGATCCCATTGATTATTCCCCCATCGACACCGTTTTCTTTCCAGACCTACGGACTATTTACGCCGGAACCCTCCCCCGAACCTGTGTTGGCCTGCGAGAAAATAGGAAGTTCCTTTCTTCGCACCCCATACGCTGCCGATACCTTGACCCCCGACTCCTTGGCCGTCGCCCTGTTGCGGCGGACTTCTTCTAGACCAATCACCATTGATCCTCCAGACCCCCGCTACTTCCAAACCTCCGAGCCATATCCACTCGGGATATTCGAGTCCCTAGACGAGTACTACGTTTACACCTTTTCTTACCGCCCGGATTCAGTTTGACCACGAGGACGAAGATCTAGCTGACCGGTGGTACTTTGCTGATCGTGACGAGAACCCCTATCTAGAGTTCCACGATTTCCAAGCCGCTGCAGAGGAATACCACCGGAGACACCCTGCGACCCCACCTCCCCCACCAGCTCTTCCTCGAAGTGTGACTCTCCCCCAGCACGCACAGAACCGCTCTCCGTACCCCTCGGACTTACCTGGGACGACGTCACCCGGAAGTACTACGCGTACCGGTCTAATACAAACCGGAGAGTTGTTGCGTGGAGACCGAGTCTTACGGAAAGAGACCATTGGTTTTGGCAGGCGAGTGATCAGTTCATCAGTGAATCCGAGCTTGCGCTTTCGCAAACAATCTAGAACACCTCGAACAAGAACAACGCACACGACTGGAGCCTTCGGAGATCTGAAGAGATTCACCACCAGGCTCTTTCAATCCCACTCCCACCATCCCGGAACCGGACCCCCCCCCACATCCCGTCACCATTGCGCCTCCGACGTCTATCACCAACGTCAAACCAGTCATCCTCCCTGCCCCAACCCCAGTCTCCATCACCGACATGTCTACCAGTGAAATCGGCGTAAAGCCAACCCCATTCAGGGGGATCGCTCCAAGTCCAGGGAGTTTAAACTCCGGATCCGCCTCTTCCTCCGTGCCAACAGCACCAAATACAAGGATGAAGCAGCCAAGATCTCCTTATTCTTGGACCTCTGCCAAGGTCCGATCGCAGGATCCTGGGCCGTGCAACGTGTTGAGGAGATCCTCCAGGACGATGAATCATGGGATGCAGACACAAACTCACCAAAAACGTTCGTCCGGCGCTTTGATACCATTGACCACCTCTTCACCCGCTTTGACACGGACTTTGCCCCCCTTGACGCTGCAACCGAGAACCGTGACGCCCTTCATCGTCTCAAGATGGGTACCCGACCGGTTGTGGACTACATCACCGAGTTTGAATCCTATGCCCCGCACACCGGTTACAACGACGAGGCCCTCATACACTGGTTCAAGGTCGGACTCAACTCTGCCCTATTGGACGACTGCATGCGGACCTTTCCCATGCCCGCATCGCTTTCGGACTGGAAGGATAGGGCCCGGGACAGGAATGCAGCGTTTATGGAACGCTCCAGTTTCAGAAACCACGCCCCCCTACGGGGAAGACACCGGTGAGCAATCGCTCGTCTCCAACGCCTTCTACTGGCCGACCTCGCACAGTCGCTGCAGCCGGGAACCAACTCCGTCGCCTCACTGACCAGGAGCGGGAGCGCCTTCGCCGTGAGGGAGGGTGTTTCCGATGTCGCCAGAAGGGGCACATCTCCATGATTGTCCCGGTAACCCCGCCCCGAGCATCCGAGCACTAGAAACCGGTCCAAGTCCGGGAGTAGCTCAAAACAATGAACCCGAATGCCCGCCACCCCTCCAGTCCACCGGTCCATTGCCAATCTCTCTGCCGAATTGAAGGGTCTGAGTGAGACCGAGCAGGAAGAAGCAAAGGCAGTGTTGCGGATATGGTAGAGGGTTTTGGGAGCCCCCCAGTAACGTCGTCTGGTGGTGGCATGAAACATTTCTTTGATCCATCAATCAATTCTCTGTATTATCTGATCCCTGTGAGCAATCATATCCGTCTCTGCGCATGTCCGCTATCACGCCCAATCGCCAGACACCATCCATCACACTCCAGGTCAAGATTCTCATGACCCCGATCAAGAAACAAACCGACGCTGAAGCGCTTCTCGACAGTGGTGCAGAAGGTATCATTATGCACCCGGAGTTCGCTAAAAAACATGGCTTTCCACTCAAGAAACTCCCCAACCCATTTCCGGTCCGCAACGTTGATAACTCTGAAAACATTATGGGCTGGGTCCGGTACTCTGCCACTCAGGACATCCGCATTTATGCAAAGGACTCGGAGTCCTATCATGAAGAAACAGCTGAGTTCTTCCTTGTTGACATCGGAGACTACGATATCATCCTTGGGACAGATTGGTTGCAAGAACACAATCCAAGGATTGATTGGGTCTCCCGGAAGGTTGACATGACCCGGTGTCCGCCTTCTTGCAGGTTGCATAAACCGCCGGTCAAGAACCTTCGGGTACGTCTGGAACGTCACTCACCAACTGACCGACTCCGGCCCATACTGTCACCGAACCGAGCACTCCGTCTCCCAGCCCATCCCCCCTTGCACCCGACACGTCCTTCCATGCTGCTCCGATTCCAAAATACATTGTTCCTGCACGACGGGTGCACGGTGTTCGTCTCCGTCGCATCTGCCTACCAAAGACCCCCACCCGACTGTTCACTGAAGATGATGACGACAGACCACATGTTGAGGAGGCATGGACCGCTGAAGGCCTTCGCCTGGCCGGCATTGTCCCGGACTGGGAGTCGCCTACCCTTCCGGATGCGGATGCCACCCATGAAGAAACCATTCGTATCCGCCGGTCCTTTACTAATGCACAGCAATTGGCTGAGCGCATGGCAACACAGAACCTAGAGGACATGGTCCCTTCGGGACATGGTCCCTCCAGTACCAGGATTTTCAGCCTGTCTTTGACAAGGAAACCTCAGAGCGTCTCCCAGAGCGACGACCATGGGATCATGCCATTGACCTCAAGGACGGCTTTGAGCCCCGATCCTGCAAGGTTTACCCCATGTCACCTTCAGAACAGACGGAACTGGATGCCTTTTTGGACGACCACGTCAAAAAGGGGTACATCCGACCATCGAAGTCTCCCATGGCGAGTCCCTTCTTTTTTATTAAGAAGAAAGACGGAAAACTACGCCCAGTACAGGACTATCGAGCTCTCAATGCCGGTACCATCAAGAATGAATACCCCCTGCCCTTGATTCCGGAGCTGGTCGACAAACTCAAAGGTGCCAAGGTGTTCTCGAAGATGGATGTCCGCTGGGGATATAACAATGTCCGGATCAAAGACGGTGACGAATGGAAGGCTGCATTCAAGACCAACCGTGGTCTCTTCGAACCTCTGGTAATGTTTTTCGGCCTCACCAACTCTCCTGCGACGTTCCAGGCTATGATGAATGAACTTTTCAAGGACCTCATCGATACCGGCAAGGTTGTCATCTACATGGACGATATCCTGATTTTCACTGCAACCATGGAAGAACACCCTTGTTCGCAAAGTGCTTCAACGCCTTCAAGACAATGACCTCTTCTTGAAACCGGAAAAGTGTTCCTTTGAACAGACCTCAGTTGAGTTCCTCGGTCTCATTGTCTCGCATGACACACTCGCCATGGATCCGGTTAAGGTTGCTGGCATTGCGGACTGGCCGGTCCCCCGCAACGTCAAGGATGTCCAGTCCTTTGTCGGCTTTGCAAACTTCTACCGCCGGTTTATTCGTGACTTTTCCAAAGTAGCACGCCCCATGTTTGACCTCACAAAGAAGAATCAGCCATGGCTTTGGTCCGATGCTTGCCAAGAAGCCTTCATGGACCTTAAAGCTGCGTTCACATCTTCTCCGGTCCTTGTCATGCCTGACCCATCCAAAGCCTACCTTGTAGAGGTTGATGCTCAGACTATGCCATTGGTGGCATCCTCTCGCAAAAAGGAGATGACGATCAATGGCACCCCGTTGCATATCTCTCGAAGGCGCTGTCCGAACCGGAGCGCAACTATGACATCTATGACAAAGAGCTCCTAGCCATTATCCGAGCCCTTGAAGCTTGGCGCCATTACCTAGAAGGCTCCCCCCATACAGTCGAAATCTGGACAGACCACAAGAACCTTGAGTACTTCAAGTCCTCTCAGAAGCTGAGTCGTCGTCAGGCTCGCTGGGCCTTGTTCCTTACTCGCTTTGACTTTGTCCTTATCCATAAACCGGGAGTCCACCACCGACCGGATGCCATGTCACGACGACCAGATCACCGGGAGGGGGTGACAGATGACAACTCTGACCGTGTCCTACTGGATCCCAAGTATTTCCGGATCCGTGCCACTCGCCCGGAGCAGTTGAGTCCGTTGGTAACAAGAACCTTCGCCAGCGCATTCGGGATGCAAAGACCCAGGACGCAGAAGTTGTTCAAGCCCTTGAGGTAATCCGGAACAGTGGTCCCCGCTCCCTAGCCAGAAGCCTCCAAGAATGGAACATCGAAGACGGAATCATCCTATTCCGAGGCAAAGTATACGTACCGCGGACCAGGACCTACGTCGCGACATTGTCACCATGCACCATGACACACCCATGGCAGGCCACCCCGGACGCTACAAGACCTACGAGCTCCTTAGTCGAGAATATTGGTGGCCCGGTATGTCAGTATTTGTTCGGGACTACGTCGACGGTTGTGCTGTTTGTCAGGCCACTAAGGTCCGGACCCACCATCCGCATGTCGAAACCATTCCAAACGCCATTCCGACACGCCCATTCCAAGACATTACCTCAGACTTCGTCGTCAAGCTCCCTGAATGCCAGGGTTATGACTCCGTCAATGTCATTGTTGATCGTTTTTCAAAGCACGTATCATTTACCCCATGCAAAGAGACCATTACTAGTGACGGAACTGTCGACATTTTGCTCGACAGGATTTATAGGAACTATGGCCTATGGGAACGGCTCATCTCGGACCGCGGACCCCAATACACAGGAAAAGTGATGCGTGGCATCTTCGAAAAGCTTGGGATCAAGTCCGCTCTCAGCACTGCATATCACCCACAGACCGATGGCGAATCTGAAAGGGTCAATCAAGAGCTGGAACAGTTCCTTCGTTCCTTCTGCAACTACCGACAGGATGACTGGGTGCATTGGCTACCTTTTGCTGAGTTCTCGCATAACCACCGTATCCACAGTGCAACTAACCGGTCCCCATTTGAGATGCTCCTTGGCTATATCCCCACGGCCATCCCCCGAGTTAACCCCACATCCTCCACGCCCGCAGTGGAGGATCGCTTCCGTCACTTGGAAAATATCCGGACTGAGGTCCAAGCCAGCCTCCAAATGGCGGCGGACCTTATGAAACGCAACAACAAGGATCATGCCCATCAAACCATCCACTTCCGGAAAGGCGATAAGGTCTGGCTTGATGGAAAAAATGTCCGGACCACGCGTCCTAAAGCTAAGCTTGCAGCGAAACGCTTGGGTCCCTTCGAGATCACTGACGTTCTGGGACCAGTCACCTATCGGCTGAAACTGCCTCCGACCTGGCGTATCCATCCGGTCTTCCATGTATCGCTCCTTTCGGAATACAAGGAAACCGAAGCCCATGGACCAAACTTTGCATTACCCCCACCAGATCTGGTGGATGGTGAAGAAGAATATGAAGTTGAGTCTATCGTTGATGCCCGCCTAACCCGGAACAAACGCGGCATTGAATACCTCGTCAAATGGGCAGGTTATCCGGACTCAGAAAACCAGTGGCGACCACGGACTTCACTCTCAAATGCACAGGATGCGGTCACATCATTCTACACCCGTCATCCAGGTGCGGTTAGACCCCCCAACCTCCGCAGTATGCAAAAACCCAACTCCAAGGCCATCTGTGATCATGACGCACTCCAGGCGAAAGTGCGCCTTAGAGAGGGGGTGATGTCACGAATCGCTCCATTTCTCTCCGCTCTGCTCTCCTCCATCCGGGCAGCACGTCCGGCCTCCCTTCCTCAGACCGGACCTCGCATCCAGTACATGCGCCTATGACCGGACCATGATCCCGTCATGCCGCCCTAGACCCAACCAGGTCCTTCACGGCAACCACCGGATGCCCCTCGGAGACCACCGGGTTCCTCGGGCTTTCCCCGGAGGTCACCAGACCTCCCATGACACCCCTCGGCCATTCCTCGGATCTTCCTCGGCACTCACCACAAGTCTCCTCCCTTATCTCATCTCTTATCTATACTCGCCCATCTTGTACCTATCTGATACTCACCGGCCCGCAGGTCCGACCTGCTATCCGGATCCCATCATCTTTCGGACCTCCGTTCCCCTTGTACCTATCGGATACGCACCGGACCGTAGCTCCTGATCTCGGTATCGGATTATCATCCTCCTCCGCCATCATCGATCTCCCTCGTCCTTATAGTCTCTCGGTCGTTTACCTGTTCCCTTAGACTGTCCACTTTGTCTGTACCGTACTGTACCTGCTATCCAGGGCACTGCGCTGCTTGCCATCGTTCTCACTCTCGTCTCCTTTCCTCCTGAGCACCCGGTTTGCATAACCGGTTGGTGACTTGGGTGGCTCTTCTGCTGTCTTCGACCGAGTCTTGACATGTTTCCCCCTCACGAGTGGGCAGGTTACCATGTCGAATGCTGGCAGAGGATAGAAGTATGGTACATCCTGGCGGGAAGCGGACAATGAGAGCAAGGTCGAAAAAATAGAGCTCCCCACCTTCATCGGGATTGAAGCTCCCCAGCGCAGTGATCGCACATGGGACGTCCGGCGCGTTACCGCAATCATTGTGGTCCTTGCAAACCGTCGCAGACCCTAGTTGAATGTGGTTGTGGGATAGATGCTGCCGGGGAAGTTGCGCTGCAGCTCGGGCTGTGACGCGGAAAGCGAGGCCATGGAGTCGTATACGTGGGCGTAGACTTTTGGAAAATACAACGCAAGCGCCTCTGAGGCATATGATGAGCTGCGCACAGCGCCAAGAAACTGAGGGTAAAGGCTCACCGCTCTGGAAGTTTGCAATGCGCTGTACGTCGGCATTGCCCCGCAACGTGGACAGGAGCTCGCTCTGAACCTTGTTCTTATGTGCAAGGTTGCTAGGACGCTGTGAGGCACAATGAGCATGGGACCGGCAGACAGTAAGGAATCTGGGGCTCGCACCTTCTGCCCGCCCCCGTACGAGACGCCCGTCACAAGGGCAGTGAAGTCCCCACGGCGGTGCACATTTTGCTTCCTGGAGAATGTTCCTTCTGCAGCAGAACGTTCGTTCTCGAAAAGTTCGGCCACGCGTTGCATCGCTGCCTTCCAGTACTGTTCCGGAGTTCGTGTATCGTCCTCCGAGGGAGGCGGGACGAGTACGGCAATAATGCAGCATTTGTTGTCCAAGACGACGTATGCCACCCTGCAACGGACGTGAGCAGCACCCTGAACAGAAAACAAGGGAGGACTTACGTTCTGCACCATGAAAAGGTCTTGAATCCACGGTCGCTGAGCTCCATGCGTTCCCAAGGAACTTCGCTCAGAGAATCCAGGCGGTGCACTGTGTAGGCGCCTTTAGTGACCTTGTAGTCGACAGCGGCGTCCACGCCGTTGATCTTGATCGTAGCGGGCGGCAGTCGGTGTGCAAAGGCAGGTTGGTGGACTTTCGGCGGCACTGACCAGGTCATCTTCTCCTGTGCTTCCCGTGCACGTTCCGCCTTGCGGCGCACGCGGCGCCTGGTGTTAGAGGCATCCATGCACTTTTGGGTGCGCGCGCGGTGCTTCCTCTTCCTCTTGTTCTTGTTCTTGTTCTTACTGATGCCCCTACTCCCATCAGCCAGCTGTACGACGTCGCCACGTTCGCCAGCTGACACGCGTGCGGCGCCCCTAGCGTCTTTGCCGCCATCGCTGCTATCGCCATCGTCCTCGTCATCGCCGCCGCCGTCCTCGTCGTCGTCATCGCCATTGTCGACGTCTTCCAGTTCCGGCATGCCGAGTTCAACATTGGGGCCGCTGTTGTTGACGTTGAACGCGTCGTCGTCGAGGTCGGGATCCCCAGCACTGAGGCCGGGAACGTCAGCGCTGCCACTCGCATCGTGGGTGGGCTCGAGCTGAGGACTGTCTGGCGGGGTAGAGAGGGGAGACAGGCTCGTCAGAGACCAAGACTCGAGCATCTCGCTGTTGGCGAGCTTCTCATTGTAGTCTCCGATCTTATTGTCGACCTCGAGCGCCTTTTTGAGAAGATCACCGAAGCGCAGATTTGTCGCGAAGGGCCGTGGTTTCGACACGGTCAACGGGACATATCTACGCCCGGAGCGAAGCTGAAAGGCGTTCAGCTGGGCCGATGGCATGTTCTCGAGAGAAGCTTACATGCATAGATATGGCCGGCATGGACATTGTGAGTAAACTCGACCAGGCGGCGGCAGGTAGAGGTGGTATCTACGGGCACGCATCGTCAGCAGCGGTGCTTAGATGACATAAATAAAGAAAACAAAGGGAAAAAAAAGGGGGAAAGAAAAACCCCGAACAGAGTGCGCCAGTCCCTGGAGGGAAACATCCGCTCTCTGTTCGAGTAGAAGGAAACCAACGCGCCAGTGCCCTGGAGGGACACATCTGCGAAGGGTTCGATCGAAGAAAGTAAGAGAAAAAAAAAAACAGGAGTAGATGAATGGGTAGACTCACAACAGGGGTGGTTGGAGGGGGGAAAAGGACGTCGCCGTGAGGAAGGCAGTGGGCTACAATATGAAGGGACGCATCTGTGGCCTTTGACAAGCGGACCATAAAACTGTTGATTGGGTCACATGACCACGCATTTCGACGCGCCGACGCCGTGGCTCAGCAGTGCTGGTAGCCACATGGTATGGTAACAGGGGGCAGCGCGCGGGCAGTATACTGAATTCCGCGCCATGGTACACGGTTTCACAGGCATCTAGTACTATCTACGTTGCTGCAGAACCTCACAACGCTACCAACCGTACAGCTCGCGAAACACCGTGCAATCTACCCTAAGCCTAGTGTGAGACACCAATTTCGACAACGCACCGTGGAATCGAACTCACCGAGCGCCCTCGAAAATCATCAAACGGCCTTCAATTGCCGCTGCATACTCCCTAGGGTCGCGCACAAGGAACCCAAGCTCTTGATGGTATCCCGCGATAAGCTGGCGCTGTTGGTGCAGGTACTTAAAGTCATGCTTGCTGAATGGGTTCGCTAAGTACTCGCGTGTGTTGTCAAGAATCTGGAGGAGGAGATCTTCGACCTCGCGCGCGTACATTGCATGCGCCGCCTCCTTCGTCGGCTGTTGGCTCTCCAGTAAGGAGAGCCGTGCACGAAGGGATGTGCGACGTGCCCGCTCTACACCACACAGTTGGTAGCATACAAAGGAGTCGTGCCCCCTATAATGATCGAACGTAATCAGCCGTGAATATATCCTATGTTGAACGTCAGTGTGCGTATGGTGGAATGGAATGCACGATACTCACGGGCGTACTCCCAACAATTCTAGGCGGCGTTCATCCTCCATGATACTGCGCGCTGCTTTGCTCATCTTGCGCCGACTGGATCGCTTCACGTAGTTGCGATTTTTCTGCTTCTCTATCAATCGCTCTCGGTTGCTGTGAAATTTGAAGCATAACATCAATACAGTGTAAGTATTGGTGAGTCAATGGGAGCCCACTTACCGAGCGTAGTACGAGACTCTGGCTGAGCCCTTCGCCTTTGCTGCAGCAGCTTGACGTTGTTCTTGATGGCCCGTGGTCGGGACACGCATCGTCGCTGATAGTGGTTAAGGGCAACGTCTGGCAGGCGGCGTTATTCAGCGTCCGTCGGAAACCTCCGGCCTGAGCGAATGAAACATATGCTTTACCTTCGGGCATGAGTATCTGAGGAAGGGCTGGGATAAAAATGACTGTGAGATATACTGTATATATGCCCCTAGCGAATGAAATAAAAATTGTGATGTGGAATGTTGTGTAAGTAGCAGTACAGCGAGCACAGTCCTGGGTCTCCGCCAAAGTACGATGCGCATCCGCGGTCGACGAGTGCCGCGTCGTTACCCCACACTTGGGGCCTACATCTGCATCCCGGCTCACTGTGTGCCGCGCACATTCGATGTTGCGAAAATCTCCCTAGCACAATTTCCCCTCTTAGGATGCATGTTTTTTGATCTGTATCGTTGTATATAGTTATGTGTTTTGTTAGCTTCAATGTAATCTCGTAAACTCGCGGCGGCAGGTACTTCAAGCTGCGACTGGCCGTGCGTTCGACGCCGTGTGATCGCATGGGTTTCGACACCATACAGTACGGTGTTCTGCAAAGATCTCCCTTGTATTACATTACTTTGCTACAGTAACTACTTGTAGACAGCCTATCTAGTAGCTACTGTAGAGGGTACCGCATGCCCAATTTTTTAACCTATCAACTGGATGTTCCCCATAATACCATGGGCTGTCGCTGTCGGTCCGTCTGCTCGACGAACTGCAGGCGTACCACAGACGCAATATGCGCGTGGCAATCGTCCCGTTCATATGCCATGCCGATGTGCACATTGCAGTGCATACCATCCACCAGCTTTGTATTGTTAGTACTGCAGCCGAGCAACGCGTACAAGGCAACAACGCGTACAATTCACTCGTGCATATAGCGCACCCAAGTGACCGGTGACCACTGGCCAATGCGAACAGCGGCAGGGCAATGTGACTGGTGGTGAATGTTCAAGATGTCCTTGTGGGAAGTAGGTAAGCTTTCTAGACCTGCGTGCTACAGGATCATCAAGCGACCATAGATCTGTCGACGATGTGCAGAGAGCTCGAGAATGGTGAATATCTGAACCATCCGAACCTGGACTGCTTCCGCGGCGACTTCAAGCTCATCATCTCCAAGTGCTTTACGTACGATTCGCCTGGTGCGCTGGTGAACCAAGCCGGGATAGGATTGTGCGGCGATAGGGCGACAGGAGGGGTGCGCACCTGGCAATGGCAATGGGTGCTGAGAACGACAACAGAAAAAATGAATAAGTCTTATGACACACCTCGCATCCATTGATTGAACAAGCTATACCCGTCTGGCACCTCATGCCTTCAAGCAGTGGTTAGCTCGCAGTCGTTTGTCGCACCGTCCGCAGCATTGTGTGATGCCGATTTCTGGTTTCTACCAGCACGTCTGACAATGCAGAGCTTGCGTATAACGCGTTACACCAGTGTGGCCGGGGGTGCGTCTACATTGCCCGATGACGGTAGCAGCATTCAGAAAAGGGACTCCAAAGGTGTCACTTACAAATGATCTCGCCCAGTCACCCTCGATGGAGATTACCACGAACCACGCGCCGTCTGCAATACTGGCAGGTTAATGCACGGCATGCGATGAGCTGATCAAGAACAGTGAGTTGGTGCAATGCTCAGAAGAATCCGCCAACCTTCAAGTAATGACTAGGTATGGCAGTACAGCCGCAGCACCGAGGTACCGGCACGTATGGACCACTGATGAGAAGCATTTCAGCAGCACAGTGCAAAGGAAGTAAAGAAAAGTAATGCGTTGCTCACTGACGTCTTTATCAGGCTTACAGAAGGACATGGTAGACGGTGCTATGTCAAATCGACAGCGTACATTGGAAGTCGAAGACTTCATTCCGCTAGGCATGCAGTGCACTGTGACTTGGCGCACAAGCGCTGATCAACATCGATGGTCCGATGATGGGATCTATCAAGATTTGACGGTGTCGAAAATTGAGCGAGCACCCACAACAACACACAGCATGTGCATAGCTTCAAAGTGCTAACCTTCCAAGCTACGTAGGAACTGGTACGTGTTGTTACCATCCACAGTCGGTAAGCCTTTCTACATCTCCTCTGAAAGGATTCTAGTAATGTTATATCCAGGAACATGCCTAAAATTTCCGCACGAAGGGCTAAGGTGAAGTCGAGCACGGTTGGATCGAGTGGTGGGTTATGCAGCTCCCTGAACACAGGCAGCAAAATTGCTGCAGAGAAAGATAAAATGCTCCGCAAGAGAGCACAAGGGCTGCAAGGTATGTTGATGATATACTCATCTAGACATAAACACTAGATTTGCTTGTAGCTCTGCCATCGGACGTTCACCGCGCCATCGACCAGGAGGTGCAGGGCAACGGGGCAGAGGCCGACGACCTTCACGATGTCCCCATGGAGGATTACGGCGGATACAACGACCCAGGATGGGTCTCAGACGACGACGACGACGGCGCTGCACCGGAGATATCCCATGATGGTGGAGAGTTTGCCGACAGGCTCCGCGCAGCATTCGAACTCACGAACGCGGCATACGGGTATGTTCTCCCATGTATCTAATCAATACTATTCATAACAATGTTCACACGTTCTCTAGAAATCAGTGTTTCCGACGCCCATGGGATCTATGCACAAGGCGGGAGCGGATATGAGCTCTACATCAAAACTGGGAGGCCGAGATGCCCTTTCTTATAGAGGCGTATCTTCAATGGAAGCATGGGGGCAAGGCGGTGGAGCAGGCCAACTCTCAGATGGAGACCGAGGGCGATGGCAGTCAGGGTGTGGATGACGAAGAGCACCACCATTCACGCGGGGAGCAGGCCAGCGGGGAGGGGCACCATGCGTTTGAGGTTTGCGCAGTCTGCACGTTTGGTATGCCCTCGCTGTCCTTTTTTTTGTTCTCACTTCCCCATACGTTGCCCCTCTTCAAAGTGCGAATCCCTGCCATGTCTTTTGTTTAGGGGGAGGACGAGCCAGCAAACGTTGTGCTTGTTCGTGCAGGCTTCCTCGGATGCTCGCCGCTGCAGCCATCCGTCGCGTTTGACCTCCGCACACTGGAATTGTATCACTGCCTACGTCGCCACCATTCTGGACTTGGCCTTTTGCCCATGGCCCGTGCGCTCTGTGATCTTCACGATGTACATGTATTCTGCCTGCCTTGTTTCTGTTCCTGATCGAAGGCTCCGTCAGGTCGACTATCGTGCATCCTTTCGGGAACAGCTGTCAATCGCCTTCGACGCATACCTGGAGATCCTACGACGTGTCAGGCAAATGGTCGACTGTGCCATTGGACGTGAGGACAAGCTCTGGCGTGTAAAAAACTCTTGTCCTGCATGCAGTTTCAAGGTATGCCTTGGTTTCATTTATCCTCACCGATGGGGTTGGATACTTACTATGCACAGCTCAAGAATGAGCCGCCGTTGATCCCATCTCGCCTGGGTTGCATCGACGGCAATAACTCAGCAAAACGTGTTGCTTCTGCGGGCACTCAGGATGAGCGGGACTTAGATAGCTCGTATTTCCTGACACGCGAGCAGGTAGATAAGTACAAGGATGAGGTGAAGGCCAGGAGGTCTTCCCCAGCAGAAGATCAGGTGCGCCGCTACTCATTCCCACTTCCGACTCATGACACTGACACCACTTGATACATCTAGAACACAACCGTGGAGGACGCGCCATGGGCGCCGGACCCCGACAGCCCCGGAGATCCAATGGACGGCGAAGAGGGCGTATCACCATGCACCGAGCGATGGAAGGCAAGTGCGGCGGAGCACACGAAGAAGGCGCTCGATATTTATGATATCACCGGCATCTTTGGTGGCTCCTGCCGCCATGGACTCATAACGCTATTCTGTGAGATGGTGAAGAGTGGTGAATTGTGAGTCATTTTTCATAATCTCTTTTCTGAGTTAACATTCGTTCCTAGAGCCAAGTATCCTCTAGCCATCACCGATCACGAGCTCGATGCGCATGATGACAATGATAAAGCACTAGCCTTCGACATCGGGTGTGCATTCGAGGGAACAGTGGACCGTAGCCCACTGGTAGGCCCGAAGGCTCGCCAGACGAGGCTTCAGATCTTTGTCAATGCGTTCCACGGCTGGGCACACAACCGCCTTTGCCAGATTTCACACCACCTCCTGTACCGTACTGGAGTAGGCCTGGAAGACCTCGAAGGCATGGAACGCATCTTCTCAGCATCGAATGCTGTCGCCCGTGTTGTTCGATATGCAAGCCGTTTCCATTGGTTGCAGGTGCTAGACTTACACTTTCAGCAGTGGGACGACGACAAGTACGTCAATCTGAGTGCGTGATCCTCCGTTGTACCTCTATCATGCCTGATTCTAATCCTGAGGGGCAGGTAGCTTCCTCTTGAACAATTACCGCCAGGCACTGGCCATCATACACAAGCATACCGAAGAGGTCAACAAGATGCTCATGCGCCTCGATATCGACGAAGCAGCAGTGCAAGGATGGCTCGCCCAGGAGGAGATGTTCCTCGGAAATCTCAAGGATGAGCCAGAGGAGCGTATTCTCGAATGCGCGTATGTCGAGGCGCTGATTGCGCAACGGGCAGCTGAGTGAGTACTACTTGTCAAATGTTCTCAAGGCATGCTGTCTAATATTATCCACAATAGTAAGAAGTGGGATTCGACGTCACAAGTATTTGTAGCAACGCCGACTACTCAGAGCGCGCAAGGCTCTCAGGCATACAAGAACGATATCCGCAAGACTGCAAGACTTGAGGCTGCACGATGTAACGCACTCGTATCGCTCGAGATCGCGAACCGTGCAGTCATGGATCTTGAATCCAAGCTTGGCATAGTGGATACCTGGACGCCAGAAGATGCAAAATATCAGAACGCCCTCGAATATCTTCACAAGCGCGACTTTCACAAGGCTCTCAACAAAGTTCAACAACTTGTGGTACAACATCTCTTCGAAATGTCGAAGGCAAACATTGCTGGGATGGGTAAAATTTCTGGGCTTCTTGATGAGCACGTTTGCTAACGTGTTCACAATTCATGCAGGCTACAAAGTCCGCACATCGATTTGGAAACACATTAGGGTGCGTGGCAAGGCAATACGAACTGCGCTCGCAAATTACAATGCACTCGCATTGAAAATGAAGCCACCTGCCCCAACTCTGGAGTGGAAAAATGTGGTAAACTTCAGCTTTGTATATGAATTCGACGTACTCCGGCATTCCCATGCGGACGTCGACTTTGCTGCCCAGCCCTGGATGTCGTCGTCCAACCGCGAGAATGCCAATAAGTTGTTCAAGATTCTACGGGCACGCGAGGAACTTGTACGCCTCAACGTCGAGATGCGTCGGCTACGTACCTTCATTTTTTCTGAGGACACAGCTTACCTTGATGCCATCACCGTCGAAGAACAGGCTGGTCATACCCTCCTTGCTGCAGAAATCAAGGCACAGTACAGGACGCGGCATCGTGCCAACAGGAAGCACCACGCCATCCTCAACATCATTGAGCAGTTGCCTAGATTCACTGGAAGAAAGGGTGGTGGAGTTCCGGCTGATGGGTCAGATGATGGCCCTTGAGAGGATATTGATGAGGAAGAGGATGCAGCAGGGGATTTGGAGGACGAGGACATGCAGGACCAGTGCATTAGGATGATAGATTTTATGGAGGACTTAGCTCTCGAGTAAGACATGTAGATACCCTATTGTTTTGTGATCAAATATTCTTGTATTGTGCTGAGATCAAAGGTGCCCGTATGCCTGCAGCACGAAGTCGGGACTTGGCACGCGACTTTTGGATGCACCGCGACGTGACGTGCCAGCTCACGTGCACGATTTTGTGGATAGGCGCACGGAGCACCATCCACAGCACACGGTACATCTACTGGACAGCTCCGGGATCACGATATTCGAGATCAGCATGAAAAACGCTTTTAGAACGTGTATTTACATGTCTAATTACGGTGCCGGGGGGCAGAGTACTCGTCGTCGTCGCTGGCGACAATGACGACAAGGCCTTAGGTGCCGACGACGACGACGATGAGCCGCTGCGGGGCATTAGGCACCGAGGAAGCAGCGCAGTGATGAGCCGTCGATGCCATTTGATGGCGATGACATACGCTTGATGAGCCAGGCACAGGCCCTGGGCCGAGATGCGACACGTCAGACGGATCATGTGCATGGTTCAGTGGGCCTGTGCGGAGAGGCCTCAGAGGGAGGGACACGATATGCTTACCTGATCGCTGCGGGACGTGGATATTCGGACTGCGCTTCGAAAACACTTTCAAATGGTGTAAAGATCATGGTATTCCATGCATGGGGAGGCCGGGAACGCGTGCTCATCGTCGCCGACGACAAGCAAGGGGCATTTGGCGCCGGGGGCGACGGTGCCGACGGTTTTTGATGGCGATTACATACGCAGAGGGGGACGGGACAGCGGACAGGCACCCGGCAACGTTGGCAACCGGTCCCGGCAGCACCCAGGAGCGGCCCATCAGCCGATGACGTACACACAGCGACGAGCAGGAGCCTCAAGTCGACGAGGCTCCGAGGCTCTTCGCCGGCCACTCGATAACGGTGCCCCAAGCCTACTAAGCCTCGGTGAACTGCACCGGATCACTAGGCTAAGTAGGCTTACTAATGGTGTCACAGGGGTGTATCAGACAAGCCAGACAGGTGTAATCTTACAGATATAATCAGATTTTATGTTTTCTTCAGATTGTTTGTATTAGTCAAACAAGTCAAAAAAGTGTGATCTTTTTAGATAAGCTCTAGTTATATATGTATGTCAGATTTTTACTTATAATCAGATCTTACTCAGTAGAGACTATTATACCATCCAAAATTTGAAGTTATATTGTACTTCTATCACTATATACAAAAGACTAGAAAGCAATCTCAAAGGCATGATAGTCAGAGTATCTGTTAACATGGAAACAATCAAAAGCATCAAGGGAATATATATGTTTGAAGTCGGAAGGAAGAAATTTAGCACTAGAAATACCAATTAAATGAGCACCTCTCAAAATATAGTCAGTATGTATTACTGAACATGCAAATTGTCCATTTTTATCAACTTCTCTCTCTACCATCCATATTCTAGTGTCATAATCAGGCATATTTCCAATGATAATAAACCATTAGATCAATGCACATAGATAGGTGATTTCTTCATCATCAAATGAGAAAAATAACAACACTCAGCCAACATAAAGTCCTCTCATTCTAGGCAAACTTGGATCATTTTAAATATAAACACAGTCTTGATGAAGATATTTTTCATACCATTTTTGTGATGATCAAATGTAATGTTGATGAATACTCTTTATATCAGATAGATTACTGGATGCATAATATGTGGCCATTGCAGAGTTATATATATTCAATTTGTCTGGAGCCATTGGATATTCTGAGATATCAATATCTAGTGATGTACGTCCAGAAATAACATTTGTTTGATCAAATAAAAATTGATGAATATGATCAGGTAAATCTGGCCTCTTAACAAACAATGCAATTTGATCAAGTAAATATCCACGTGCATCTTTGCAAGGCTAACACCAATTTTAACATCATGATCAAGTTGAAAGTTATCAGTCAACAAAATTTCATTAATTTCCATTAGAAAGTATACTTCTATGTCCTCTGCAACTTCAAGTGAAGGATCATTTTTGGTACCAAGAGGTCTATCTAGCATGCTTTGTTGTATAAAATCTTCAGTACATGCTTTTAGTTTATCAAGTCTTTGGTTTGTAAGTAACATCTGTGCCAAAGCATTATAACCACTGGATCTTCTCCAAGGCTCTTTGACTGCCTTTATATGTTTGGATTCAGTGATAGAAGTGCAAAGTCCATTTGGAACTGCAAATTCTTCAATCAATTCACGATAATGATTCAAAAAGTGTTGTCTTGGAAGAGACATTCCTTTGAGGCGTACACCCTTATTTTCAAAAACAACACGCTCTCTATGAAAAATTTCAAGTGCATTATCCATAGCATTCAAAGTATCCTCATCAATGATAGACCTTCAAACAAGATAGCAAAACTCTAAAAATGCTTGAATTGCTCGAACTATCTGTGCAGCATCAGGAATCTTGACAATTTTCTGATTGACTTGCAGTGTCTGACAGTATCAGACAACTATTAGTTAACATCACACAGCATCAGACTCTATCAGACATTGTCAGCTAACTGTCAGACACTGCAGGTCAATCAAAAAATTGTCAAGGTTTCTGATGAGGTACATAATCTTCAATTGCAGGCAAAAATACTTTCATTAGAGCTTTAGAATCATCTCCTGTCCATTGTTGAAAATCATGGCCATCAGGAAATCGATGAAGTCCTGGAAATGCAGGTGTAGCAGCAATTTTCCTATCAATATCTGCAATAACTACAGCTTCTCCAGTTTTTCCATATTTCACTTCAAGATATTCAAAAACCTAAGCCACTAAATGATCTTTGAATGTTCCTTTAATAAGTTGATGAAGCAGGTCAATGGAGATAACCTCATGAATATCTGCATGAGGAAAAGAATATGTCAATGGCTAAAAAAAAAACATAAAATAAGATTTAACTTTTATTTGAGCATTTAAAACAATAATATAAACATACCATAAAATTGCTAATAATACCATATTCATCCCACAACTTTTGTGCAGTCAGTTCGTTCATTATAAGGTAGTATATTTATGTGAGCATGGAAATCCATCATCACTATCCAAATCTTTAGGTGGACATGTACAATGAGGACACCAATTTGAAACAATTTCATATATTAAAACTTGTTCAGGATAATCTGCAATATAAGGTCCAATCCCATAAATTGAATGGCAAAAATGCCCATCTAGACAACAAACTATTTCTGATGTAGTTATTTCTGGCTGCAGATGTTCTAAGATAATTTTAAGTGACTCGTGCATTAAATGTCTCCGAAATTTGCGAAAAGCAAAACTATTTTGATGTTTGTTATCTGTTTTTCCAATTGCTAAAAATTCAAGTATACTGACAGCCTCTCGATGTGCACAGCAAACATTATTATGTGCATTTTTAATAGAAGCATAAAGTGGACAGTATTCAGTATGACCTGTAGCAACAGAGACAATAGTTTTATCACTATCCAGAATGACAGGTACAAACATAGATCTATGTGTATTAGGATATTTAGCTATTTTATCTGCTTGATGCCATGCCTAATTTCTCGTCATAAAATCTGACTATTCTTTTTTTGTCTTTGGCATTATATTCTTTTCGAGGAGCATAATCAATTTCATCCTTAAAATCAGGATTGAACAATTGGTTTTGAATAACAAGTCGTGGATTTTGATACCATACATTATACTCTACAAGCATCCATGCAGAAGGGTTGTGATCAAGTATAGGACCAACATATATTATGGTGAAATACAGCCAAGATGCATCACCAAGCTGAATAGCATCTATGATCTTTAACATCTCCTTCTAGTTTGCAAAAAGTGGAGCATTATTATCTGCAGCCCATGCATCCATTAAATCATTTATAAAATCCTGAGATGTTTGTCCTTGATGAAAGAGCAAATCTGCAACAGTATATTGTCAAGACTCGGTCGAAGACAGCAAGAGTGCCGCCCAAGTTACCAACCAAACACAAAGGGAGAGAGACGAGAGTGAGAACGACAGAAAGTAGCGCAGTGCCCTGGATTGGAGGTACAGTATGGTACAGACGAAGTGGACAGTCTAGAGAAACAGATGAGCTACAGCGAGCCTATAAGTACTGGGAAAACAATGGGGAAAAGGACAATAGGCACGGGAATGGGTCAGACAATGGGAACGAGAACAATAGTAGCTGAAAGGGAAATAGGGTATAGGGCATGGATAAGGGGCAAGCGGGGTCATGTGATGAGATGCACAGGTGATGAAGCAATGGGAGCATGTGACCGATGTGACGTGTGTATGGAAGTGAGAATAGCAGAGAAAAATGGAGCGATTCATGACATCACCCCCTCTTTAAGATGCATTTTCTCCTGGAGTGTGTGATGGGCATGGACGGAGTCGAGATGAAGGAGCCCGCGAAGGTTTGGGGGCTTCAGTACCTTAGGATGTCGAGTGTAGACTGCTGTGAGTGCACCTTGAGCATTGGACAATGATGTACGTGAGAGCCACTGATTTTCCGAATCAGGGTATCCAAGCCACTTGACAAGGTATTCAATGCCGTGTTTGTTCTGGGTGAGGCGAGCATCAAGGATTGACTCAACTTTATACTCCTCTTTGCCTTCCACTAGTTCGGGCAGTGGTGCAGGAAAGTTGGGACCATGAGCATCTGTCTCCTTGTAGGGCGAGAGTAAGGAGGCATGGAACACTGGGTGGATACGCCATGTTGGGGGCAGCTTCAATCGATAGGTGACTGGTCCCAACACATTAGTGATTTCAAAGGGTCCCAGCCGTTTAGCCACCAGCTTAGCTTTGGGACGTGTGGTCTTGACATTCTTGCCATCAAGCCAAACCTTGTCACCTTTCTGAAAGTGGGTCGTTTCATGCATGTGGTCCTGGTTGTTGTGCTTCATGATATCGGCAGCTAGCTGCAAGCTGGCTTGGACTTCAGTCAGGATTTCTTCCAAGTGACGGAAGCGGTCTTCGACTGCCGGGGTAGAGGATACTGGGTTGACAGAGGGAATTGTAGCAGGGATATAACCAAGGACCATTTCGAATGGGGACCGGTTAGTGGTGCTATGGATGCGGTGATTGTGGGAAAACTCAGCAAAAGACAGCCACTGTACCCAGTCGTCCTTCCGGTAGTTGCAGAATACGCGAAGGAATTGTTCAAGCTCTTGATTAACACGTTCGGATTCACCATCGGTCTGAGGGTGGTACGCTGTGCTAAGCGCAGATTTGATTCTGAGTTTGTCAAAAACACCACGCATGACTTTGCCAGCATATTGAGGACCTCAGTCGGAGATAAGGCATTCCCAAAGGCCATAGTTCTGGTAGATCCTGTCAAGCATAATGTCGATGGTGCCATCACTGGTGATTGTCTCTTTGCAAGGAGTGAAGGATACATGCTTTGAAAAACGGTCAACAATAACATTGATGGAGTCATACCCCTGACATTCAAGGAGCTTGACAATGAAGTCAGATGTGATATCTTAGAAAGGTCGAGTTGGGATAGCGTTGGGCAGGGTTTCGATGTGAGAGCGATAGTTCTGAACCTTGGTTGCCTGGCAGACAGCACAGCCATCGACGTAGTCACAAACAAAGATAGACATACCAGACCACCAGTATTCTCGACTAACGAGTTCGTATGTCTTGTAGCATCCCAGGTGACTGGCCATAGGAGTGTCATGGTGCATTTTGACAATATCTCGTCGTAAGTCCTTGTCGGCTGGTACATAGACCTTTCCGTGAAAGAGGATGATATCGTCTTCATAGTTCCACTCTTGTAAGTTCTTCGCCAGGGAGTGGGGCCCATTTGCATGGATTGTTTCAAGGGCCTGAGCAACTTCGGTGTCCTAGGTTTTGGTGTTGCAGATCCTTCGTCACAAGCTAGTGTCACCAATAGATTGAACTGAAGCAGGGCATGTAGCATGGATCTGGAAAAACTTAGGATCAAGTAGGACACGGTCTAAGTTGTTCTCTGTTACCCCCTCTCTATGGTCAGGTCGCCTCGACATGGCGTCAGGTCGATGATGGATGCCTGGCTTATGAATGAGGGTGAAGTCAAAGCAAGTGAGGAACAGGGCCCATTGAGCTTGACGATGACTCTGAAGAAACACGACTTAGAGAGACGTTAGTCTATACTCAGTCTGTGATGTGAAAGACTATATTGCAGTACCTTAGAGAGACGTTAGTCTATACTACAAGGAGAGTCAGTAAAGAGAAGTAACTCTAAGTATGCAAAGTAAGGCTTACCTCAGTCTGTGATGTGAAAGACTGAGGTATCTGAGCGAAGAATAGAGCCCTTATATACTAGTGGGGGCTCTGCATATCAACCAATCAGAAATTGTACAGTAATCATACAGCATAGCATAGCAGATTGAATCATCTTATGAGAACAGCATCAGTCAGCCCGAACAGCATCAGTAAGCACAAAAGATAACAAGGCTGTGTCAGAGCATATGGCAAACCTGTACAGTAAGGCTATGTAAGGCTATGTAATCGTTCCATGTGATTCTACAATCAAAGAGTCCAGATCGTTCTAGATCTTACCATAATGTTGTCATCTGAGACTAGCGTCATCACTACATTTCAACAGACTCAGCTTCTGGGCCGACTTGAAGTACTCGAGGTTCTTGTGGTCCGTCCAAATCTCCACTTGATGAGGAGAACCTTCTAGGTAGTGGTGCCAAGCTTCCAGTGCACGGATGATAGCCAAAAGTTCCTTGTCGTAGATGTGCTCAGGTTCGGTGAGGGCCTTGGAGAGGTAGGCAACTGGATGCTACTGATTGTCATCTCCTTTCTGAGACAAAATCCCTCCTGTTGCATAGTCGGAAGCATCAACTTCGATCAGGTAGGCTTGGTTGAGTCAGGCATGATGAGAACGAGAGATGATGTGAATGCAGCTTTAAGGCCATCAAAGGAACGTTGGCAGTCCTCTGACCAGATCTAGGGTTGATTCTTCTTTGTTAGGTCAAACATGGGGCGGGCGACCTTGAAAAAGTCATGGATGAATCGACGATAGAAGTTCCCAAAACTGACAAAGGACTGGACGTCCTTGACATTACGAGGGGCCGGCCACTCAGAGATGCCTGCAACTTTAATGGGGTCCATGGCGAGTGTGTTATGAGAGACGATAAGGCCAAGGAACTCAATGGAGGTCTGCTCAAATGAGCACTTTTCTGGTTTGAGGAACAGGTCATTGTCTTGAAGTCTTTGGAGTACTCGATGGACAAGTTCGCAGTGTTCTTCCATGGTTTCAGTGAAAATGAGAATGTCATCCATGTAAATGATGACTTTGCTGGTGTCGATAAGGTCCTTGAAAAGCTCATTCATCATTGCTTGGAATGTAGCAGGAGAATTCATGAGGCCAAAGAACATCACCATGGGTTCAAAGAGGCCACGATTGGTCTTGAAGGCAGCTTTCCATTTGTCGCCTTCCTTGATATGGACATTGTTGTAGCCCCAACAGACGTCCATCTTGAAGAACACTTTGGCACCCTTGAGCTTGTCAACCAACTCAGGGATCAGTGGCAAGGGGTACTTGTTCTTGATGGTGCCTTTGTTGAGAGCACGGTAGTCCTGTACAGGGCGAAGCTTTTCATCCTTCTTTTTAATGAAGAAGAAGGGACTTGCCATGGGAGACTTGGATGGACAAATATAGCCCTTCTTAACATGGTCATCCAGAAATGTGTCAAGTTTCTTCTGCTCTGAGGGCAACATGGAGGAGACCTTGCATGACTTGGGTTCAAAGCCATCCTTGAGATCAATGGCGTGATCTCATGTGCGTCATTCTGGGAGGCGTTGGGACATTTCCTCATCAAAGACTGGTTTGAAGTCTCGGTACTGGGGAGGAATCATGTCATTGAAGGATTTCTCCTTTCCTTGCGCGGCAACGTGTTTGGCAAGTTCCTGGGCATTGATGAAGGAGCATCGTATGCAAGTGGTTTCCTGGTAGGCATTGTCTTCATCGGATGGGGCAGGAGGTTCTGTGTTAGGAATGATGCCAGTGAGGCGGAGGCCTTTCTCAATCCAAGAGTGATCCACATAAGGGTGGTCATCATCGTCCTCCGTGAATAGCTGCTTTGGAATGGCAGGTAGGCAGATTTGGCATAGGCAGACACCTTGTACTCATTGAGCAGGGACCACATATTTTGGGATGGGGGCAAGGACAAAGGGGGTTAGTGGAGATTGGAGAGACGAGGGACAAGGTGGAGCAACAGGCAAGATCGAGGCACTAACTGCATCAGGAACCTTGACAATTTTCTGATTGACCTGCAGTGTCTGACAGTGTCTGACAGTATCTGATGGAGCTCATGGGGTCTGATCTATCTGTAGCCACTTTTTAAATGACCATATCTGATTCAGCTTATATATTTGAGAGTGAACACCTATTGTCAGCTATAGCAGTTGTCCATCTCTAATTATATATTATGACAAAATTTCTGATATTTGAAATTTTTGCAAATCTGAGAGCATCTGAGCCATTTCTGACAGCATCTGTACGTCCATTTAGCTGACAGTGTCTGATAGAGTCTGATGCTGTTTGATGTTAACTAATAGTTGTCTGACACTGTCTGATGCATCTGATTTGACTTGCACGAGTACTGTCAGACACCGCAGGTCAATCAGAAAATTGTCAAGATTCTTGATGTAAAGAGGGTCGAGCAGCTGGTTGTCGTCGTTCAGTGCGAGATGACAGCTTCTTGACAGGAGGCTTGTGTAGTACACAAGAGGGAGGACATTGTATCATGTCAACACGTCAGGCCGTCCAATCAATTTCAGGATTGTGCTCCTGAAGCCAGTCTGTTCCCAAGATGATATCATAATCGCCAATGTTGACCAGATAGAACTCAGCTGTTTCTTCATGGTACAAGTTCGAGTTTTGTGCATGTATGTGCACATTCTGTGTTACTGAGTGTCGTACCCAGCCCATAATGTTTTCGGAGTTGTCCACATTACGGACAGAAAACGGGTTCGGGAGTTTCTTGAGAGGGAAGTTGTGTTTCTTGGCAAACTCTGGGTGCATGATAATTTTCTCAGCACCACTGTCAAGGAGAGCCTCAGCATCGATTTGTTTCTTGATCGAGGTCGTGATAATCTTAACTTGGAGCATGATGGATGGCATTTGTTGGTTGGGCGTGATAGCAGACATACGTAAAGATGACGGATACAATTGCTCACAGGGGTCAGATAGTACAGAGAATCGATTGGATGGATCAAAAAAATGTTTTTTGCCATCACCAGATGACGTCACTGGGGGGTGCCTCAAAAACCCGCTACTATGTCCTTCAATGCTGCTTGTGCTTCCTCTCTCTCCTCCACACTCAATGCCTGCAGCTGCGCGGACAGGTCGGCAATGGACCTGTTGACGGGCGGGACGTCGAGAGTCCCTGATTGGTCTTGTTGAGCTACTCCCAGAGTTGGGCCAGTTTCTAGTGCTTTGACGCTGGGGGTGGAGTTGGCGACAGTCACGAGATATGTGCCCTTTCTGGTGGCACTGGAAGCAGGCTCTTTCACGGCGAAGATGCTCTCAGTCTTGCTCAGTGAGACGAGGGAGCCGGGTCTCTGTAGCAGCCACAGTATGAGGTCGGCTAGTAAAAGTGGACTGAGGGGAGCAATTGCTCACTGGTGGCTTCCCTGTCGAGGGGCGACTCTTTTGGAACCTTGAGCATTCTATAAACACTGCATTCCTGTCGTGCGCCCTTTCCTTCCACTCTGGTAATGTCTTGGGCATGGGGAAGGTGCTCATACAGTCATTGAGCAGTGCCGAGTTGAGGCCCACCTTGAACCACTGGGCAAGGGCCTCGTCATTGTAACTGGTGTGGGGGGTGTAGGTCTCAAATTCGGTGATGTAGTCCACCACCGGTCATGTGCCCATTTTGAGGTTATAGAGGGCATCGCAGTTCTTAGTGGTGGCATCGAGGGGGGAGAAGTTGGTGTCAAAGCGGGTGAAAAGATCGTTGAGAGTTTCAAAATGGCCTGTATGAGCCGGTTTCTTTAACTTGGTCTTATCGTTGTCAAGGATCTCCTCAGCATGCTGTACTGCCCAAGCACCAGCAATAGGCCCCTGGCAGAGGTCCAGAAACAGCAAGATCTTTGCTGAGTCATCCTTGTATTTTGTGCCATTAGCGCAGAGGAACAACCGGATACAGAGCTTGAACTCCTTGGACTTTGAACGATCCCCTTCAAATGGGGTGAGCTTTACGCCAATCTCGCCTGTGGACATGTCGATGGGAGAAGAGAGAGCAGATACTGGGATAGGAGGAGCAGCGACAGCAGGTTGAGAGACAGAGAGGACCGGAGCGATGTGGATAGGGGGAGCAGGGACAGTGGAGATTGCCGGTGGGGCTGAAGGGGTTGTAGACGAGGAGGGTACAGCCAGCGATGGGGCCTATAGAATAGCCTGTCGAGTTCGTTGGTCTTGTTCGAGCTACGTTAAGACTGACTGAAAGAGAGCAAGTTCTGCGTCAGTGAGGAAGATTTTACTGGCCTGCCAAAACTACTGATCTCGATTCTCTGTGAGATTCCTTCTCCACCCGATGACCTGTCGATTGGTGTTGGACCAGTATGCGTAGTACTTCTGGGTTGTGTCGTTGTATGTGATTCCTAGGGGTACTGAGTCTGGTTCAACGTGAGTCAGGGGAGAGTTGACAACAGGTAGAGCCTGGGGTGGGAGCAGTGGTGTAGCAGGGTGGAGATGGTGGTATTCTTCTTCTGTAACGTCAAAATCGCTTGATTCTAGGTACAGGTAGTCATCGCGCTCTAAGAAATACCACTGGTTGGGGTGGTTGTCCTGGTGACTAAGATGGATCTTGGTGATTCTTGCAAGGATGTAGACAAAGTAGTCTCTGAGGGATTCAAAGATGCTGAGCAGGAATGGCTCGGAGGTCTGGAAAGAGCGGGGATCTGGGGAATCAATGGTGGTTGTCTAGAAGAAGTCCACTGCAATAGGGCGACGGCCAAGGAGTCGAGGGGTCAAGGTATCCACAACGTATGGGGTGTGAAGAAAGGATCGGCCTATTATCTCATGGGCCCACACAGGATCGGGAAAGAGTTCCATGTTAAAAAGTCCATGAGCTTGGAAGGAGAATGGTGTCAAAGGAGAGGTGGTGAGCAGGGATCTGTGTCTGGGGTGTCGATGGTGATAGGCTGTGTCAGAGATACAAGCAATAAAGGTCTGGGTGTCGATGTGAAAGACGACTCTGATTCTTACGTATAAGGCAACAGAGACAGCACCTACATGTGGTTTCTACAATTTCAATTGGTACCAGACTCCGTTGGCCTTCCAACCTGTTTTCTCGATGTAGGGTTGAATGCAGAGATGCGCGTCTGTTTCGATGGTGCTTTCGATGGGGAACGAGAGGTGCAGCTGATGATGCGGGTATCGGGACTGTGTAAAGATGTTGGCATCGAGGGGTAATTGGATTTGGAAAGATATGGTGGGCAGATAAGAAGTGATGAGGTGGCATATGAGAGACTGTCCAGGTGTCAAGACTTGGTCGAAGACAGCAAGAGTGCCACCCAAGTCACCAACCAAACACAAGGGGAGAGAGACGAGAGTGAGAACGACAGAAAGTAGCGCAGTGCCCTGGATTAGAAGTACAGTATGGTACAGACAAAGTGGACAGTCTAGAGAAACAGTTGAGCTACAGCGAGCCTATAAGTACTGGGAGAACAATGGAGAAAAGGACAATGGGCACGGAAATGGGTCAGACAATGGAAATGAGAACAATAGCAGCTGAAAGGGGAATAGGATATAGGGCATGAGTAAGGGGCGAGCCGGGTCATGTGATGAAACGTGTAGGTGATGAGGCAATGGGAGCATGTGACCAATGTAACGCATATATGGAAGTGAGAAGAGCGGAGAGAAATGGAGCAATTCGTGACATATATTGGACACAATTACGAAATGGAGACTAGTCATCAGAAGATTTATCATTTGTGAAATTATTATTTGGTGGTGCATTCAAAGGTAGATTAACACTATTCACATCACAAGGCTGACCATTAAGCATATCATGCATACATGTTTAAAGTCCAGAAGGCACTATATCACTGTGAGAATGTCTAGCAGAGTCACTGTCAGAACTAATATAAACACCTCCAGTGCCCAGGCCATTGAAAGGGGAAGATGGTCCATCAGATATCTCTTCCATATCATTACTGGATGTCCTAGCAAGACTGAGAAATGGATGAATAGCCTGAATATGTTGTGTCAATCTTCCTAAACTAACAAAACTCTGACGACAACGTCAAGATGTAGGTGCTGAATAAGCAAACATACGAGGCCTATGAGGTGTTTGATCACAAAATTTGGACCTTGTCATTATCCTGAGCACAATTGGAATAAATGCAGTTAGTAGTAGAGCAATAGTACCAAGATTGTCAATCCTCAAGTAGCAAGCAAGTAGATAATCAATATAAAGTCAAAGCAATAACAGCTCAGAAGATTTATCAGAGAACTGCTGATGTTTTTCTAAGTTACAACAAGATAATAGATCTCCTACTAGTGTTTATATGCCAGAAGCAAGAGAGGAGTTGAACACTTCTACTAATGTCAGAGCACCAAGGGGTTCCACAGCAGAGTCTATCAAAGAAAAGGCTCCAAGTTTTATATCAAAGCATCAAGACCTCTGGTCAAATACACAACAGCTTAATACACCAGCAACCTGAGAGAAAAGCACAATATGTATGCAAAGTTGAAGATATTGCAGCTGCGTGGAGTCTAACACAGCACTAGAAAACTGAAGCATCTGAGAAATCTGCTATCATAGCTGCCTTACTACAAGGCATAGGTATCATAGTATGAGATAGCTATAAGAACTATGCTAGCTATGTATCATATGCATGCTAGTTATACTTGGGGAAAGAGGGCCGATGCATTGCACAGCAGAACAATTCCTTTTTTAAAATGATTTTTTAATGTATTATTATATATTGAAAGTATGCTATTTTTAAAATGCACTGGGACATGCTGTTAGTCAAAGTCTTAACCCTAGTCTGAGCTCCAAGGGGGTCTTGGGATGCCGATCTATGATCGGAGATTACCTAGTTAATCTGGCCGTGAGGCTGGTCTTAAAGCTTTTTGATCTATTTAAACAGCCATGGTCCTAGCCAAAAATGTAGTAGTAATTCATTATTTTTGGTGGCCCAAGATGAGTCTGAGATGTAGAGTACTCTCTCGAACACTTCAAAATGGCCAGTAATGACAGTACCAGTATAATTTTACTCAATATCTCTCCTATGCAGAGTGCTCATGGACACCATTAACCATCAGGATGTCAAGATTATTATTAAAGATGGCACATACATTATTGTCTGCCCTGCCTGCAAAGCTAATGTTGCCATTGGAAACAATGATGTCAAGAACTTTGAGAAACAACATCTGGATAGCAAGAAATGCTGAGCAAATAAGTAAAAACACATAAGTAGCAGTGGATCTCAACAAGTGAGAATGATCACCTTGTTCTTTGAAAGACAAGAAAAGCTAGCGCACGTACAGTCTATTGTTGTAGCTCCTAAACCCATTACCACCACTCCATCGACATTGTTCTTGACTGAAGAACCATCTAATAGAATGTCAGTCTTGGTGTGTGCTGACTTTGTGGGCACAGCTTCTTGCAAAGTTGAATTATGTCTCATCAGCCAGGTGTGTGAAACCATCACATGGCTTCCTACATCAGCCCCAGAAGCAGAATCTAATATTGCAGTGTTTGTGTTTGAGCCTCTAGTGGTCCCCGAAGATGAAGCCTGGGAGGTGCTTGATCTGGCACTGAACAATCTTCTTGACTATAGTATATTAGCATCGGAGGTTGTGGCATTGCATGTGCAGAGGGGAAGTCTGGGCATTGAGGGACTATGTCAGTATGTCAAGCACTTTGTGTAGAGATGCGGAGTTCCTGGGGCCCTATTGGAAGGGAAGCTGACCGTTCTCCTAAAGGCAATGGCGTTGGTGTACATATCACAGTTATCTTACTCATCATTGGCCAGGTACTTACCTTGTGTCTTTGGCAGTACTCTAGCTAGTCACCCCATCACAGCAGAGGATAGTTTCAAGACCTTTAGATCGACTGCTACAGAGAAAGTTGACTGGAAAACAGCATGCCACCTGTGCCTGCAGACAAGTGACTTGCTGACATATCACCCACCAGGCCTGATGATGATGTTGTTTTTCTGAGGATACAACAAACCCACATATGTTCCAGCTATCACCTTAATGTTTCTGAGGGCTAGTCAGCAAATGCGAGCTATCCATTCCTATTACATGATGCAAAAGCCATACCTTGGGACTTCGAGAGTCACAAGGGGGTCCTTGTGTTGCAGGCACACAAATGTACCAGACAGGCACAATCGAAGGGGCCCTGTCAGGCTTGCTGCAAGTTAAAACAGAATGCACTCCTGGTTGGTATTGAAGAACATATGCAATCAGGTGTACATGACAACACACCTCTTGCATGGCATGTCGCTGGTAGTCTAACTATGATCATTTGGTGCAAAAACCTGATGCTGGACAAGCTGCAATTGTGTCAGCTCAACAATGCATGGAAACTTGTTGGCTGGCAAGGCAAGCTTGATTTTATAAATCTACCATCTTAAATATAGCTATCATTATACTTATATGCACATTTGCTACTAGATATCAGTGCTTACCTTGCATCACTGGCCATATTGTGTTGCATCACTCACTGATGCCCTGTTTCTCTGTCTCTATCTCATGTTACTTGCATTGCCATATCTATGCCTGCCTATATTTTGTATTGCTAGCAGATACCAATACCAACATAATGTGTTGATTGCCTCACATTGCCCACCTCATGATACTGTGCCTGCTAACACCATACTACCTGCAGACACCTCACATCACCCACAGATGCAAAACAGTGGCCTGAAGAATGACTGCAGCCTATAGCAATCAGATAGACAAATCCTAAGTCATCTGATCATTATATTACTATTTGTTAGTTGAAAAATGATATAAAATAAATTAGATCAATGTATAATTCTTATTTACACTTTTATTAGAACTATAATCAGATTTTTATCTTATTTATTTTCATTTGGACCTGTATCATTATTTTAAAAAGATGTTATCAGCAAGAGTTGAACCAATGACAAAATAGTGGTCATATGCGACAGCGAGCCTGACCAGGGTCGCTATCTCATGTTACTTCTCAAAAATTGTGTTTGCATTGAAGAAGTGCATCAGTGCAGCATTTGAAAGTCCATCGACTATTCCATAATGTTTGAAATAATTTTTTTTTTTATGTTGTAGGGGCCTCATACTTTATTTTGGTTATATCTCTGTCAATTCTTTAGCTATGAACACAAAGTCAAGTGTTTCTAAATAGTGATATGAAGGACTCTATGTTATGATTTTTGCTGATTTTTTACACTGCACAGTATGCGTGTATTCTCAGATGATTTGAAGTGTTTCTCCAAGAAGTAAATGATTTTTTTCGATTTTTTGTTGCTTATAAATCGCTTATGTAATCCGCCACGCGTGCACTATGACGTCTTCCTGTTCCGCTGGGATGGGAAGACATTATAGGGCGATGCAGTAGAATATATAAACCTCAAAAAACTCCGGAAATAGTCAAATAGAAGGTTTTGTAGTAATTCCAGCATATCTTTTTGCATAATAGTGCTATTATTGCTCCCCAAATGGCATCAAAATGCCCTACATCATACCTTTCCAATGGTACTAGATACATCATGATAGGATCATTAGATAAAAAGATATGGCCTCAACAAGTTTCCCCCTATCTCCAACATTGACCCTTTAGTAATTGCAATCGTGTGTTCTCAATACTTGTCCAATTGTCTCATGCAGTATACCATTGGAAAGATAAGAATACACCTTTCCGATGGTACCTTGAGCATGTCAATAGCACCAGCTGTTGCATCGCTACGAGGCGATTACTATGACCTTCTCCTCAAGAGCATCTTCAAAAGTGATTTGCTCATATTTCCATCATTTCTGGACCTATTGTCATGAAACAAATTGTTCTGGGGAAGTCAGATTCACTCTTCTCACATTGTTATATAGCACACCTATTTACCTCAATGCAGACTCTAGTATAAAGGACACTTGTCAGTTATTTTAGTAAGTTTGCACTTTTTCAAGCTTAAAAATTTTATTTTTGCAAAGACTAGCATCAATTTATATGTGTATATAGTGGAACAATGATTGAATGTAATATTGAAGACTGATGTCTTGAAAACATTCAAGATCACAAGAATGGTGAATGGCAGACTTGAAGCTACAACCTCACTTGAAAGTGTGAGAAATTATTACTCTAAAAGGCATTACATTGGCTAGGTGTCCAACTTTTTGCGTTGAAAAGCAGGTTGGAGTAAACGATTCTAAGGAATCGTAACCATAGACTATATGTATAGTATTCTTATTATAGGGAACTATTAAGGCTATGTAAACTTTCTGTACTATATCATTTTTGATCTACACTTGTGATTAAATTTCATAAACCAACTACACTTCACATCATAGCACCACAAATACAAAAAGAACATAAATAAATATAAATTTATTGAGCATTATAATATTATATACAAATCCTAATATGGATACAATACATAAAATACACTACAGATATACAGAACTATATTATCAGAACAGTAAAAATCTAAAATAGATAAAGGGTGTTAGTACAAAAAAACAAGCAAAGGTAAGATACAAATGCTTACCAAAGCTTATAGAAAAGCAAAATCTAAATCTAAACTTTCAGTTTATAAAAGAAAGAAAGACTACCACCTAACAGAGGTATTAGCATTAGAAGGTGCACAAGGCTGATAATGAATGCTTACCTATAACAGAGATAACAAACAACAAGAGAAAGAGCAATGATGATGAGAGGCAGAGCAATGACAATGACAGGAAGAGTGACAATGACGAGCAAGACAATGACAACGAGCAAGACAATGACAACAACAAAGGTGTTGACATGGCAGAGGATGGTAGGGGTAAAGAGCAAGAAAGAGTGCACATCCTGCATGCCTTAAATAAGAATCCCAGATGAAACCAAGAATCGTGACAGTCAGGAGTTACTGAGTGCCGCGTCAGAGACTGGGCAGCAGATATCACTAAGTTAATGTTGCTGCACAGAGATGCATGATATATTGGATACTTTGTTTTATCATACATTCAGGTTTTGTGGATGATATATTAGTGTAGTTTTTTTTTATTTGATTTTCTAAAGCTCGAGCAAAGTAGCTTCGCTCGTTCAGTGGCAGAAGCACTGAATGCGTATCCGGTTTGTTCTGTCTCTCACACTCATCGTCTGTCTCATCTTCTTACACTCCTCATTTTGTCTCTCCATCTCCTCTGATATTCCCTCCACGGTCGCGAGCTTTGAAGGTCTGGGGGTAAAGGTCATCTAGTGAGTAAAGCAAATTATCTTCGTTATTTCAGCTCCGAAAATAGTCAAATAGAAGGTTTTGTAGTAATTCCAGTATATCTCCTCGTATAGTTGTGCTATTATTCTTCTTCAAATTGCATTAGAATGTTTTACATCATACCTCTCCAATGGTACTAGATACATCATGATTGGATAAGTAGATAAAGATATAGACTAAACAAGTTTGGCCCTATCTCAATATGGACCCTTCAGTAATTGTAATCACGTCTTCCCAATACTTTTCCGATGTCTTGTGTAGTATACCGTTGAAGGTATGAATCACACCTTTCCAACGGTGTTTTGAGCGTGTCAATAGCACCAGCCATTGGATTGCTATGATGCGATTACTATCACCTTTTCCTCAAAGGCACCTTCAAGAGTGATTTGCTTATATCTTAATCATTTCTGGACCTATTCTCATGAAACAAGATGTTCTGAGGAAGTTTATTTATCTTCTTATGTTATAATATTGCACACCTATTTATCTCTATGCAAATTTTAGTAAAAAAGATACTTGTCAATTATTTTAGCAAGTTTGCACTTTTTTAACCTTAAATTTTTAATTATGCTAAAACTGGCATCAATTTATATGTGTATATAGTGGAACAATGATTGAATATAATATTGAAGACTGATTGAATGTAATATTGAAGACTGATATCTTGAAAATATTCATGGTCACAAGAATGGTGAATGACAGACTCGAACCTACAACCTCACTTGAAAGTATGAGAAACTATTACTCTAAAAAGCATTACATTGGCTAGATGTCCAACTTTTTGCATTGAAAAGCGGGTTAGAGTAAATGATTCTAATAAATCGTAATAACGAGAGCTTTGTCACTGAAAAAACACTGAGTGGGAGGATGAAGAACTATTCTCGAAGAGCAATGATGATAGACTCAAGTAAAAATGAGGATATATTAGTTTTTAGGACTAGAGGTATGAGGCATATGAGGAAATGTTGGTGCTTTTCTCAATAACTAGGGATCTTTTACTTTGCTCTTGAATCTACCACCCTCCACTTTAGCCTTGAAAGTGGGTCAAAAACTTTTTGATCTAGTGCCAGATTATATAAGGCACTTTCAATGGTCTGCATATCTTTCATTCCAATAGGACCTACCCTCCTGGCTTGTAGAAGTCCAGGCAACTACCTCACCAGCTTCACACATCGAGGCTGGTCAAGGAGGGACTTTCTTGGAAGATTGCTTTGAATATGCCCTATCAAGTTTGCAAAAAACTATTCACCAATATACCCAAGAGGCTGAAGCTCATTTGAAGCAAGCTTGCCTAGGAATACAAGATCTTGTAACTTTTGGGTTGGTCTTTTTGTTATGCTTAGAAGAATTGAAGAGGGTCTACTAAATTTTCAGAGAGAATGCTGCTTTGTAGCTGCATGCTTTTCAATAGTAGCTAAGATCTTGGCCTTTATTCTTAGAGTTTGGAATAAGCAACAAGCCCTTCAAAGTGATGTCACCCATTTTGCTCTGGCCTAGAGAGGTTCACAGGCTTCATAGGTGCAGAATATCTATCAAAAAACTATAGTAGAGGAAGTCCTGCCTTCTAGCTATCTGATCTCCTTTCTACATGCCTTTTTATCTAAAATGTTTGTGGGCCACATGGAAACCAAGACTCCTATCAGATCTATAGTAGAACAGGAGCTCATTTTTCTGTCAAAGTACCTTTTTAAGTCTACAGTGCTTTCTTGGATAGATTAGACCAAGAATATCTATCTGATCATTCTGCCTCCTTAAGTAAAACACAGGACCTGCATAGTGAGAGTAGCTCTGAGGAGAATACTCAAGAAATAAAAATGGACTTTGGTTTAGATCTGGTTCTGGCTACTTCCAATGATCTCAATCAAAAGGACAGTTTCCTAAAAGAGGACCAGAGGTTTCTGTAAGTAAAATTCTCACTTACACCTTAGCCTCTGAATTGTTTCCTTATATGCTTATTCAGAGAGCTTTTGAAGAGAGGAGCTGCCTTAGTCCATTGTCATGGTAGAGGACAGATGAGCTGCTGTTACATAGAAATGTATTTCTGACCTGGGTATGTCTGGGTTTTCTAGGTATTTCTCTAAAAATGTTTAATTGTTCATTTGAGAGTTTTTTCTGACTAATAGATATTCACAATAATTAGGGTTTTAAGCAACATGTCAATGTGTACAATGAGATAGCAGAAGAATAGGTTTACTACATCAGGAAGGTTGACAATTTTCTGATGAGTCTGACAGGTTTTAACCCTACTATAGGATCTGACCAGTCTGAAGCCACTTTTCAAATGGTTATATCTGATTCATCTAATATATTTGAGGGTTGCTACATATCATAAGATATATAAGTCATTTATCTCTAATCATATACCATAACAGAATATTTCTAACTTGAAATTTACATCAATCTAAGAGCTATCCCAGCCATTTCCAATAACATCTTGAGGTCAAATTTTCTGATCTTATCTGATAGGTTCTGATGTTGTCTTATATTTACTAATTGTTTTTTTACATTGTCTGATGAATCTGATTTGACTCGTATGAGCTCTGGTCAGATACTGTCAGGCCCTGCAGGTCAAACAGAAAATTGTCAAAGTTTCTGATGTACAACCAGGCTCTAGCGAAGGCTAAAAATTGTGCTGGATAGATGCTAGTAATTTTTGATGAGGAGACTGTGTGGTGATATAAATAGTAGAATTGACGTAGTGATTAGACAGACAGTGTAACTGACAGATAGACTTTTTAGATAGCAATTTTGCAGTGAGTAGACAGCAGACTTCTTCAGTAAAAGGGAAGATATATTGTCAAAGCCTTCAAAAGCTGACTATTGATACAAAAGACTAACAGGGCTGTACGTGAGTAAAGTATGGATCAAGAAAGGGATATCATGATATAACTACACGAAAATTAGCCCTGAAATGGTGATACAAATGATGAAGCTATGCAGAAAGAGTCATAGAAGATAGCACAAGTAAACAACAAGAAAAAACAAGAAATCCAAAAGCAATTCATAGAATAATCCAGAAGTATGTTGACCTCTGCTGATTCTAGGTTCAGAAAATGACCAAGAACATAGAAGAAGATCATTACTCAGCATTATTCCAGATCCTTCTGATCTCCAATAGTTGTTGAAAGGTATGCTCACTTTGCTGCAGAGAGCTGACCTAGAGCAGTACAGAGCTTGCACTGAGAAGGTGAAAAGGGAACATGATATCTGACTTTGAAGACAAATGGGTCTCCAATGGTTGGATGGTACTCAATCCTTGGTGTCTCCATTCATACCCATTCTAAAGCAAAGCATCAACATGGAACCTTGACCTCTTGCATAAAATCTCGATCTACTTTTGCTCACGTTCTTGCTGAATCATGTCGAAGAGTGATGGATGATAAGAGATAAAGTATCGAGCAAATGTACCCTCTTCATACATAGCGTAGACTAGATCATATGGATCAAATAGCATAAGTCAATCAGGAGTGGAAAGTCCCTTCTTCGCCACCTGTCAGATCTTTTTGTCTTCTTTGACATCTGACCAAATCTAAGGGACAAGCATGGTGATAGTTCTGTAGCCATACATCGAGGTAGGATTAGGGATGTCTTGAGGTATTCTCCAATCTAGGTCCATGTCATCATTGGTACTGATGCGAGTCAGCTTTCAGACAAACTAGGAGAACAAGGCCTTCAGCAGCTTGATAACATTTTCAACCATGCAGACATCCTCTTGATCTGAGATGATAAAGATGATCTGACCCTAGTGCACTATCCTGAGAGGCTTGATAACACAAAATCAGGATAAGTGATAATTTTCCTGAATCAGACATGCAGTGAAGAAATTGATCGGGATAGAAGGGTCAAAGATTGCCCACATTTTACCAGTTAAGCTGTGAAATTGTCAAAGGTAGAATAAAGAAATAACATTATTAACAGCTGAAATAGTGATAATGCCAGGAGCATAAAACCTGTTGATTCTACTGGCTACGAGCATAGAATCATTATTGAGGCCAAGCAATTCTACCTTCACTGCTACATTAGGAACTCTTTAAACTTTTTGTTTGACCTGCAGATATTTGAGAGTATCTGCAGAATTTGTGACAATTAAATCAAATGCATCAGACAATGCTAGAAAGCCTAATGTAAATTTAAGTTATAAAAAATTATATTATAGTTAGTTGTTAGAGATAGATGACTGCTATATCTGACAATAGGTGTTTACCATTAAACATGAAAATTTTATCAAAAATTAACATTTCAAAATTTGCAACAGAAGAGTCAGACTCTGCAGTAGCTACAGTTATAGTCAAAAAATCAGACAGTATTAGAAAGTTTAGGGGGTTTCTGATATACAATATCTGGTAGCTACTCGATTAACAAGTAGAAAGAATCTTTCTCTTTTTTCTAGCAGTGGTCAGGTATGTTGAGTAAATTTTGGCCAAGCAGGTGCTAGTGAATAGAGTCTGCCTATCGAAGATAGATATTTTTTCCAATCTATTTTGCAAAAAAAATACTACGTCTGTCTGGATGAGAAAAAAGGTCAACAGGTCTCTTATATTCAAGTAATCACCTATAAATGCAAAGGTATAGGTTTGAAAACATGTCATGTAGGCATTCATGCAGAAGCACATCCCATCAGTGCTTGGCATCATGATAGAACTACAAAAGTACAGCTATCAGTTAGTAGAGCTTTTCAAGAGGTTCTGCTGAGAGGTAGGGAGGCATACAAATTCAATCTAGCTGCTGCAAAAAGCCTGTCTCCCAAGGGTATTCTGATGACTTGACAGTTGGCTAGAGACTATGCAAAAGAAGATGCCTATCACTCAGGTTCTTGTGAAGAGATAAGGTAGAAGACTGCCATAAAAGGCATGCAAAAGTTTAGGGAGGGACAGCTAGAGTTGAAGTCAGAACAGATGATAGAGGTCTGCAAGATCCTTCTTTTTGCAGGTCATCAAGTCAAGCTTTTTGAGGTGGTCCCTTTGCATAGCTTCTTGTCAGATATATTTTCACTAGCTACTACTATGATAAGATCTATATTCACTACCAGTGACTCACTTCACTGAATGCTTGGTCAAGTATTCATGGCCTTTTTAAGAGATGAGAGTTAAAGCTTCCTCTAAAAGACTTCCCTCTGAGCAAGAACTTGAAGGGATTTTGGCATCAGAGCCAGTGCTCTCTTCTAGAAGAAGATTCTTCAAACATATCCTGGATGAAATGCAGGGAAACCCTGATCTTCTTTTTGAGCTGTCTCATATGATATGTTCAGGAGCAAAGACCAACTGGCACATCAAATAGTTTACTACCTTATAGAATTTGTAGTTGATATGGCTAGTAGAGAGCACCTTTTTGCATATGGCTTTCTGTTTATCAAAGTTATCCATCTATTTGAGCATGTAGACCCCTTTCTCTGTTGAGGTGAAGATAGAGGGGTGAGGCTTCTGTAGCTCTTGGCACCATGCTACATGATAAAAATAACCTAACATTCACATCCTGTGAGCTAGTGCCTAGCTGAGATATAAAGCATGCTTAATGTCGATACTTTGTATATGTCAAAGCTAACTCCTTTATGTTTGACTGCAACAACGGCCATTTTCTATGCAGCTGCTGTCTTCCGAGGTGGAAATCTTGAGCTCAACAATGGTCATTTTTTATGCAGCTGCTGTCTTTTGAGGTAGAGATCCTGAGCTATTTAAGGAAGGCTGAAAAGTAAAGTGATTTTCTACCTCCATTTGACATCCAGGCAAACATTTGCCAGTTAAAAGACTTGAGATCCACCCATCATCAGCAATAAAGTTTCCATTGGTATGCTCAAGAAAGAGATCGATGAGCCATGTGACCATGGTGATTGTGCTTGTAGCCTGGGCTGTCTTACCTAGCCCAATAGAATTCATGTTGAAGATGGGGTGCTAGTTCAAAAGAATTGTAGGTAGTTTTCAAGATGCCAATAAGCTGGTGCCAGCAAACTTGGAATGAGACACCGTTGTACTCGAACCACACTGCATCCTCGCATAGGATGTGGCCACCATAAGGATCAATCTTTGCATTGAACTTGTATAGCAAGCATCTCTCCTTGGCCTGCCCAAGAAGAGCCCACAGCTCGTCTTTGATCTATTTGGCATACTCTGTGACACCATTGTCTCAGTTCAGGTCACCATATTTGCACTGAACGTTAGGACCAGGGATTGTCCTGCTCATTCATCTTATCCATGAGCTCTTATAAAAAGTGTGCAGCCCAGATTTGAACATTAGCCCTCATGGCCAAAGAGCGTCATGGCCTTGGGCAGCCTTGAACAGTACGGTGGTTGCAGTGGTCCTGTTTCATCCAAACAAAGAAAGAAAATACTTACATTGAAGAGAGGGATTGCCTTTCTTGCTCAACATGATATCCAGAATAGCTTGGACATCATGAGCTGCTCGAGATCGGCTACTTGAGCCTTTGACTAGAACATGTGCACGATAGGTAGGAACTTCATCACATTATGTTCCTTTGCACGAAAGTTCTTTAGCATCATGGATGTCGCATGGTTCTGTAGTACTGCAGATGGCAAAAAATTCATATTTTCAGGCTGAATGGAGGCAAGCAAATATCAGACACACCTTGTCAGTCTGCCTTGAATTAGGCCATATACTTATCTATATTTTTCCAATCCCTCTTCATGGTCTGCTGCTCCTTGTCCCACCACATAGTCATAGGGGTGGACATGGCCCGAAGCACTTCGTTTTTGTAGTTACTTGAGTACATCTCATCACTGATGGACACCATGGGTGTTGGCAAATCCTCACCAAAAAGCAGGTCAGCTACAGCCCACTTTTGCTCATCTATATCGGCTTCCTACATAGTCAGCAGCTTGGTGTGCATTTGTGTCATGATATGTAGCAATGGAGAGAAAAAAGGCCACTCACCATGCCAATCTTCCTATTTCTTGAGGTGCATCAACAGGTCGGACTGTGAGTACTTGAAGATAGTGCACAGGGTGTTGTTGATCCCCTACAATGTGCTCCACTTGGATGTGACCTATTTACGCCAGGCCACTCTGCCGGCCTCATTGGTCTTGCTGTCCTCTGCCAAGAGCCATTTGCTAGTTGGGATCTTTGATTTGTCAAGGTAAGCTCAGATCTTCTCGCCTTTTCCCTTAGCCTTGCCATCAAGAATAGTGGCAGCATTGTCACCTACCCAAGGCTTGCCAGAGAATCTGAAATATGATCAACGGCGACTTCAAGCAAGCTTCAAGCACGTTGTCGCCCAGTTCCAATATAATGGGTTCCTCAGGGTGTTATCTCACTATTCTCCCTCTCCTCCCTCACCCCATATTATTTCACTGTCGACTCTCAGCATTAAGCATGGATCCTTCACACCCTGTGGCACAAAGTCTTCTCAATCAGTACCACGCACTTGGCATGGAATTACAGATTGCTGGTCGCCTCCCAGAACGAAATTCTACCCCGGAACGGATATTCTATACCAATGCACTTCACCGGAGAGTGGTAAGTAGTTTGCGCAGTATTGATTTGAATTTTAATTATATCACTTCAGTCCAAGATAACTCGACTTCGGACCATTGCGCGAGTCAAACGTTTACCTATGGACCTGCTTTCTGGGCCACCGTTCGTGAACTTAATGGTCGACTATGACACACATTTGGAAGGTGGGTATATCTATCCTCCCAAGATCCTTCAAATGATATCGTATGGGTACTTCCCAACGGACATGCGACATTTGGATAGATTGATCACAATCATACCTACTCCGGTTAGCAGCTGTAAGCAATTTATCTTAGTTTCTTTTTGTTTACAGACTGAATATGAAATTGGGTAAGGGGCTTATGAGGACACGATCTCCATCCCACCCTCATCTCACACTAGCGGCACTCGATCTTCGGTGGACACTAGCAGTACTTGATCTTCAGCCAGAGGAAACCAGTCTGCCCATACAGCCATTCCACCTGACTGGACGCAGGGTGGATCCTCAGCGGGAGTCACCCAGCCTGCCACCACAGCCACTCCGCGGTATCAGACCGAGTACAGATCTTTACCTGGACACCCGTCTGATTCTCATAGAGCCCAGAGGTCTCGCACGGTGATGCCGGCATCGGAGCGCTCAATGATGACTCCTTCATTCGATTCCAACTCGCCAATCTATCGGTGCGCTCTTGCCATTTGGGCCATGTCTGTCAAAGCGCAAATCTGAGCGAAAGGGAGCGACTCAGGAGCGCAGGGAGCCAGGGAGCGAATGGGAGACTTAGGGATCGATTAGAGACTGCAGTCCGATATGAGCGACTAAGGAGCTCACAGACGATGGGACTGCAACCCAAGCCCTCTGGCTCAAAGATCAAGTCCGCAGATATGTCCACAGCACTTCCTCCGTCTATCTACGAGGCCCGCGAGCCGACGCCTGCTGTGTCGTCCTCTGGGTCTGGCTCTGACGATGGAGACGTCGAGGAGACTCCAGGTGATGCCTCAGAGCCCGACGAACAGGAGGGGGATAGCCCTGACGAGCTTGATCTGTTCTCCGAAGGTGCGATGGCTTCTTCTGTTGATTCCGAGCCCATGTCCTTTCGCGAGGCGATGCAGCGCCCTGACGCGCAGGACTGGCTTCTCGCATGTCAGGAGGAGATGGAGGCGCACAGGCGCAATGGCACTTGGTCTGTAGGTCCTCTTCCACCTGGTCGCACTGCGATTGGGTCCCGATGGGTCTTCAAGATCAAGCGGAACCCGGATGGCTCTGTCGAGCGTTACAAGGCTCGACTAGTGGCCAAGGGCTTCAGCCAGCATCCGGGCATGGACTTCAACGACACCTTTGCTCCCACATGCAAGTTCTCTTCCATCCGCACTGTCCTTGCTCTCGCAGCTGTCGAGGACCTCTCCCTTCGTTCTTTCGACATCTCCCATGCCTTCATCAACGGCGACCTCGATGCTGAGGTCTACATGAAGCAGCCCGAGGGGTTTGTCGAGGGCAATCCAGGCGATGTGTCGGCGCTGCAGAAGTCTATCTATGGCTTGAAGCAGGCCGCACTGTTGTGGAAGAAGAAGTTGATGAAGATCCTCGTGCACAAGATGGGCTTCACCTGCATCCACTCGGACAACAGCATGTATGTGTTCCAGAAGGATGATGTGCGTGTCATAGTGCCTGTCTTTGTCGATGATGGGACGATGGCTTCCAATTCCGAGTCGCTCTTGAAGGAGCTAGCCACTCACTTCAAGCTTCGGGATTTGGGTGAGACCTCATTTCTGCTCGGTGTTGCCGTGTCCCACGATCGTTTCACTCGTCGCCTCTTCCTCTCCCAGCGCCAGTACATCCTCGATATGCTCGACCGCTACAATCATGCTGATTGCAAGCCCCTCTCGACGCCGATGGAGCCTGGGTTGCAGCTTTCGAAGGCCATGAGTCCGCAGACGTCCCAGGAGCGCGAAGCGATGGAGAGCATCCCCTACATCAGTGCAGTCGGCTCTCTTCTCTATCTCGCAGGTGGCACGCGCCCAGACATTGCTTATGCTGTCGGTGTCCTCTGTCGCTTCACCTCCAATCCCGGCATGGCGCACTGGAAGGCAGTCCAGCATTTGCTCAAGTATCTCAAGGGCACGCTCGACTTGAAGCTGGCTTATGGTCCGAGTCCCTCTGGGTCTTCGCCTGAGCTCTTCTCCGCCTATTCCGATGCCGACCACGCTGGCAATCCGGACAACGGTCGTTCGACATCTGGGTACGTCCTCCGCATCGGTTCTGGTGCTGTCAGCTGGCGTTCGAGGCTGCAGACGATTGTGGCCACCTCTACGACGGAGGCGGAGTACATCGCTGCATTCGACGCTGGTCAGGAGGTCTGCTGGATGCGCAACCTGTTGTCTGAGTTTGGCTATGATGTCCTGTCGAGGCCATCGACTCTGCACATGGACAATCAGTCTGCGATCGCGTCGTCGAAGCACCCGGAGCACCATGGGCGGATGAAGCACATGCAGCTTCGGTTCTACTGGTTGAGGGACCAGGTGGAATCCGGAGTGTTGCAGCCTGTGTTCCTTGGGACGGCGGAGATGCCTGCAGATGCACTGACGAAGGCCCTGGCGAGGGATCGCGTTGTGAAGTGCCGAGAGATGTTTGGATTGGTTGAAGGGTAGATGGTTGAGAGAGATTCGGGGGGAGCTGAGTGCTCCTATGTTTTCTTTCTCTCTCTCTGTTTCTTCATGGTCTCTTTTCGCTTTGATGCACTTACTTTCTTTGTTTCTTTTGCTTCGAGACATGCCTCATCAGGGGGGAGTGTTGAAGTCTGTGACTCAACATGTCCGGTGCAAAATCACTACACAGTCAAGGGTCGATCCTAGGACCTTCTGCAAGCATGCAGTCACCTGGAGTCGAACCTAGGACTTGTGACAAAGTTTGTAGTCTCCGGGATTCGAACCTAGAGTCTTCTGCTTAGTGTGCACTGCCCGGGAGCTGATCCTATGACCTTATGCTTTCATGCACTCAGGATTAGAACCCGGGACCCTTTGAAAGGTCAGTCTCACAGCACACTTAACCACTTAGCCAACTAGTTGTTGTTGCAGTTCTAAGTCTTTCGTTGCCATTCCCTTTCTGACTGGCTTACTTACTTGCTTACTTCATTTTCGCTCCGTTAGGCAGTTTGCCTTTTTTCCGGTAGTTGCTATTTCTTGTTGGTTTTGTCTACTGTACAGTTTCAAAGCCACTCGCCGGCAACTTCCGTAGAGTGTCGTATACCTGCAGTCCCATCGTCTGTGAGCTCCTTAGTTGCTCACATCGGACTGCAATCTCTAATTGATCCCTGTACCTCCCCATTCTCTCCGTGCGCTCCTGAGTCGCTCCCTCTCGCTCAGTTTCGCACTTTCACAGCAGGAGACTCTAGGTTCAAATCCCGGAGACTACAAACTTTGTCACAAGGCCTAGGTTTGAATCGACTCCAGGTGACTGCATGCTTGCAGAAGGTCCTAGGATCAAACCTTTGCACTGGACATGTTGAGTCATAGACTTCAACAATCTGCGATACACACAATGTATGTATTCCTCTGTCGTGCCCTTATGCTGAGCCTTGTTTGTCTTCGAAGGTGACTTACAATAAGACTATCTGGCGCCAGTTCAACGACACCCTTGACCTATATCTTAAGATCTTGCATGGTGTTGGTGAGTGCGTCGAGGAAGCCCTCGGTCGGACAGCGTCAGATTGGCATATCAAGCATTCATGTCCATCTTGTCAGTACAAGGTAGCACGCGATTAACTATCATAGTAGTCTTATACGGAATACATTACTTTTCTAGCTTACTGAGGAACCCGAGCTCAAAATATCCATCATGGGCGCCATTGACGGCAACTCGTCTTTGAAGCGGGATATACTCCGCCTCCGTCGTAGAGGTGGCCGCAATCGTCTGCAGCCTCGAACGCCAGCTGACAGCACCAGAACCGATGCGGAGGACGTACCCAGATGTCGATCGACCATTGTCTGGATTGCTAGCATGGTCGGCATCGGAATAGGCGGAGAAGAACTCAGGCGAAGACCGAGAGGGACTCGGACCATAACTTTGAGGATCCTCCTCCCTTGCATGAAGAGCCAACAAGATGAGGAGGGCTCCACCTGTGCTGGACGTTGGAATGCCGCAATGAGTGATTCACACAAGAAGATGTGAGATATCTACCAAGAAACCGGTGTATTTCTGTCAGCGTGTCGGCATGCATTGATATGGTGGCTGTGTGATATGATTCGAAGTGATGAACTGTAAGTCCCCCACATCAATTCACACACCCTTCCTTATGCACGTCTTGTCTCAGGAAGTCGCTCGCAATCATCGATCGCATCGTACATCATTTCTCGCATGCTGGCATCAGCTATGACATCGGCTGTACCATGAAAAAAACGGTCGGCAAGAGCTCAATAGCTCAACGCGCAGTGGACTAAGGCCTCCGCCTAATCGTCAATGCATTCCTACGGATGGGCGCATAAACCGTTTTTGTCAGCTTCGATACCACCCTTTGTATGTGACTGGCTTCGGCATCGAAGACCTGAAAACTTGCGAGCACATATTCTTCGCATCAAATGGACTGGCCCCGATCACACGTTACGCTTCTCAATTCCACTGGCATCAGGCTATTGATCTATTTTTGCATGTCTGGGATGACAACATGTATGAGGAACTTTGTGGGTCATTTATTACATACCTGCCATCAATTGTCACTAATGTACATTGCCTGATAGCTAGCTGCCTTCTTACTGAACAATTACAAGCAAGTCGAGCAGGTATTAGATGAGCTACCGCAGGCCATCGCAGCACTTCAGGAAGGCAAGACTGCAGCAGACACTGACTTCCATAAGCACTTAACTGCTGAGTATGAATACCTCGCCGCAGGAAAGAAAGCTGTTCCTGAAGAGACCTGGCGACAAGACTATGTAGAGCTTTCGATCAAATTCCAGAGTGCGAAGTACGTCTTCACTTCCATTCCATCATTTACAGCCGTTTGGGAATATGATGGCACTCCTGCGACAGCGGTGTTCTGGGAGCGTCGTCATGAGATTTCCAAATTGGGAACGAGGCCGCTCCGAGTTGCGTGCGGGAAATCGAGCGTCTCCCTTGTCGTCATTCATACACCTGTATCTCATAGCCCTTCGTACCATGCCTTTCCGACATATCAGTGCTGATGTGAAGATGGCCGCAATAGAGCTAGCTCTACTACCGCAATCTTCTTCCCCTTGACACCATCCTTGAGTGTGTGGGCTTGAAGCCTCTTTGCATACTTTCCGCCGAGTCAAGAAACTCTACGATGATACTGGTGTTGTCGAGAAGCCAAGATGTCTCACACGAGGTCGACCACGCCTACTTCAGCGTACTGATCTGGATTATCTGCTGGAGCTTGTCCTGCATTGACCTTCTTGGTTTCTCGACGAACTCGAACACTTGCTCAGCACAAACCGGCTTGTCTCAGTGCAACTTTCCACAATCCATCGAGAGCTGGAGTGCCAGGGTATCTCATCTAAGAAGCTGAAGCGCATCGCTCAGGAACGAAACGATGAAGTACGCGCTGAGTTCGTCCACAACATGGCTCAATACAATCCAGAGGAGCTCGGCTTTCTTGACGAAGTGTCCAAAGATAAGCGAACTGTCCAGCGACATTACGGCAGATCACGGAAGGGCCGGAGGGCTGCAATGAAGGGAGGTTTCGTCCGTGGCCGACGACTCTCAGCTGAAGGGCTTCTTACGGTGAATGGTATGGTTGCCGCACATGTTGTCGAGGGGTCTATGACATGGGAGAAATATCTTCACTCCTTGGAGTGTAGGCTTTACACTACTGTAACCTTGTTATACTTACATATCTTGCATTTCAGATGCCAATGTGCTCTCCGTATCCTGGTCCACTTAGTGTTCTCGTTATAGACAATGCTGGTATACATCACGGCGAGAAGATTATGGAATTGGCTGCCCGTTTTGGTATGTCACTCGCATTCAAATTTATACGCTTTTCTCATCAGCATTCAGGTGTCCGTATTGTCTATCTACCACCTTATTCTCCAGACCTCAATCCAATCGAAGAAGCATTTTCAAAGATCAAGCACTTCATTCGTCGTAATGAAGATTATTTTGCTGGTGCTGGTGAAGGAATTCTATTTGACATGTACGAGGCAATGACTTGTGTGACGGCAGATGATGCGAAAGGCTACATATTTCATTCTGGCTACTTGTAGCACATTCAGTCAATAACGTAGTACAAAACTATGCTACACAGAGTCCCGGGTCTGCGATGATTACAAACTGGAACAAATCATTGATTTTACACACCCAGAGCCCACCTCGAAACAGCTTCCCGCATCTCCGCAATAGCACCAGGTTTGAACCCGATCTCGCGTAAGTCTGTAATCGTGATGTGACGGAATGTGTGAGACCCGGTGTACTCATTCTGGGTAAGAAGCTCCATGATGCTCTTCGGAAGCTCGTATCGCTCGCAGAACTCTGCGATAGACATTTGTGGGCCAGGATTATGGTCTGGTCGGAGGAGCATTGAGTCTAGAACAGGGTTGGCGGGTGCACTGGCGTTACGCGTAGCAGCAAGTGCAAGGAGCTCGGGTGGGATATTGACCTGAACATTGGTGACCGGTGCTTGGGCATGCGCAGGCAAAGCATTCTCCTTCGCTGAAAGAGCATGTGCACGACGTCGTAGCTCAGTCGGAGCACCAAGGATCTCATTGGGAATCTCGTCAAATAGCTTATGGTTAGGTGGCTTCATCATCGTCATTCTTGAGCTAGTCACAATGAGCATCAATGTGCCAGGAGATTGAAAAGCACATACCAGTGCTGCTGCCCATACGTCAAGGTGGGATTGGCCAAGAGCGAAGTGGCTCCCATTTGCGGGATTGATAAACCATCGACCTATAGTGTGACAGCCGCTCTTGTGGCAGGTCCACCGGTTTTGAAGCGCGATGATCTTCTGGCGAATGGGCTCGTTCTTGAAATCAAGATCAGCTGCGCGAGGTATCTATAAACATGATATGAGCCAACCCGGTCAAATTCTAGCATTAGCGCACCTTTGACTTTGCAGCCTTGTCCTTCTTCTTCTTCTTACGCGCCCGCTCTTCGTCCGATTCGCTGTCCATGTTGGCATCACGTCCCTTCTTCTTATTCTTGCCTTCGTCGTCGGTACTATCATCTGTTGAGGCATCATTGCGCGCACGGCGTGCCGTCTAGATAACGGTGTGAGTGCATATCCGATGCACATATATGCGCATATAACTCACCTTTGGAGCTGCGCGCACTACTTCGACAGCCTGTATGTTAATGGGTGCTGTACTGCGACTTGTAGTTGCACACTCAATCATGTTGCGGTAGTCTTTTTCAGTAGTGACTGGAAGCGGATTAGCTGATACACGCGAAATTGTGAACATGAACGAGTAGTCGGCGAAACGGACATCCTTGGACTTGGAGAGCGGGGAAACCTTGTCCGTAATCTTGGCCTTAAAATCTTCGAATTTGTCGGTATTGAGAACTTGATATACGTGCTTTGCTTCTTCTGTTTCGGCTTGCTTTTCTTGACTTCAGAGGCGCCAATGATGGCAATGTCACAGGTGAGCTCCTTGGGCTCGACAGAGACTGATTCTACAAAAAATATCATATCTATAGTAGATAGACATGTGAATAGGCTTACTTTTCTTCTTAGCTTACTTTTTCGGGCGATCAGTAGACGAGAAAGTCAAGACCAGGGTAGCAGGAGCACCCTCTACATCGGTGCTTGTGGAGTTCGTTTGGTTGATAGAATCAGCAAGAATCACAGTAGTATCAGGAAAAACAGTAGACTCAGAGTGAACAGATACAGTATCCTCGTCATCTGAGGGGAGCTCAATAGTCTCGGTGGCCATGGTTGTGGTGGTAGAAGGGCAAGACGCACGATGTCGAATGCCGCGACTCGTTGATTGACGGGCACTGCGCATCATGCCCAATTAGGAAATCTTACAATGACGCTCCCAAACACGCTCGGTCGCGAGAGTGCCATCAAATATGCAAACGGCTGTAATGGATGTCACTCGGCTGTCTGCTTTAGCTAATGCTTCGATACTTGATCAGGGCAGTCTATGCAAAGGAATCCGAGCTCGATGCAAACCCACTCGGCAGACATGAGAATGTGAGAGCAGGGCGATGGCATGCATCATGGGTCAACTAAGAGTTAAGTGTCCAGTCTTGATGGCAGGAATCGTTAGTGCTGGCCTAAATCGGGTTTCATGTGCATTTGTGCTTCGGATAGAAAGAACTGTACTCACTGACAGCATTCGAGAATTGCATGGGTCACATTTGGAGAGACAATGTTGAGAGTCTTGGTGGTGGTCAGTCCAGAGATGCTGTAGCGAAGTACCACAATCTAAGCGCATGTCCAGACATGTCGTGTGTTGACCTATGTACGTACCTTGGCGTGCACAACGTCAGGCGACTGCGCTATGTTATCATGTTCTGAGAAATGGCAATCAAGTTTACTTTACAAATGCAAGACATATGTGTATGATCTATTAGATAAACACGTAGAGTATAGCACAGAATAAGGGGTCACACTACTATTAATCAACCGGTACTACTGACAGGCCCTCCATGAGCACATGAAGGTCATCCTCATCGGTGCCAGCACCTTCGTCATTGTCTACCCTGTCTTGCGAGTCCATAGACTCGTTTTGGTCTAACTCCAGGCCGGCCATCGCAATATGCGGGGGTTTTATCGCTACGCCGAGCGTGGGGTCCCCTGTAAAGCTCGGAAGAGTGTAGATTTTGTCAAGACGCTGACGATGAATTCTGTAGACTCATTGGTAGCACACCTTGACACAATCTATCTCTGCGGCAAGTAAGTGCGACTCTGTAGATCGCAGTCTTACAATCGCGGCTGCCATGTCTGCCTCTTCACCTCTTCATCTCGCATCCAGGTCGCAAGATGATAGATCTTGACGTTGAGCCGAATGCGCTCTTACGTTCGAGCTTTAGTGAGTTATTTGCGGCTTGACAATTGGCACTCTGGGTCCATGGTTCGCTACGAATGTTGACACAACACTCACGTAGCAATTCGAATTCAGCAAGACTGCCATATGTTAAAACATTCTTCTAGTCTAGTACCTGGCAACCAATAGCTCTTGCCGCAGCGTTATATTTGTTCGTAGCGGAACGAATGGCCTGGCAGCGCTTCTTCAGAGACTTATTAATATGCATGCACATTTGTAGCCTAGATGCAAATGCTTACCGGTGCTTGACAATCTAAGCTTCGAAAGTTTGAATAAGCGCTGTACCACTAACCCTTCTAGCTTATCCAATGCCTTGCGGTACTTCCTTCCACATGGCCATGGATGGACTCTGAGGCTTGCTTCCATTCTTCCGTATCAAACGTCTAGCGCTCGTAGATTCCATACTTATCCTTGTATATTTTGACTAGTTCACTCATCTGTTCGACGAGCTCAAGTGCTGCAGCTTTGTCTCAGCGAGCACGCTGATGAAGAGACGCGCTCACCCCTCGACTGCTCCCCTCGCACTTGGTATACCATGTCAACCCTTCCGAATGGCACTCCCATCGACTGGGCCGCTATACACGAGACTGTCATCACGGCAGCGCTCATAGCCCTTTTGCTACCAACGGGCCACACAGCTGATGCTGCGGGCTACACTGCTCGCACCATCTTTTATTGGAGCAGCGGGCCTCGCACGTCTCTCAACGATGCAGGCCTTCACCAAGCTTTCATTCATGATACCGGCGACTGATACCAAACGTGTCGACGATTAGAGCAAATGGTCTTAGATGCCGTATGTATCCCTTCATACCCGTTGCTCTTCACTGATCATGGCTCAACAGATCACTGCATTAGATCAGGTTTGCGGCATTGCAAGCTACACCATGCATTTTCATCGTGATAACAACCCGCAGCTTGGCCACACCATTATGCCTGATATGATACAGCACAATGTCCTGACCTGTGCAAGTAAGACTTTTAGCTTCAACCCCGCTTTTGATAATGCCCTTCCGGACTTGTGACAGCAGCTGGTGTGCCGACTCGGCCCAATGTTCTCTTGTGATTGATGCTACCATGCTGTGGGCCACAGGTACATCAAGCCATATCGACTACTTCTTGAACCTGTCGAAGACACTCCCCCTGCAGCCCCCGCTGAGCCATCAATGTCGTCTACGCCCGGGCCCGGCAACACCACGAGAGCACAGTGAATACGCCTGCAGACCCCAACACGAGCTGTATCAAGGCTCAGTCGAAGACAGCAAGAGTGCCACTCAAGAAAGGGAGATGAGAGTGAGAACAACGGGAAGCAGTGCAGTGTCCTGGATTGGAGGTACAGTATGGTACAGACAAAGTGGACAGTCTAGGGAAGCAAGTGAGCTACAGCGAGCCTATAAGTACTGGGAGAACAATGGAGAAAGAACAATGGGCATAGGAATGGGTCAGACAATGAGAAAGAGAACAATGACTGAAAGAGGAATGAATAGGGTACAGGGCAAGGATAAGAGAAGAGCCGGGTCATGTGATGAGATGTGCAGATGATGAGACGATGGAAGCATGCCACCGATGCAATGCGCATATGAAAGTGAGAAGAGTAGAGAGAAATGGAGCGATTCGTGACAAGTTGATGCCCCACTTCCATACAGATTGCCGTGCCCATTGTCCATGCAACGTTCTGAGGCTAGCACTAGGAACGTGTCTCTGGGTGCCCTAACCTACGAATCCATTTCTTCTATGACTTGGCCACAGCCTACAGGGTCGGCTGCACCCTTGCTCGCATCGCAACTAGCATCCATGTCCCTGGATGAGTTGACAGCCCTAGTGCATGCTGGGGGGCTAGGGCCGGGGCGGCCATCATCATTGTCAGCATGATCCTCATCGGCAGGGTCTTCATCGTCTTCGGCAGAGCCCTCATTACTGCCCGCAGAGCTTTCAGTGGTGGCAGCATCCCGTGTGCCTCGACCGCTCTATAGTGCTGTCCTCCATGCCAATGCCCTTGACCTCATGGAGAGTTTGGATACCATGCCTTATACTCTGATGCTTGTAGAGCAAGTGTTTGAGGATCTTTCTCCAAACGAGTGGGTTGCAGCATACAGATGGGCTTCAATTGTGGCATCGCGGTTGCATTAGCAAGCATCATAGGTAGCTAGGCCTGATCTCGATGCCCACTGATCCTGTCGCACTCATTTTGGTAAGTCACTCTCCTCTCTCGTGCTTATTCCTCAATGACTTAAGCCATTCCCTTGCAGCTTTGGAATTCGATCTGGAGGCGAAGAGGCCTCCAGATTGACAGTGCCGTCACGAGATTTTGTTGCATGTTTTCTTTATGCATGTATGCTGTGGTAAACTGTCTCGTATGCCTCTCTACCCTCATCCTTTGCACTTCGCCATCCACTTTCTATCGCTCTATTATCCCTTGCTTGTCATTCTTATCGCTGTGCATCTTACTCAAATCTACTCTTTTTTTGCTCGCTTACCATGGGTGTCAAGAATGTCTCTGAGCTTAAACGAACATGCAACAAGCCTGCAAACTGCTATGAGGAGCAGTGCCAGATTCAGAAAGAGGCATACTTCAAAAGAGATAAAAAGCACTATGAGTATCTTACGTGCCTTTGAAATATGGTCAATGGCAACATGGAGGAAGCTGCTGACAAAATGGACATGTCCTTGGGAGAAGTCTCAGAAATGCTTCTACTTGGCAATATTATAATCAAGAAGCACCACAAGCCGACATCACAATGCATATGCACATTGCTCAGCTCATGTCACCGATGGTGATCGTACATTTTTACATTCACAGGGGTGTATCTTGCTGACAAGCCAACTACCAGGGGATGATGATCCAACTAAGCAAGATGTGATCAAGATTATCCAGAAATGCAAAAAAGCCGGTGACGGCTATAGTAGGTTTTCATCAGAGAAGAGAGAAGCCTTAATCTAATGTCTCTAAGAGTGGTGCGATGTCAAGGACATGGTTACTGTCTGCCACCGTCAAGTGCAGATGCATGATGTTTATATGACTCTTAACCAAGTCAGCTGCAAGGTAAGCTTTCCTGCTTTGATTGACATAGCAATTCTGCTAAATATATGGTGTAGCTCAATAACCTCCACCTGCAGAGCGGAGTAGAATATTTTTTGTACGTTTGCAGCAAGGTCCATCAAATGTCTGCACCTGCCACATACCTGAGCGAAGGCGGCATGAACTTTGTCACACAAGTTCTTTGTGTAAAGCCAAATAAACTCGGCCATCATTTTGAAGCATTTTCCATCAATTCTGCTGGCATCCTTGGTATGTGAACTCGGTCTAAGTATATTATGTATTTGTATTTACCCAAATTCAGGCATGATAGACTATATAGCACAGTCTTGTCAGATCTCGAAAAGGAACGCTACTAAAAACCTCATCCAAGCCACATTGCACGAGCAATTGGATAAGTTGCATTGCTTCTTAGAAGGCTTGGTAGGCAAAACTGATGCTCCAACTATCTCAGATGCTTTGACCAGCCGTGAGGGTTTGCGCCTAGAGTATACATGCTAGGAAGAGATGCTTACGAAGCTACACAGCATCGTTGTTGTAGGCTGTCCATTGGAGTTTCTATTGTTCCTATCGAATATCAACAAAATGGCCGATCTCAATGAGCTTCTCAAGGCAGTAACCACTGGGACATGCCATCTTCACAGGTTATCCAATCATGAGGAGATTGAACACTATGTCAGTGTGGAGCCTAAAAATATCACTAAATTGGGCAGGCAAACTGCAGGTGCGCGTCAGACATATTTTTGAGCTGAAGATGATGGGACAATTGCTGGGCAGCATCCTTACAGACTTTGAGAGCATGAGTTTCTAAAGATTGATGTCAGCATACAAACCATTGTAGAAAGCGTAGTACTTACGACAATCTGTCTTGTCCAAAAATTCAATCAAAGGCTGTGACATGGCTGATGTAGTAAGGGAGAAAATGGAAAGGTGCAAGAGCAAATGGCTAAAAAAAATATGAAGAGGTCAAGTAGAAAAGAAGAATAAGATGAGGTGATTTTGCTGTGAGTTTTGATTGGTAGATAGTAAGGTGGATAAATTGTGGATATAGAGGTGAAGAGAAAAGGTACGTATGAGAGGACTTGTAAATTGTAAGTGACTATCTGGCAGGAAGATCTCGGTCATAGCAATGGGCGCTGCCAATCAGCTTAGGCCAAACTTGAATGACCGGACGGAGGAATGGTGTTCCTAGGGAAGGTACAGTTTTCAAGAAGGTTTGGAGATGTCAGGATCCTATCAAGTGGGTCATAGTTGTAATTTGGCTATGTGTCATTCCTGCTACATTTCGCTTAACCTTCAGCTGGTATCGGGCAATCTCGGTTAGCCAGAATGAAAGATTGCCACTTTGCTGAAGACTCGCTTATTGCCAGCAACCTTCTCATCCTCAGTAAGTTTGTACAATTTCAGATCGGAAACCAGATCGAAATCTTGTTGATATTCTTAGTTTCAGATTTCTTCTTCTTACTCACTTAGTCCTGCTTGTCCAATCCACAACTAGTATGTCAGATCCTATGTTCGCTTCACTGATACTTAACAACCCATCTCCTTCTGTTCCTCAAACTAATCCTGACCTGGATAAGTCTACAGAATTAGAAACAACTCCAACCGAGCCTTCAACAGTCCAGAGCCATAGGTCAGTTCCATTTGGTCAAATTCTTTCACAACCAGGTGTCCACATGAGTCTGCCCCAAAAATCTGTTTACCGATGAGTCCAAGCAGCTGAGCTTACTATGAGACTTTAGGGGTGTGGCTCATACCAATTGGCCAAAGCATTTGCAAATCTGTAGTTGCAGCCAAGCAGAGCATGGCAAAATTCCCTCAGCTTGTGTTGAAGACACAAGTCAGCTCTTCAAGTGAGCTCAAAGCCGGCCCTGAAGCAAAAGCGCAGACAAAATATAAGGATAAAGAGAGACATCCAGTGCTCTTCAGCATCCCCCCCAACATATCAAGTTCAGCAATTTTCTTTTTGCATCATGTCTTCTGCTAGATCTCTTCGCTCACAAACCAAGAAGATCCCTGCAGCTTCTGCTGCTCCCAAGGCTATTTGTCACACTGACACCATACCAGTCACCCTGATCAACAAGAACAAGACAGTAGTGGAGCCTTCTGCTCCTGAGGCCCTGAGCCGAAACTCATTTAGTGCAAGCATCTTGCCAATCAGGAAGGTTGACAATTTTTTGATTGACCTGACAATTTCTAACCCTACTGACAGCTCCTGATTGACCTGATCCATCTGAAAGCAATCTTAACAGGCAAATATCTGATCAAACTTTTACATTTAAGTAAAGACATTTATTGTCAGATATATAAGTTTTTAATCTCTAACTAATAGATATAATAAAATCTCTGATATCTGAAATTTTTTTAATCTGAGAGTGTCTGATCTGAGAATTTTTTCAAATCTAGAGGTCAAATATCTGAAAATTATCTGCAACTGTCTGAGAGCATCTGATGATATCTGACACTATCTAATCCATCTGACTGATATTTGACCTCCAGATTTAAATCAGACACTCTCAGATTTTGAAAAATTTTAGATATCAAAGATTCTAATATATCTATTAGTTAGAGATTAAAAACTTTTATATCTGACAATAAATGTCTTTTCTTGAATGTAAAAGTCTGATCAGATATTTTCCTGTTAAGATTGCTTTCAAGTGGATCAGGTCAATCAGGAGCTGTCAGTAGGGTTAAAATTGTCAGGTCAATCAGAAAGTTGTCAACCTTCCTGATGTGGGATTCCGGTGAGTCGTTTTAGGAACTCCATGCCTTGTTTGAACAATTGTCTCATGTCATGTTAGAAAACGAGCCCTTGTAGGTGACGACTCTGATGATGAGTCCTCATCTTTCTAAAAGTGGCTGTTTGGTGAAGAGATCAAGTAAGTGAACATCTTACACTATAATAATGTTACAATCTGACAATTCCTTTGTTAGAACTGCGAACTCTAACAAGAAAAAGGGAGCCTGTTCGGACAAAAAAAAAACCAAAAAGTACGTATGTCTTGCTATGATATTGGCTTTAGATGTGCTAATTTTAATATAAACATAGGATTGTTGTTAGCCTGCCAGTAGATGAGTCTTTTGATGATGAGTAAGTGCTTATTTTTGTGTTAGAATTTTTATTTTAGTGTTTGCTGAGTTGTATCTTATTGGGCAGCCCATTCCGCATGGCAGAAAAGCCAAAGCAAAAAATGTAAGTGTTCAGCATCTTGTTTTGTGCTTGTGATATATTGGATGATGCTGGATTTTTTTATAGTAAGAAGCGCAGGTTTATACCTGATTCTAGCGATGATGAAGGCATGGCTTTTCCTATGGACATAGGAGATGAAGAGCAAGAGCAAGAGCAGGAGCAGGAGCAGGAAGGTAGAAAGATCGAGGATAAGATGATGCAAGATGAGGCGAATGAGCAGGACAAGCAGGAGGAGGATGAGGGAGAGGCTGGGGGAGAGGCTGAGGTAGAGTACATTGTCGAGAAGACAGTGAAAGGAAAGAATGTCAAAAAAAGAGGTACAGGGAATAATGACGATCTGTATGTGTTTTTTAATTTAATATTTGAATTGACTGATAAGTATTGTTTTGGTAGGATTTCTGACAACTGCAACGTGACTAAAGTCCGTCTGATGGACGATCTTCTCAAGAAGACTTATCAAAGTCTGCCCAGCCTTCAGTATGTGGTATTCTACCTTATCATACAGAGTCTGGATGTTCTAATTTGTTATATTAGCTACCCTGTCTCTTTGAGCAGAGACAGTATCAATGTAGGAATTTTGGGCGCAAGTCTTCTGACAGAAGAGGAGTATGGCAACCTCACCATAGAGTGAGTAATTTTTATGTCTATCTCATTTTACCCAGTCTAATAGTTTTTTTCTGGGCAGTTTTTTGATGCAAATCGTGACATTCACTAGCAATACGAATCTCAACCTCATTAACCCTGTCTGTATGGACCCTGCATTGTTCAAGGTCAATGATGCATTGTATAGAGGTATTGTGTCAAAAGAAAGTGGAGAAGTATGTTTGTTTGTCATGATAGGGTTCGTAGTCAAGTCGCATCTTGTCGAGTGGCGAAAGGTAGAGGTGGTAAAGAAAGGTAAATTTGTAAATTTTTATATCACGTTTCTGAAGCTAATTCTTAAACAACGAAACGCTTCATACAAGAGCTCTATGTGTCTCCTTTGAGCATGGAGTGGGAGAGGATGCTGGCTTTTTATGGGGCTGTGTTTGACAAGAATAAGTTCAGCTTATTCTGTATGGACAGTGGCATCCCTTTCACTACCCTCATGGGAGATGAGCCATCCACCTCGTCTAGCAAGACACAAATGCCTAGAACAAGAAGTAAGCTGTTTTTTAATATAAATTGTATGTGAGAATTTCTGACTCATAAACCACTTTTTTAAAATCTTTTACATCTTCTGTACCTTCCTCTCTGTCAAAAGGAGGCAAGTATTCATTTTCCAGTCCAGCTTCTGGTAGCCAACATAGCAATGGGAGCTTTGAAGATGATATTCAAGGAATGACCAAGCGTCCTTTAGGACTTTTGGACAGTAGTACGTGTTGAATGTCTAAGTTTGGAAGACATTGCTGATGATTAGTGTTGATTTAGTTTCGATATGGGACTGCACCCAATTCTACAAGCGGATTGGGCAAAAAGGGGCTTTAGAGCGAGATGATCCCCGTTTTCTATTCACCAAGGCTCACACGCAAGCCAATTTTGTCAAAAGTGATCTGCAAGAGGGAGATATGGTGGCAGTGATCCATAGCACCACCGAATATGTCAAAAATGGGTACACTCACTTGAACCTCAATGTTCAGGGCATTTATCTCCTTGCTAGAAAGCAAGTCATTTGACTACGCTACTATAAAACTAAAATAATTTCCTTGACTGTATTGATTTGAAATAAAGTTCTTTGATTATGAGTTTGCAAGTATAGTATGACGTGAATAAAAATGAATCCTGCCACAGTGACGTACTAAGGTTCAATGAATGAGGTAGAGACCTCCCCTTTTCTGGTGTTGATCAAGACTACATGCATATGCAAATGCATAGTGTTCAAGGTGCGTTGTCTAATTTTCAAGTTCACACTTTGTGGCAAACCTTGACCAAAGGGTCTATGTTAAAGAACATGTTTCAATTGGCTCAGAAGCCTGTGTTAAGGAACACATATCATATGGCAATGGAGCCAATACCTAAAGAGGTTGAGCATTCATGCGATTTGATACCAATCATGACAGTAATATTGTGTTTGTGGATAGTGATATATCAAATGATTTTATGTAGCATTAGGGCAGTTTCTAATAGGTTCCAATGGCGATCAAACAGGTTGCATGATGTTATATATAATGACACATCTAAAAATCCTGTACAAGATAATAAAAGTCAACGAGGTGGTGCCAGTCAGATGAAAACAGTCATTTGGGCATACAATGAACTTGAAGATTTTTTACAAAATGGTATGCATGTCAAAAAAAATACAAAATGGACCTTTTTGTATTATGATTTAAATCTTCTATTGTCAGTACATAATGAGGTTATCACCACTATCCTAGTATCTAAGCTGACAAAATTTAGCAAGTCTACACTTAAAGATGTATGTTATAAACATAAGATACATGCAAAGAAGAATGATACTTTAAGTACATTGCAGAGTAGGTTAAATGAACATTTTTGTGATACTGAAGGCTGTGAGAAATATTTTACAGTTTTCAATATATATAATAATGGTAATAGTGAAAAATGCAAGAGATATAGAGCCAACCAAAAGACAAAAAACAATGTGAATAACAATAGTACTGAATCATTTCCACCAAGTCCTCCTTCAAAGCAGCTCATTGAAGACATTATTTCTGCATATTGTAAAGATATTGAACTAAATATAATATTAGAGAGCTCATGTTCGGTTTATGGTTTACTTACTTCCATAAAACAGCTGACAGACATCGATAAATATAATCTAGACTTATCTATTCTTGAAAGTGATAACACTTTTGTTGCACGACAAAAAAGACATAAATCATCTGATGCTATACAGCCTTATGAAGGACCAATAATAGATGTGCAGTCCAAGAGTATTTGCAACAGTTGTCTGAAGGACTTGCAAAAGAAAAAAATACCAAAACATGCTTTGGCCAATGGCAATTGGATAGGTGAGGTTCCAGAGCAGTTACAGAATCTGAGTTGGATGGAAAAAATGCTTATCTCTAGGGTATGCCACAACTGATGCATTGTACGTGTCCACAAGTCTGGCTTATATAAAATGTCTGCAAATGCTGTTTTTTTTTCTCTACTCCCATGCCAAAGATATATGCAAAGCTTCTACCTAGCCTTGATGAGCTAGATGAAGTCATGGCTTTTGTTTACATTGGACAAACTCAGCCTACCAAAAAAGAATTCAAATGAACCCCCCTTTTGGTTCAAAGAAACAAAGTAGCTCATGTCTTGGAATGGCTGAAACTTAATCATATTGATTATGCTGACTTGGATATATCTTATGAGAATCTGAATACATATCCAGAAGACATACCTCCAGTAGTTATGGAATGCAAAGTTATAGATAATACCATAGAACCTGGCATGATGTCTGTATGTGATGAACCTGATCAGAGAGTGGAAACTGGTCAATGTCCTTTTATTGTATATAGTTTAACAGGGACTGATATGGAAAAAAAGACTACCCAACAACTTCGAGCTATTGCACTAAAGCATATGAGAGAAAAAAACAACAGAGCTTTAGATATAGGTCAAGCTGCCACTTCTGAGTCTATATACAATAACTCTCAGCTATATCCTCAAATATTTCCATGGTTGTTTCTATATGGTTTGGGAGGTATTGGCAATCACAATGGAAAGATAAATATATCAGATCATGCAAGGAAATGTGATCTCTTGATGTATCATGATAAAAGATTTCAGTATGAGGCTATGTTTCCTTTGGTATGCATTAATCATGATCAGATCAAAGATAGCACTACTGGTGGTTATCTTCTAGCTAAAAAATCCAATTTTCCTAATATAGCAGAGAGACTGATGTCTGTAAATCCAGATGTTTTAAGTCATCTTATAGATAGATTGGCTGAAGGAGATAGGGTACAGCCAGAGACAGATGAAGAAAAACTCTGTTATCAAATTATCAATGATCTTGACCATGTAGCTCATCATGTACAAGGTTCAAAGACAGGTCAAAAATATATGAGAAATGAAATTTGGTCTCTGATATCATATTTGGGTGCACCATCATGGTTCATTACATTTGCACCAGCAGATCTTAAACATCCCATATGTCTTTATTTTGCTGACAAAGATTTGAAGTTATATCCAAAGCTTTATGACAAAAATGAACAGTTTCGTCTCATTGCTAACAATCCACTTGGGGGGAGAGGGCCAATGCTTCGCATGACAAGACGATTTCTTTTTTAAAATGATTTTTGATGTATTATTATATATTGAAAGTATGCTATGTTTAGACTCTGCACTAGGACATGCTGTTAGTCAGAGTCCTAACCCTAGTACACCCCATGCTGGCACACTATGCCTCGATGTTTGTGGATGGGCCAGCGACAGCTCAGAGATAGCTACAGCTGCATGCCAGCATGCCAGCCAGCATAACCATGTATGCACATTGTGTGCTACCATGTGCAGGTGTGTCGCCTGCCCATACTCCATGCCTGATGCCTCATGTACAGGCGTGCAGTCATGCATGGGCCTAGTGCCTTGTGCATGCCTGCCATGCTGTGCCACATCTTGTGTACAAGCCACCATCTAGGGATAGACATGAGTCAGAGTCACCTGCAGGTCAATACAGGTATACCCGTGAAATTTACCTGCGGGTTTCTGACCTGCAGATCCAGATCACCCGGTGGCTGAAACCTGTGCAGATCCAGGTCAAGGTTGCACTTAAATTTGTTGACCTGCGAGTGACCTGCAGGTGACCTGCCAACTACACATTGTTTGGTCAAGGAATATATCTATTGCAAATTTTAATCTATGTACACATGTAGCATCACTAAATAATTATAGACTGCTATTGCCTGTGTCACTTCAATTGCGCCCGCGCCCTGTCCGGTGCCGTTCCCGCCCATTCCACGTAGGGATGGACATGAGTCAGAGTCAGCTGCAGGTCAACACAGGTATACTTGTGAAATTTACCTGCAGGTTCCCGACCTGCAGATCCGGATCACCTGGTAGCGTAAACCCGTCCGGATCTAGGTCAAAGTGTTACTGAAATGTGTTGACCTGCGAGTGACTCGCAAGTTACCCATAGTATCTATTTATTAATTGTGTATTATTGCTATTATATGTACACATGAGCTTTCCAGTTCACCTTTCTACTGCAGCACACTGCCTTCCTTGAATTACTGCCGTAGCTCATCACGACGTTGTTACAAGGCTCGACGATTGGTCGTATCTCGGCTGTGTGGCCAAATCACATGAGTGGAAACACACGTGCGGTGGTTGTCATATGCGGATAACCATGGGGCGCTCATGCACCATACATGCTGTGCTTGTGGTGTATATGGCCTGTGCGGGTGGGGCAGACCGCACCCATGCATCGAATTCTGTCACTGAAGAACAGCAGGATGCCGAGCCAGCCTAGCGCGTGGCGTGAACACAGCAGCCTGCGGATGCAACGTTGGGCACGTAGAAGACCTTACAATCGAGAAGGCCAATGATGACATCGAGGATGCGGTAGAGCGTAAGTGCGTGCCAAAGATGATCTGCAGCGGGACGTACTGACGAGTGAGCTTGGTGGCAACGAGGTGGGCATTGAGGACGACAATGAACATACATTAGTCGCACCTCATTGCTACGGCAATGAGACTCGACGGTTGCGGTAGGATCCTTGCGCATGTGCACACATATTGCAGGAGATGGGTGGGCTGGAGTACGAGTTTGAGATGTCAACAGCAATGATGTAGGTGCTGGCAGGGATGGGCAGAAGCACAGGTGAAGGCCAGAGGCGCGGATGATGCGTGGAGGGATGAGGGAGCCTGGAGGAGCTGAAAGTCTCGTTCGTTATCGAACGAGATGTCCATGATTAGTACAGGATGATAAAATAAAAGCCATTTGAGGCTCACCATGAGGCCCTCTACTGCTTATGGACTCTGCCTGCCATCAAGTTGAGGAGAGATAGTGAATGTTCAGACTTTCGAGCTGAATAGAAACCATGAAGCAAGAAAGGCAGATATATGAGTAGAGGGTAGAGAGCGAGTGAGCTACTAGCTAGAGAGTTGAAGTGAGCAGCCAACTCGAACAAGGCACGTTTGGCTTATTCAGCCACCATGCAAGTCCAAGTACGATTTTCAACACTTAACAAACCAAGTCAAATCGCTCTAAATCCAGAAAAAATGCAGAATGTATATATAGTACTTATAAGTACAACGAATGAGCTACATAAGTATTTACTGTAGAGTGCATTCGTGAACAGGAAAATTGAGTTAGTGAAGTCTAATATACCCAGCCCTCTTGCGATGTACGGCACTACCCAGGCTCAGTCACCTCTGACCATGGAACACCTTGACCTGCACCCTCCTAGCTAATAGCTATGGATCTGCAACTGCACACGGATGTGCCCGTGCACGTAGCAGCTCGTCACGTCTGGGAACATTGGACCTTCTAGGTGCTACACCGGCACCGTGTGTACTCGCGCAGGAGATGTGCCAAGAGGAAGATCACCATGAGCATTGCGAACTGTGCGTTCACGGGCATGCTGGGGTTCATGCCGCCCGTCAGCCCATGCACATTCGCGTGCTTGTGCTCACCCGTATCACATCGCTTGTTCCCATCGTCGGGCACCTCATTAGGCCAATCGTGCTTGAGCGTCAGGCCCGACGGCACACGCTGGTGCATCGCCAGCTGCTGGTGCACTGGCATGGGCAGCTGGGGATGACTGTGGATGCGGCTGGGACTGCTGCTCCTTTCTGCCCACAGCGTCATTCGCCAGGTCAAGCAGCACACCGTTGGGCTTGGCCTTGGGAAATATGTGTGCGGGCTTGGTGATCGTGCTGGTGGCGTGCTTGATGATCGTGCTGGTGGCAGGCTCAGTGTTCTCGTCCTCCTCATCGATGGTGGGGTCAGGCAAGAGCTCACTGAGGGCTGCGAGCTCGCTGAGGGGCGTGAGCGGGCGCGAGGGTACATTGAATTTGAGCGCATCATCAGGCTGAGTGCGTCGTCGGGCTGCTTGTCCGTGTCGGGCTCGGCAGTGATCAACAAAATTGAGTCTTGCTTGTTATCGAGCGAGACTCCGAATATTAGTACAATACAATGCAATTGAGAGCCTTTTATACGCACCTAAGGCCCCTCGAGCACCTACAATACCCTCCCTGCCGTCGAGTTGAAGAAAAATGGTGAAGACAAAAGCTGTGGTAAAACGAGACCCGCGAGTGACCCGAGATGTCATGGGTACCTGACCCGCGGCTCCGGATGACTCGGTGTCTGAAACCTGCATGGATCCAGGTCAGACTCCGCGCCCACCTGAATACCCATGGGTTCAGATCCAGGTCACCCGCGAGTGCACTCGTGTTGAACCCTAATTCCATGGCGCCCCCAGCATTGCTGCAGCGACACACGTCATTGGGCTCGCTGGCGCTGCTGCCGTCGTTGCTGCTGCATCGCTAGCAGGCACTGCTAGGATGGGTACGCCCTTATTGCACAACATTGCTCGGTCCACGTGGGCGCTGGGCGTCGTGTGCAGCTGGTGTTGGATGTCATGTGTGGCTGGCGCTACGAGGTGAGTCCGCCATCGTTGCGCGCCATTGCTCGATCCACGCGGGAGCTGGGCCGCGCATGGCCAACGTTGGACATCGCATGGCTGGTGTTGGGCATCGCGCACAACTGCGGCTATCAGGGTGCATGCGCTGTCATTGTGCGCTATCGCCCAGTCCACGCAGGCACTGGGCACCACGCGCGGCTGGCGTTGGACGTCACACGTGGGTGCTGGGGGACTGGCCACGTGTGCCGGGGTCATGTGCCATTGCATGTCGTTGGCTAGGTGCTTCGTGTTGCGCATAGATTCAGGAGACTGGCGTGGCGTTGGCCGACGCTCAGGTGTGTTGATGACCCCGTGCGGGTGACGCATCACACGTACGGGCATTGGGTACGAGTGGCAGGCATGCACGATGCCACACATGTGTGCATACGCATGTCAAGCATATGTCCTTGTCGCAATGCATGGGTTTGTGCACGTCCGAAGCATCTTCCACGTGCTTGTATGTGTGTCCAAATCACGTGAAGGAGAGCGGACGGCTTCTGGGAGCCGTGGAGGGCGTGCTGAAGGGCCGTGGAAGGTGGGTGAGACGCGGGTGAGTGCGCGTGTACGAATAGGTTGAGCAAGTCCTTGAAGGGACAAGGGCGCGACACAGGCTCAGCGGGTGGTCAATGAATGGTAGTCGAAGCCGTTGCTACAACAATGGGGCTTGACAGATATTTGTGAAAGGGTGGGGGCGTGAGGGACTGTCACCAAAGATCAACAGAAGATGAGACTCGCTCGATAATGAGCGAGACTCGTCAGATTAGTACAGAACACCAAAAGTTAAGACAATTTTGACATACTTTGTGTCCCTCTAGAACCTGAAAGCCTCTCTGCTGTCGAATTGGTGATAGATAACGAAGAGAGACAAAGAGAGAAGGACTCGGGTGTCGTAGAGAACGAGACTAACTGTTACTCAGTAATTGACCTGCGAGTGACCCATGATGTCACAGGTATCTGACCTGCGGCTCCAGATCACCTGGTGGCTGAAACCCGGGCAAATCCAAGTCAGCCCTTGTGCGATGCTGAATATCCGCGGGTTCGGATCCGGATCACTCACGAGTGCACTCGTGTCGAACCCTACCACCATCCTATGGATGCCCATTGTACTTCATGTACAGGTTCACAGCATCTTAGCATCCTACACATGCCTGCAGCACCCTGTACATTGCCACCACACCCTGCCGACCTCCCAAACAAGCTAGTGATAGCTCCGTACATGGGCCTGTATGCTTCATGCTCACCCTCTATGCCTTATGCACAGCCCTCGATATCCTTCTACTGTCTCATACATTTGCTGTTAGCCTGTGCATCTTCCACTGATTTGTGCGCATTGCTGCTAGCACCAAAGGCAGAATTTGATTTCTATATTTGGAAATTTTTTTCTAACCTTTACAAAAAAAATAGCACAAATCATACAAGTTTTTTTAATAGGGCTTATATCTCTTCAATGTATAATCTAGTCAGTGTTTTTCTATTTTACATGCATTGAACACTATTATAATTGAATTTTTACATTCAAATCATATTTTGTACACTGGCAGAAATTAGTTACCAAATATGGCAACTACTTTCTGGTAGAATTGACTGTCGACTAGCACAAGGGTCCAGGATTCTCATACGCCCGCCTCACCATTTCTCTATCGCCCATCATATCTTCCCAAATTCAATTCCCCCATCGACACCGTTTTCTTTCCAGACCTATGGACTATTTACGCTGGAACCCTCCCCCGAACCTGTGTTGGCCTGCGAGAAAATAGGAAGTTCCTTTCTTCGCACCTCATACGCTGCCGATACCTTGACCCCTCGACTCCTTGGCTGTCGCCCTGTTGCGGCGGACTTCTTCTAGACCATCACCATTGATCCTCCGGACCCCCGCTACTTCCAAACCTCCGAGCCATCTACTCGGGATATTCGAGTCCTTAGACGAGTACTACGTTTACACCTTTTCTGGTACCGTCCGGATTCAGTTCAACCACGAGGACGAAGATCTAGCTGACTGGTGGTACTTTGCTGATCGTGACGAGAACCCCTATCTAGAGTTCCACGATTTCCAAGCCGCTGCAGAGGAATACCACCGGAGACACCCTGCGACCCCACCTCCCCCACCAGCTCTTCCTCGAAGTGTCGACTCTCCCCTAGCATGCACAGAACCGCTCTCCGTACCCCTCGGACTTACCTGGGACGACGTCACCCAGAAGTACTACGTGTACCGGTCTAATACAAACCGAAGAGTTGTTGCGTGGAGACCGAGTCTTACGGAAAAAAGAGACCATTGGTTTTGGCAGGCGAGTGATCAGTTCATCAGTGAATCCGAGCTTGCGCTTTCGCAAACAATCCTAGAACACCTCAAACAAGAACAACGCACACGACTGGCGAGCCTTCGGAGATCTGAAGAGATTCACCACCAGGCTCTTTCAATCCCACTCCCACCATCCCGGAACCGGACCCCGCCCCCACATCCTGTCACCATTGCACCTCCGACGTCTATCACCAACGTCAAACCAGTCATCCTCCCTGCCCCAACCCCAGTCTCCATCGCCGACATGTCTACCAGTGAAATCGGCGTAAAGCCAACCCCATTTCAGGGGGATCGCTCCAAGTCCAGGGAGTTTAAACTCCGGATCTGCCTCTTCCTCCGTGCCAACAGCACCAAATACAAGGATGAAGCAGCCAAGATCTCCTTATTCTTGGACCTCTGCCAAGGTCCGATCGCAGGATCCTGGGCCGTGCAACGTGTTGAGGAGATCCTCCAGGACGATGAATCATGGGATGCAGACACAAACTCACCAAAAACGTTCGTCCGGCGCTTTGATACCATTGACCACCTCTTCACCCGCTTTGACACGGACTTTGCCCCCCTTGACGCTGCAACCGAGAACCGTGACGCCCTTCATCGTCTCAAGATGGGTACCCGACCGGTTGTGGACTACATCACCGAGTTTGAATCCTATGCCCCGCACACCGGTTACAACGACGAGGCCCTCATACACTGGTTCAAGGTCGGACTCAACTCTGCCCTATTGGACGACTGCATGCGGACCTTTCCCATGCCCGCATCGCTTTCGGACTGGAAGGATAGGGCCCGGGACAGGAATGCAGCGTTTATGGAACGCTCCAGATTTCAGAAACCACGCCCCCCTACGGGGAAGACACCGGTGAGCAATCGCTCGTCTCCAACGCCTTCTACTGGCCGACCTCGCACAGTCGCTGCAGCCGGGAACCAACTCCGTCGCCTCACGGACCAGGAGCGGGAGCGCCTTCGCCGTGAGGGAGGGTGTTTCCGATGTCGCCAGAAGGGGCACATCTCCATCGATTGTCCCGGTAACCCCGCCCCGAGCATCCGAGCACTAGAAACCGGTCCAAGTCCGGGAGTAGCTCAAAACAATGAACCCGGAATGCCCGCCACCCCTCCAGTCCACCGGTCCATTGCCAATCTCTCTGCCGAATTGAAGGGTCTGAGTGAGACCGAGCAGGAAGAAGCAAAGGCAGTGCTGCGAGATATGGTAGAGGGTTTTGGGAGCGCCCCCGTAACGTCGTCTGGTGGTGGCATGAAACATTTCTTTGATCCATCAATCAATTCTCTGTATTATCTGATCCCTGTGAGCAATCATATCCGTCGTCTCTGCGCATGTCCGCTATCACGCCCAATCGCAGACACCATCCATCACACTCCAGGTCAAGATTCTCATGACCCCGATCAAGAAACAAACCGACGCTGAAGCGCTTCTCGACAGTGGTGCAGAAGGTATCATTATGCACCCGGAGTTCGCTAAAAAAATGGCTTTCCACTCAAGAAACTCCCCAACCCATTTCCGGTCCGCAACGTTGATAACTCTGAAAACATTATGGGCTGGGTCCGGTACTCTGCCACTCAGGACATCCGCATTTATGCAAAGGACTCGGAGTCCTATCATGAAGAAACAGCTGAGTTCTTCCTTGTTGACATCGGAGACTACGATATCATCCTTGGGACAGATTGGTTGCAAGAACACAATCCAAGGATTGATTGGGTCTCCCGGAAGGTTGACATGACCCGGTGTCCGCCTTCTTGCAGGTTGCATAAACCGCCGGTCAAGAACCTTCGGGTACGTCTGGAACGTCACTCACCAACTGCCGGACCGACTCCGGCCCATACTGTCACCGAACCGAGCACTCCGTCTCCCAGCCCATCCCCCTTGCACCCGACACGTCCTTCCATGCTGCTCCGATTCCAAAATACATTGTTCCTGCACGACGGGTGCACGGTGTTCGTCTCCGTCGCATCTGCCTACCAAAGACCCCCACCCGACTGTTCACTGAAGATGATGACGACAGACCACATGTTGAGGAGGCATGGACCGCTGAAGGCCTTCGCCTGGCCGGCATTGTCCCGGACTGGGAGTCGCCTACCCTTCCGGATGCGGATGCCACCCATGAAGAAACCATTCGTATCCGCCGGTCCTTTACTAATGCACAGCAATTGGCTGAGCGCATGGCAACACAGAACCTAGAGAAGTCCTTCGAGGACATGGTCCCTCCCCAGTACCAGGATTTTCAGCCTGTCTTTGACAAGGAAACCTCAGAGCGTCTCCCAGAGCGACGACCATGGGATCATGCCATCGACCTCAAGGCTTTTGAGCCCCATCCTGCAAGGTTTACCCCATGTCACCTTCAGAACAGACGGAACTGGATGCCTTTTTGGACGACCACGTCAAAAAGGGGTACATCCGACCATCGAAGTCTCCCATGGCGAGTCCCTTCTTTTTTATTAAGAAGAAAGATGGAAAACTACGCCCAGTACAGGACTATCGAGCTCTCAATGCCGGTACCATCAAGAATGAATACCCCCTGCCCTTGATTCCGGAGCTGGTCGACAAACTCAAAGGCGCCAAGGTGTTCTCGAAGATGGATGTCCGCTGGGGATATAACAATGTCCGGATCAAGGACGGTGACGAATGGAAGGCTGCATTCAAGACCAACCGTGGTCTCTTCGAACCTCTGGTAATGTTTTTCGGCCTCACCAACTCTCCTGCGACGTTCCAGGCTATGATGAATGAACTTTTCAAGGACCTCATCGATACCGGCAAGGTTGTCATCTACATGGACGATATCCTGATTTTCACTGCAACCATGGAAGAACACCGTGCCCTTGTTCGCAAAGTGCTTCAACGCCTTCAAGACAATGACCTCTTCTTGAAACCGGAAAAGTGTTCCTTTGAACAGACCTCAGTTGAGTTCCTCGGTCTCATTGTCTCGCATGACACACTCGCCATGGATCCGGTTAAGGTTGCTGGCATTGCGGACTGGCCGGTCCCCCGCAACGTCAAGGATGTCCAGTCCTTTGTCGGCTTTGCAAACTTCTACCGCCGGTTTATTCATGACTTTTCCAAAGTAGCACGCCCTATGTTCGACCTCACAAAGAAGAATCAGCCATGGCTTTGGTCTGATGCTTGCCAAGAAGCCTTCATGGACCTTAAAGCTGCGTTCATATCTTCTCCGGTCCTTGTTATGTCTGACCCATCCAAAGCCTACCTTGTAGAGGTTGATGCCTCAGACTATGCCATTGGTGGCATCCTCTCGCAAAAAAGAGATGATGATCAATGGCACCCTGTTGCATATCTCTCGGAGGTGCTGTCCGAACTAGAGCGCAACTATGACATTTATGACAAAGAGCTCCTAGCCATTATCCGAGCCCTTGAAGCTTGGCGCCATTACCTAGAAGGCTCCCCCCATACAGTCGAAATCTGGACAGACCACAAGAACCTTGAGTACTTCAAGTCCTCTCAGAAGCTGAGTCGTCGTCAGGCTTGCTGGGCCTTGTTCTTTACTTGCTTTGACTTTGTCCTTATCCAAAAACCGGGAGTCCACCACCGACCGGATGCCATGTCACGACGACCAGATCACCGGGAGGGGGTGACAGATGATAACTCTGACCATGTCCTACTAGATCCCAAGTATTTCCAGATCTGTGCCACTCGCCCCGGAGCAGTTGAGTCCGTTGGTAACAAGAACCTTCACCAGCGCATTCGGGATGCAAAGACCCAGGACGCAGAAGTTGTTCAAGCCCTTGAGGTAATCTGGTCCAGTGGTCCCCGCTCCCTAGCCAGAAGCCTCCAAGAATGGAACATCGAAGACGGAATCATCCTATTCCGAGGCAAAGTATATGTACCCGCAGACCAGGACCTACGTCGCGACATTGTCACCATGTACCATGACACACCCATGGCAGGCCACCCCGGACGCTACAAGACCTACGAGCTCCTTAGTCGAGAATATTGGTGGCCCGGTATGTCAGTATTTGTTCGGGACTATGTCGACGGTTGTGCTGTTTGTCAGGCCACTAAGGTCTGGACCCACTATCCGCATGTCGAAACCATTCCAAACGCCATTCCGACATGCTCATTCCAAGATATTACCTCAGACTTCGTCGTCAAGCTCCCTGAATGCCAGGGTTATGACTCTGTCAATGTCATTGTTGATTGTTTTTCAAAGCACGTATCATTTACCCCATGCAAAGAGACCATTACTAGTGACGGAACTGTCGACAGTTTGCTCGACAGGATTTATAGGAACTATGGCCTATGGGAACGGCTCATCTCGGACCGCGGACCCCAGTACACAGGAAAAGTGATGCGTGGCATCTTCGAAAAGCTTGAGATCAAGTCCGCTCTCAGCACTGCATATCACCCACAGACCAATGGCGAATCTGAAAGGGTCAATCAAGAGCTGTAACAGTTCCTTCATTCCTTCTGCAACTACCGACAGGATGACTGGGTGCATTGGCTACCTTTTGCTGAGTTCTCGCATAACCACCGTATCCACAGTGCAACTAACCGGTCCCCATTTGAGATGCTCCTTGGCTATATCCCCACGGCCATCCACCGAGTAAACCCCACATCCTCCATGCCCGCAGTGGAGGATCGCTTCTGTCACTTGGAAAATATCCGGACTGAGGTCCAAGCCAGCCTCCAAATGGCAGCAGACCTTATGAAATGTAACAACAAGGATCATGCCCATCAAACCATCCACTTCCGGAAAGGCGATAAGGTCTGGCTTGATGGAAAAAATGTCTGGACCACGCGTCCTAAAGCTAAGCTTGCAGCGAAACACTTGGGTCCCTTCGAGATCACTGACGTTCTGGGACCAGTCACCTATCAGCTGAAACTGCCTCCGACCTGGCGTATCCATCCGGTCTTCTATGTATTGCTCCTTTCAGAATACAAGGAAACCGAAGCCCATGGACCAAACTTTGCATTACCCCCACCAGATCTGGTGGATGGTGAAGAAGAATATGAAGTTGAGTCTATCATTGATGCCCGCCTAACCCAGAACAAATGCAGCATTGAATACCTCATCAAATGGGCAGGTTATCTGGACTCAGAAAACCAGTGGCGACCACGGACTTCACTCTCAAATGCACAGGATGCGGTCACATCATTCTACACCCGTCATCCAGGTGCAGTTAGACCCTCCAACCTCCGCAGTATGCAAAAACCCAACTCCAAGGCCATCTGTGATCATGACGCACTCCAGGCAAAAGTGCACCTTAGAGAGGGGGTGATGTTACAAATCGCTCCATTTCTCTCCGCTCTGCTCTCCTCTATCTGGGCAGCACGTCCGGCCTCTCTTCCTCAGACCAGACCTTGCATCCAGTACATGTGCCTATGACCGGACCATGATCCTGTCATGCCGCCCTAGACCCAACCAGGTCCTTCACGGCAACCACCGGATGCCCCTCGGAGACCACTGGGTTCCTCGGGCTTTCCCCGGAGGTCACCAGACCTCCCATGACACCCCTCGGCCATTCCTCGGATCTTCCTCGGCACTCACCACAAGTCTCCTCCCTAAGCTCATCTCTTATCTATACTCGCCCATCTTATACCTATCTGATACTCACTGGCCCGCAGGTCCGACCTGCTATCCGGATCCCATCATCTTTCGGACCTCCGTTCCCCTTGTACATATTGGATATGCACCGGACTGTAGCTCCTGATTTCGGTATCAGATTATCATCCTCCTCTGCCATCATCGATCTCCCTCGTCCTTATAGTCTCTCGGTCGTTTACCTGTTCCCTTAGACTGTCCACTTTGTCTGTACCGTACTGTACCTGCTATCCAGGGCACTGCGCTGCTTGCTATCGTTCTCACTCTCGTCTCCTTTCCTCCTGAGCACCCGGTTTGCATAACCGGTTGGTGACTTGGGTGGCTCTTCTGCTGTTTTCGACCGAGTCTTGACAACAGAGGTTTTTTCTGATGGCCCACCAGCTCCATAGCACTCCATAGCATCTCCTTTTAGCTATGTGGGCTAGGGAGTAAAGGGCAGTGCTATGAAACTATGAAATCTATGTAGACTTCATAGAACTATGTACCACTTGCAAATTTTTCAGATGAAATGTCTCATCGAAGTTGATGCCTTCGACTCGTGTGAACCCCTTCGCAATGAGCCTTGCTTTGTACTTTTCAACTTTGCTGTCAGGGCCTCGTTTAATACAGAAGACTCATTTGCTATTAATGACCTTGCGATCACACAACTGGTTGACCTCTTCATATATGCCCATCTGCTTGAAAGAGTGGAGTTCTTTGTGGCAGGCTGCGAGCCATTTAGCTGCATTGGGGAATGACATTGCCTCCTGAAAGGTGAGTGGATCACCGTTGGAGTCTGTGCATGCAGAATTAACATGCTCTTCGGCCGGCGGAGCACCCGCTGGCTGAGGGAGCATCTTCTTGTTATACGACATGACACGATAGCGATCATCATCGTCGGCGACTAGTGCGTGTGTGTTGTGCATAGAGCATCAAAGTTGGGGGGCCGCAGGCAGTGCTGAGTGTGGCTTAGCTAAATGTTTGTCAGCATCTAAGAGCTCTGAAACTTCAGCCTCAGAGTCTATGGGCTCTGGCACGAGGTGCGCTGGCACTGCTGGCACCGGCACTGCTGGCACCGGCGCTGCAGTTCCTTTCCCTCCAGACATGTCAGACTCAGTACATCAGGAACCTTACAAACTATCTGCTGTATCTGACTGTGTCTGACTGTATCTGATTGTATCTGATTGCTCTGATAAATCTGAAACCTTATAAATTATTTCTGATTCTTTCTGACAGATTACACCTGTATTAGGTGTCTGACTACCTGATGGATCTGAATGTTGCTACCAGTTGCTCCAGATTTCAGCCAGACACAATCAGATAGTTTGTAGGGTTCCTGATGACTAGAGGACACTGAGTTGACTTCGATCTGAATGTGTTCGAGTTGCTCATGCTGCAGTGTCTCCTCAAAGATGACATCCTGTAACTCGATGATGTACCTCGTAGGGCAATGCATGAGGCGGTAAGCCTTGCGATGCTTGGCATAGCCGATAAAAGTACATATGAGTGACTTGGCATCGAGCTTGCAGTGGCAGCTGTCTGGGATGTAGACAAATGTGTGGCACCCAAAGGTGTACATGAGCGAGATGTCAGGCTTATTGCCCATCAAAGCTTCATGCGATGTGATATCAGTGGCAAGGGAGTGCGTAAGGGATTATGCAGTTTACATGCTCAGCGACTCCATTCTCCTCGGGCATGTCATGGACTGTGAATCTCCGGCGTGTGCCTTTAGCCCTCAAATGATTGTTGAAGGCTTTTCTCATGTACTCGCCGCCTCGATCACAATGAAAATCTAATATCTTCATGTTGTGATGCAGCTCTGCCCATGCCTCGTAGTGCTGATATGCCTTGAAAGCTTGGTCCTTTGTCTGCAGAAGGTATAGCACCGTATGACGCGTCACGTTGTCGGTGAACGTGATGTAATACTGATGGCCTCCAAGTGTCGCAATGCAAGAGGGTCCCCACATGTCTGAGTGGCACAACTTGCCAAAATTCTCCTTGCACTCGTGCTCGCACTCCTTGGGTATGGGTTTCCATATCACCTTTGCGAAGATGCATGACTCGCAGAATGTTGGTTCATTGGACAACATGTCCAAACAAAGACCAGTGACAAACCCATTTGGGATGAGCTTCTTTGCAGTCACAGGCACGATGTGCCCCATGCGACGATGAAGCTCCATGATGGTGACGTCCTCGACAGCAGTGCCAACGTTGTCATGTACAACCTTGTACAGTCTGTGCGGGTCCTTCGGGATAGCTCCTATGTGCTCACCGTCATGCAAGTGAATCTCGCACTTGCCATCGCTGAACATCATCGAGAAACCCAAGTTGTCAAGATGCCTGATCGAGACTAGCATGTACCCGACTTCTGGTGAGTAGAGCACCTCTGTAGCTTCGAGGTGTCAACACCATTCGGCACCTCAATGACTAAAATACCGGTGCACATTGCCTTGATCATGCCCTTGTTCACAACCATGAGCGACTTTGGAGAGATGTCCACGAAGTTCCAAAAATCTTCCTTGTAGCAGGACAGATGACGAGTGCACCTGGATTCATAAAGCTCCTTATGCAGGGTGTCCGCTTGGTCACCGATGCTGACTTGTGCTGCCAAATCCACATAATCTTCAGCCAAAACAGGCTCAGAGGTGATGTCTGCCCGCTCAAGATCCTCTGCAGAGATAGACTCTGTGAACTAGTCCATGTCACTGTTCTCCTCCTCTGTTTCATCCCAGTCATCCTCTATGTTGATGTCAAGATGGATCAGTCCATGTGGGAAATCATCGTCCTCTAACTCTGACTTGCAGTCCACAGCCCAGATGAAATCGGCAAAATCATCTTCAATGGCATTAGCTGACACACCACCAGATGACTTCTGCGTGCCTCCAGACTTTGCTGCATCAGGGTAGTTACACCAAATGTGACCATGCTTCTGGCAGTTCCAGCAGACAGAGCCTTTCTCCTTCGATGAGCAGCCCTTTGGTGTAACAAATAGCACCTCAGCACCATCAGCATCTTGAAAAGCCTTTGATGAGCTAGAATGACTCATGTGTTTGGCCTGGATGCAGTCGAACTCCTCTGAGATAGAGCAGATGAGGTAATTGGGGTCGACAACGGTGTTAGGATCAATCATGCAGGCAATAGAGAGCTGACTGGAAGCAAAGTTGGCATAATGATCAGGGATGGAAGCGAGGATGGTGGATCTGTAGTCGTCCTTGGTGATATCAATGCCGATGGTAGCGAGCTCCTTGTGCTTCGTGCGAAGCCTATTGAGATAATCCCGGAGATTGGCCTTCGGCGGGCAGCGCATCTCCATGAAGCGCCATCGAAGGTCAGTTCGAGCATAGGCATCCTTCAACATGTACTCTTGCATGATTGCGGTCCACTGGTATGCAATGGTGGTCATCTTGCTAACACATACCATTGTCGAGTCCGGGATGCACTGACTGAGCAGGTAAGCTGACTGCGCCTTGTTCTTCTCCCACTGTTCGAGAAGTGCGCACTCTCTTTTCTGAAGCAGGAGTGCCATAAAGACAGGTCGGGGAGATGTTCCATTGAAGTGGCCCCACTTCCCCTTTGCTTTGATGGCAATTTGGAAGCAGGTATGGAAGATGGCCCAGTTGACCCCTTTGGGATCAAGCTTCGGAATTGTCATGGGAAGGGTGTCAGTCATCAGGAAAAACCTCCCTCCTAATTTTCAGCTAAATGGGCTCTAATTATCCCTAACTAGCAGATAATCCAATTATCTGATAATGGAGATAATTAGAGATAATCATGGAAGTGTCCTATCTAGATAATTACCTCTGATTTTTTAGATGAATCAACACTAATTAGCTTCTAATTAGACTCAACTTGGAGATAAGCAGCCCTAGTTAGAGCTAACCAGTGAATTGAAAAATAGGTAATTAATGAAAATTGTCTTGAAATATCCAGCACATTACTTGTATCACACCAGAGAAGTAAGTATCAAAACACAGACTAGCATTGAATACTATCAAAAACTAAGAAACCATAAGAAAGTCTATTCTAATAACACCAGACCCTAAAAGTGTACCAAAAGGCCTCAGATCCTAGACAAGCAACAGAATGAGTCTACAGAAGAGAAAAACAACAACAACAACACTCACTCAAGAAGTCAAAAAAGCGAAAATCACCTAGTAAGGATAGAGCCATTAGCTGATAGAATTCTCATCACATGAGATTAGAGCTTACAAAAACATCAAAACTCGAAAATCTGATGTAAAATAACAAGGCATTAGTGTAGACCAATGTAAAAGTTAACAATGAAGACTTGCCTGCATGTGAATCACGATGGATAACAATGAACGTGCAGTGATGTGGCTCCAAACGGTAGTGGTTGAAGTCGAACAGGCATCACGTGTTGCGCGTCGAATAAATGCAGAGTTGCGAGCAGAGCCACAACTGGCCGGCTAGTGCCAAACATGCACTTTGAACCAAACACTTCGAGTCGTCGACTTCACTACAATGCCCTCCCCCCTCGTCTGCTTTCTCGCTCTTTCACATGCAATACGAGGTGGTCGCTCCATGGTCAGATGGACTTGCAAGGATTATGGGCCTTCAGGTAAGCAAATGAAACTTGTTTCTTTTTTTTAGTCTTCTTGTGCTAATCAAGCAAACATCGCTCGTTTGCAACGAGCGATGTTTGTGTTTTCTCATGACCCCCCTCCTGCCCATGCCAATGAGCCCGTGCCATCTTATCCCCTTGTCGTTGAGTCTCATTGCCGTGGCAATGAGATGCAACCTCCGCGCTTCAAAGCTCAAGCCATGCCATGCTCGCATCCCTATGCAACCCTATCCACATGCACATGGCTACATGTGCCAGCAGTTGTCACTGTGCGCATGACCGCGGTGCCCCAGGTGCACGACTGCGATGCCTCGCGTGCACGGCCGTCACGCCCCGCGTGCACGATCGCCACATCTCGTGCACACGATTGCTGTGCCCCGGCATGACGGTCACTGCGACGGCTTGCACGGCCATCGTACCCTGCCTACATGGCCATCGTGCCATGCCTGCCCACGATCCATAACGAAAGTAAGTAAAGGACCCTATGTGCTTCGCGTGCATTTGCGAATACAACATGCAACTGGGTGCTATTGATTGTCATCTCCTTTTTGTGAGAGGATGCCACCAATTGCATAGTCCAAGGCATCTGTCAAGACTTGGTCAAAGACAGCAGGAGTGCTGCCCAAGTCACCAACCAAATACAAGAGAGATAGAGATGAGAGTGAGGATCAATGGCAGCAGCGCAGTGCCCTGGATAACAGGTACAGTACGGTACAGACGAGATGGACAGTCTAGGGAAACAGATGAGCTACAGCAAGTCCATAAGTACTGGAAGAACAATGGAAAAAGGACAATGAGCACAGGGATGGGTCAGACAATGGGAACGAGAACAATAGTGACTGAAAGGGGAACAGGGTATAGGGTATTGATAAGGGAAGAGCCAGGTCATGTGATGAAACGTGCAGGTGATGGGGCAATGGGGGCATGTGACCGATATGATGTGCATATAGAAGTGAGAAGAGTGAAGAGAAATGGAGCGATTCATGATATCACCCCCTCTCTAAGATGCACTTTCTCCTGGAGTGCGTGATGGGCATATATGGAGTCGAGGTAGAGGAGCCCACGAAGGTTCGGGGGCTTGAATGCCTTGGGATGTCGAGTGTAGAATGCCGTGAGTGCACCTTGAGCATTGGACAATGATGTGCGCGAGAGCCACTGATTCTCTAAATCAGGGTATCTCAGCCACTTGACAAGGTATTCAATGCCGTGTTTGTTCTGGGTAAGGCGAGCATCAAGGATTGACTCAACTTCATACTCCTCTTCACCCTCCACTAGTTCGGGCGGAGGTGCAGGGAAGTTAGGACCATGAGCTTCAGTCTCCTTGTAGGGCGAGAGTAAGGAGGCATGGAACACTGGGTGAATATGCCATGTTGGGGGCAGCTTTAATCAATAGGTGACTGGTCCCAACACGTCAGTGATTTCAAAGGGTCCTAAGCATTTAGCTACTAGCTTAGCTTCGGGACATGTGGTCTTGATATTTTTTCCATCAAGCCAAACCTTGTCGCCTTTCTGGAAGTGGATTGTTTTGTGCATGTGGTCCTAGTTGTTGTGCTTCATGACATCGGCAGCTAGCTGCAAGCTGGCCTGGACTTCAGTGTAGATTTCTTCCAAGTGACGGAAGTGGTCTTTGACTGCCAGGGTAGAGGATACTAGGTTGACAGAAGGAATTGCAGCAGGGATATAACCATGGACCATTTCAAATGGGGATCAGTTACTGGCGCTATGGATGCAGTAATTGTGGGAAAACTCAGCAAAAGACAGCCACTGGACCCAATCATCCTGCCGGTAGTTGCAGAATGCGCGAAGGAACTGTTCAAGCTCTTGATTAATGCATTCAAATTCGCCATCGGTCTGAGGGTGGTATGCTGTGCTAAGAGCAGACTTGATTTCAAGTTTGTCGAAGATGCCATGCATGACCTTGCCAGCGTATTGAGGGCCTCGGTCAGAGATGAGGCGTTCCCAAAGACCATAGTTCTTGTAGATCCTGTCAAGCATAATGTCGACGGTGCCATCACTGGTGATTGTTTCTTTGCAAGGAGTGAATGATACATGCTTTGAAAAGCGGTCAACAATGACATTGATGGAGTCATACCCCTGACATTCAGGGAGCTTGACAATGAAGTCGGACGTGATGTCTTGGAAAGGCCAAGTTGGGACAGCGTTGGGCAGGGTTTCAATGTGAGGACGATGGTTCTGAACCTTGGTTGCCTAGCAGACAGCACAATCATTGATGTAGTCACGAACAAAGACAGACATACTGGGCCACCAGTATTCTCGACTAATGAGTTCATTACAATTCCTTAGAATCGTTTACACTATACCAGGTTTTCATATCGAAAACAACACCTCAAACGACCACTACCCCCATTTGGCAGTTGGCTTATCTAATTGCAAGATCACCGATCTGATGAGTTTGCAGGTTCAACTCCAGCTCTGGCCAGACTTTTGTGTACATTTGATTTAATGTAACTTGATCAGTTCTCAACCAATTCACCTGTTCTCAAATGCATCTGAATCTACTCATTTATCGCTTTCTGGCAGTATTTTTTGCATCCTGATCCGTGCAGAACTCATAGAGTACTGTTAAGAACCGTATGTTTCATTTCTTTGTTCTTAACATTACTCCATTCGACGTCCCCACCATGGCCCATTCGCCAAGGTCCTCGCCATGCTCCCTTTACTTTATTTATCATCATATCTACATGCATACATGGACTCTATCGCACTGCCTCGATCCCATTTCTGTTTCCATCATGATCGTGGCAGTGTTACCCCACCTATCCGTTTTATCTTTGTTTCATCGCTATCGGCGCAGCCTTGCGCAGCCCTGCACAGTTACTACCGTCTCCTTAGATACGGCTGCGGCTGCGCATCCCTCATGTATATATACCGTAGAGCTGAGTCCTGGCGACTCAGCTTAACCACTTTGCATACTCTATAGGACTTGTCCTGTCAGTTGCCAGTGCTCCCTTGAGCCCCTCGCTGTGTGCTTCCCCTCTCTCAGTCGCTCTCAACTCTCTTAGTCGTTGTTCGCCTCCTGAGCAGGTCAGCACTCTTGTTAGTGTGTAGCCTGAGCCATTGCCCGGTCACTATAGGACGCCGGTCCTTAGCACTTGGTTAAGCTCTCCTACTGCTCACCCTACACAACCGGTCCACAGCCTTGACGACAGGCTGCCACCATTCCATTCGTCGTCACCAAGAATCTTCCGTGAAGATCTCCAGGGTCTACTCCGCACACCGGAGCCACCCTCCAACCAAATATCACCATTGCTCCCCTCATTCCCCTATATCTTCCCCTCAAAGTACCGGATACCGAGTTATCAGACGAAGGAAGGACATCGTCACTACTTAGAGCAGGAACAAGCAACCCCATACCGGATCTGTAGAACCAAGCCGTGGCCGAGGCTCTACACCTACGACGAAGAAGCAGACCTCCTTTACTACAACAAGGAATTAGCATACCACGACGAGAACGGCAAACTCATAAGAGTCGTGAGGAAAGGGAAGAAAGTTAACCCCACCAAGAATAACGCTCCAGCAGAAGACTACAGGAGAGCCTACCTAAGTGAAGGAGAACAACACAGACAGATAATCCAACAAACCGGACGTACATTCCTCTCCAATCCGACGTTCCCCAGAACTGCATCATCCGTCTACCTCTACGACGATATCTGCAAAATCTACTACCGATTTGACAACGAAACCCGGACCATCCATATCCAGTACGGAACAACTAGGGACGCCTCAATCCAGGAAGAACCGGTCACCCTCACCAGACCCGTCACTCTCTACGACCCCCATTCAACCTTTACCCGCACCGATCCTAGGAGCAGTGAAACCCCGGCCGATCAACTTTCGGAAGAAGAGGATACTGGAGAATCTTCCCCCTTCGAACCCACCATCTCCCTACCTCCCCAGCGAGAGCTCGTCTCCCAACCACAGGTACCTGTTCCCCAAGCAATCGATCCTCAAGAGGACTGGTTCCCCTCCGACTCCCACGGAACCGGTAGCATCGGCTTCCAACCAATTCTTAACAGGGAACCAGTCGCAGAATCAATCCAGCCAGAAGGATCAGACGACAGACCCACCCAGCAGGAACCCGTCACCCCAGCCAAAGAACCCACAGCCGAAAACGAGGACAGCGACGAAGACGACGATATGGCTAAGGGTGCTGACGTTAATAAACCGACGCCTTTCACGGGTGTTAGAAGCAAACTCAAAGAGTTCATCAACCAGTGTAAACTCCACTTCAGAATCAAGGCCGATCATTTCACCACCGATGAGTCTAAGATCTGGTTCGCCCTCACCTACATCCAAGGTGGAACGGCCGGACCATGGGCGGCACAGTACTATGAAAAGCTCGAAGAATCAGCCAAAGGGACCGAGGGATTCACCCTTACCTGGGCAAAGTTTGAGGAGGACCTTAAGAAGAAATTCGGAGAGCTCCATGCCGCAGAGTCAGCCCTTATGGACATCCAGCGACTTAGACAGGGCAATGGAAGCATCGACGAGTACAACACCGCTTTTAACACGTTGGCCGACCTCTCCGGCCTCAATCCGGTGGGACTCATCAGCGCGTATAGGAAGGGCCTCAACCGAGAGATATCACAGCGACTGAGCATAGCGGAGAACCCCCCTCGACCTTGGAGGACTGGCAGGACCGTGCCTCCAAGCTCGAGATGAATATACGCGGAACCCAGATTGATCAGGGGCAAAACCGCGGAAGGGAGAAAGCCCTCTATCCTAACCAGTTGTTGGAAACACTTTCCAAAGACCCCCGCCGCCGCACAGACATAGACTCTGCCAAAATCTTGGTCGGCGCCTTCCAGCGCCGCCCCAGATTCCAAGGACCTCGCTTGTCCCCAGAAGAACGCGAACGCCGTCGTGTTAACAATCTCTGTTACAAATGTGGAGGAGCAGGACACATTGCAACGTTCTGCCGTAATCAGAACAAGCAGACACCCTCCACCAACACCACCGCTGGAGGATCCTTCAGAACTAGGAACACAGAGACCCAGCAGCAGAACCCCAGTCCACTCCATACAATGGCCAGGGCCTTACAGACGATGAGCGATGCGGAGAAAGAAGAAGCCCGTAACCTCATACAAGCTGCCCTCAGTATAGAAGAGCCTGAAGAAGAGGAGGGTTTTTAGAGCGTCCTCATGTCGCGACGTCATGGAGGACGAAAGGTTTGCAACTCGCTTCCCCAAACAAGTTTGATGTGCTTTCGATGCCAGATGATATTCCAAAGGACATTTACCTACCAAATTGGCCGGCCAATTTATATATCTCATCTCTGAAATACAATGGTTCACCATCTATTCGCATCGTCATCACCATCTTAGGGAAACACCAAAACGTCGCAGTAAAAGGACTGGTGGACAGCGGAGCCACAGGAATCCTTATCAATTGGAGGATCGTTAAACAATACGGAATTCGGACGGTCCCACTGGAAACACCAATACCCGTCAAAAACGTGGATGACTCAGAAAATGCCCTAGGACAGATCACCCATTACTGCGTATTGCGCATAAGGATCAAAGGGCCCAATGGAGCAGCTCATGAAGAGCGATCCGGTTTTACATTACAGACCTAGGACAGGATGACATTGTCCTTGGAACGGACTGGCTCAGAGAACACAACCCCAGCATTAACTGGGAACAAGACCAGCTTGTATTGGAACGATGTCAGAACAAATGTAACCTAACCAATGGACCCGTCCAAGTGAGTAACATCGACACACTACCGCTCGCTCAACGAGAGATTTGGAAAACAATTAAGAAGATGGCCCGCCTGCTCTCTCGCCCAACCCACAGACGCAATCCCCAGCGAGCAGGAAACATACACACTCGCGCTCTCCAACATCCGACACTCGTCTTGATCTCTTCTGTGGGAGAACCACTACGTCCTCCTCATCAGAATCCTCCCACAGCTCATCAATCTCCTCATCATCCTCTAAGTCCTCCAAATCACTCAGGTGCCCTAAATCCTCCGAACCCACTGTTGCCCCAGCACGAGACTCCGCGAGCAAGTCAGTGTGGTAGTACCACTGACGCCAGATGGATTGCCCATATGACCGAAAAGGATAGGGATCGTCCCCATCAGCCACTAGGCGACTCAAATCCACCCCCTGAAAGAAGGGAGGCACGCTGGAGGCCACTTTACACCGGACCCCATCCCGGACCCCCAGTCGCCAGCCGTGAATCCAGTCACAATAGCGAGCCCATAGGACCTCGTCCGTGGCAATCCAATCATCCCTTGTCGCTTCCAAACGAAGGGATGCAGCTAAAGAGGTCATTAGGCAAGAAGTCGCCGAAGACATGTAACTCTTACCAAGAAAAAGGTCACGCTCGCGGGGACCCGCAATATCAGAAAAAGGTATCGGAAGCGTCGACCTGCGGCGAGCATTGTGACTCAAAACAACCGGCGATACCGCAATACGGCGAGGGGATAAACGAAGAGGACGAGAAAAAGGAGTATAGCTGGGGAAGCTACCAAACTCCCAACCAGGAAAAAGAGGAGGGGAGGGACGAAGTACCGCAGCAACATGAATATAACGGAGAAGATCTGCAGCAGGCGCAGGTTGGGAACTCGCAGAGGATTGCATGGGTCACTACAGCAGCAAGGACTCAACGACATGGCCGTCTTATACCAGCCAGAAAAATCCGACGAACACGGATTCGTAACGCTGCACGGACGCCACCATCTTTGAAACCCTGTTTCACGGAAAATTTCGATGAACCTGCAGTGCAAATACCGAAAGAATGGATCGCCGAAGCACTCGGGGTTACGACGACAGATGAAGACTATGATCAGATTCTTGATCCACAAATCCCCGATGATGTTGTCTTCCGCATACGTCGCACAGCCATGAATGCACAGGAACTTGCGGCAGCTTTTGCCAACAAACAAAAAACTCGCACCCTCGATCAGATGATCCCAGCACAATACAGGGAGTTCCGTGACGTGTTTGAAGAAAAGGCCTCCGAAAGGCTACCAATTAGGCGACCCTGGGACCATGCCATTGATCTTAAACCTGATGTGGAACCCCACTCTGCAAAAGCCTATCCAATGGCCCCCATGAACTTAAGGAACTAGACAAATTCATCGACGAAAATCTGAGAAAAGGCTACATTCGAGAATCCAAATCACCCTGGGCAGCCCCATTCTTCTTCATATCTAAAAAGGATGGCAAATTGAGACCGGTCCAAGATTACAGGGAGCTCAATAAGCGCACAATCCGGAATGAGTACCCCTACCCTTGATCGGAGAACTGGTCGACAAACTGAAAGGCGCCAAAATCTTCTCGAAGTTCGACCTTAGATGGGGATACAATAACGTCCGCATCAAAGAAGGTGACGAACATAAGGCGGCATTCCGCTGTAATCGGGGATTATTCGAACCCACAGTCATGTTCTTCGGACTCACCAATTCCCCGGCAACCTTCCAGGCAATGATGAATGCTCTGTTCAAAGACCTCATAGATGGGGGCAAAGTCGTCATCTATATGGACGACATTTTGGTTTTCACAGAAACATTGGAAGAACACCGCGGAATTGTTAGACAAGTCCTAACACGACTTAGAGATAATGACCTATTCCTCAAACCGGAAAAGTGCACCTTCGAGAAGGCCGAAGTCGAATATCTTGGCCTGATTGTGTCTCACAACCAGCTCCACATGGACCCTGTTAAAGTCGACGGAGTTATTCAGTGGCCGGAACCCCAAACGGTCAAGCAAACACAGAAGTTCTTAGGCTTTGGAAATTTCTACCGCCGATTTATCAAAGACTACTCCAAGATCGCCAAACCACTGTTTGAATTGACCAAGAAAAACCACATGTGGCAATGGACCCAAAGGCAGCAGACGCCTTTAGTGCACTAAAACATGCATTCACGACGTCCCCAGTACTTGCCATGCCAGACTATGACAAACCATTCAGGGTCGAGTGCGACGCATCGGACTTTGCCACAGGAGCGATACTATCACAACAAAGCACGGATAACCAGTGGCACCCCATTGCATATTACAGCAAATCCCTCAGCGATGCGGAACGCAACTACGACATCTACGATAAGGAACTTCTTGCCATAATCCGCGCCCTCGAAACCTGGCGTCATTACCTTGAAGGACACCCCCATCCAGTAGAAATCTGGACAGATCACAAAAACCTGGAATATTTCCGCACAGCACGGAAACTTAACCGCCGACAAGCCAGATGGAGCCTATTTCTCACCAGATTCGACTTCTCCATCATTCACAAACCAGGCTCGGCCAATAAGTCCGACGGTCTGTCCAGGCGTCCAGACCATAAAGAGGGGGTGGAAAACGACAATTCGATCGAGTCTTATTGGAACCGCAATTTTTCCAAATCCGAGCCACAGGAAGAGGAAGCGTGACCAGTTTAGGAGACAAAACCCTTCTAAAACGCATCCGAGAATGCACAGAGCACGACGAGGTCGTAACTACAGCAATGGAAACAATCCTAAACGCAGGACCTAGAGCGATTGCAAAAGGGTTACAGGAATGGAATTTGGAAGATGGACTAATCCTATACAGAGGAAAAGTCTACATCCCAAAAAACCTCGAGCTACGTCGCGAAATTGTGAAACTACACCACGATTCACTAGCTGCAGGACATCCAGGACGATGGAAGACTTATGAATTGGTCCAGCGCAACTACTGGTGGCCAGGGATGACTAATTTTGTCAGAAACTACGTAATGGGATGTGCCATTTGTCAATCCACCAAAAACGACACACACCCCACTTATGTTCCAGTACAACCGACAGAAGCGCCATCACAGCCATGGGAATACTCCACCACGGACTTCGTCACAGACCTACCAGAAGTCCAGCAGTACGACTCCATCAACGTGGTGGTAGACCAATTCTCCAAGGCCATTGTCATATCACCCTGCCGGAAAGAAATCGACGCAGACGGAACCGCCAAACTGTTCATGGACAATGTTTGGAAACGATTTGGACTTCCGGAAAAAATGATCTCCGACCGAGGACCACAGTTTGCATCCAAAGTCCTCCAAAGCATTTACAAAGGATTGGGAATTCGATCGGCACTCAGCACTGCTTATCACCCTCAAACGGATGGAAGCACAGAGCGCGTCAATCAAGAAATCGAGCAATATCTCCGAGCCTTCTGTAATTCCCACATGGACAACTGGGTAGACCTTCTTCCTTTTGCCGAGTTCGCACACAACATCAAAGTTCATTCGGCTACCCGGAAATCACCGTTCGAATTACTCCACGGATTCCAGCCTCGCTTCCAACCCAGGATCCACATGAATGCCGCTGTTCCCACAGCTGAACAACGGCTGATAACCATGCAAAAGACCCGAGAAGAAGCCAAGGCGAGTCAGACTATCGCTAAAGAGGATATGCGAAGACAGGAGGACAAGTACGGGAAAGCAGAGCCCATGTTCAGGATAGGGAGCAAAGTCTGGTTAGATGGGAAAAATCTCAAACTCCAATATCCTAAAGCCAAGTTTGGACTCAGACGGCAAGGACCCTTCGAAGTAACCCAAGCCATAGGACCGGTCAATTACAGACTAAAGCTCCCAAGGACTTGGAAAATCCACCCTGTCTTCCACGCGGGACTTCTCACGCCATACCAAGAAACCCCTGAGCACGGCCCCAACTACACTCCGCCACCACCGGAGGTTATAGACGGGGAACAGGAGTGGGAGGTGGAGAGCGTTGTCAAATCCCGAGTTTTCGGAAAAAACCGACGGCTACAATACCTCATCAAATGGAAAGGATTTCCCGACGCCGACATGACTTGGGAACCGGCAAGCAATGTCCGCCATGCCAAGGAAAAGATTGCCGAGTACCATCGGAAACACCCAGGGGCTCCAAGGCCGATCAGAAGCTTAGGAATTGATCCTGGAATATTTCAGCGATCCCTGCGAGAACCAGCCACGGCAAGTCTATAAAAGACCACACCTCAATCCTTTCCAGATCAGCATTCCAAACTGGATCCTGCTACTGCTACACTCCTCGCTCTCAACTTTCTCATCAACCTTTTCACCCTTGCCCTCGTCTTCCTCCTCTATTCTAAAAAATGTCTGCCCACATCAACAACATCCTCTCCGCCGCTGGCCTTGCCCCTCGCTCCGCCCCCAGTCTTCACTCGTCCACCACCGCCGCCTCCACGGACTCCCTCCCCGACCTCATCTCGCTTTCCTCCCCTGAACCCTCCGCTCCTGCCAGTCCCCAGGCGTCATCACCCACTACGGGTGAGGCCGCCGAGTCCACGTCCCTTTCCTGGGGCGACTCAGAATGGAGCTCGGAGGAACGGTGGAGGGGCCTCGAGCCTATCCTCGTCACCACCGTCACCACCGTCGCCAGAGATCCCTCCCCAGTTCGGTTCCGGAACCTGCCACCCCCGAGACCGCTTCCAACATCCCCGCTCCCGCCCCCGCCCGACGCGCCAAGAAGCCCTTCTGTTGGAAGTGTCACCGTCCGGGGCACGTGAAGAAGGACTGTCAAGGGCGCCGCCGCTTCAAGGGGCAGACGGCTCGTCGGTCGGAGGACCACCGCCGCCCTCATCCAGGACGCGACTGACGATTGGGCCGGCAATTCCGCTGGCTGGGACACCCACCACGAGGCGTGGGACAGGGTCGACGCGGTCGACCAACGCCTCGACCCCACCGCCACCGCCTTCCGGGAATACCGGGAGTTCCTCCGCGGCCGCCTCCGTGACACCGAGGCGGCTATCGACAAGTTGAAGGAGCGTCGGATGTACTGGTCCGACAAGCTGTGGGAGGTGGAGTGGAGTGACCCGCCGCGCCCTTCGCTGGAGAAGGTGCGCCGCCACAGGGCGAGTTGGGAGGACGAGGAGGAAGAGCCCCCCCACCCGAGCTGGGGCTTTTGAGGACATGTCGGGTCGACATGTCATAGAAAGGGGGTGGTGTTAAGAACCGTACGTTTCATTTCTTTGTTCTTAACATTACTCCATTCGACATCCCCACCATGGCCCATTCGCCAAGGTCCTCGCCATGCTCCCTTTACTTTATTTATCATCATATCTACATGCATACATGGACTCTATCGCACTGCCTCGATCCCATTTCTGTTTCCATCATGATCGTGGCAGTGTTACCCCACCTATCCGTTTTATCTTTGTTTCATCGCTATCGGCGCAGCCTTGCGCAGCCCTGCACAGTTACTACCGTCTCCTTAGATACGGCTGCGGCTGCGCATCCCTCATGTATATATACCGTAGAGCTGAGTCCTGGCGACTCAGCTTAACCACTTTGCATACTCTATAGGACTTGTCCTGTCAGTTGCCAGTGCTCCCTTGAGCCCCTCGCTGTGTGCTTCCCCTCTCTCAGTCGCTCTCAACTCTCTTAGTCGTTGTTCGCCTCCTGAGCAGGTCAGCACTCTTGTTAGTGTGTAGCCTGAGCCATTGCCCGGTCACTATAGGACGCCGGTCCTTAGCAAGTACAATGAATTTTCCTACATTTTTCTTCTGCAATACTTGAACTTGAGCTAACTCAGTCAATTTGTGGCCGATTTACTCGTTCTCAAATGCATCTGAATCTACTTATTCATAGCTTTCTAGTCATATCTTATTCGTCTAAATCGGTTAAGAACTCGCAGAATGCGAAGTGTTTCTTTGTTTTCCCCCTAAAAAGTTTGAATCTGAGCTAACTTGATCAATTCCCCACCGATTTACTCATTCTAAAGTGCGTCTAAATCTACTCATTCATAGCTTTCTGTTGGTACTTACGCGTCAGGATCGGTGCAACACTCATAGAACGCGAATTGTTTCTGTATTTTCCCCCTAGAATGCTTGAACCCCAGCTAACTTAATCAGTACTCAACTGATTCACTTGTTGAAAAATGTGTCAAGATCTACCTGTTCATAGCTTTGTATTCATACCTTGTGTGCCTCGAGTGGTCAAGAACTCACAGAATGCAAATTGTTTCTGTGATTTCCCCCCTAAAAACCATGATTGCTTTGTAGCTCCACAACGAAGCCATCAATAGACAAACTGTAAATTGCACTCAGACAAGTTAAGTCACATCTTCACAACACAATTTAGAATATAGAAATCGGATCACTGGAAAAAGAGATATTGTTTGGTTTATATGCCACATCAGCAAAACAACATTGTCTCGTACATCAACAACCAATGGTGCTATGGTGTTGCATACTATACTTTAGAAAGCTATTTTAAATCTGGCTCCAACAAGCCCTTATGCATTATGGTTGGTGCAATATTGACAGAGCTATAAAGAGATTAGTCCGTCACATCATCAAAAATATATAGTCTAATAGCTTACTATATGATTGCGCTGTCATAATGAATAGGCCATCATTTGAAAGCTATTGTTAATCTAGTTTAGTGTTTTGTGGGCTCGGGCCAGGCCTGAAGCCCGGGGCTTGGGCCTGGCTTTGGCAGGCTTGGGCTGAAGAAAGTGGGGGCCCGAGCCTGACTGCCAGGCTCGGGTCAGGCTTGGGTCAGGCTCGGGCTTGAGCCTGGGCTTTGAGCAGCAAGCACTATATGGCACAGATTGTGGTCTGTAAGAGGCCGTCGTGCCCGGCTGAGCCACGAACAACATCGCGTGTGAGGTTCGGTGCACCATGACGGAGGCCTGCAGTAGGCTGCGATGCAGGCACGACTGCCACAATTGTTGGTGATGCCGGATGCAAGTCGCGGGGGGGAAGAGGTCGAGCAGCCATAGGAAGGGGTCTGGAGTACCAGCATCACTGGGGAGCATGAGTAGCTGCAAGGAGAGCTGTTGGTGAGTTTTCGCCTGACTCTCACTTGTTTCGCATCCTCACCTGTCGGGATTTTAGATGCTCGCCTCACGAGTGTGCTGCCCCATCTCGTGCCAGTCTGCTGTCTCCATTGCCCGGTGCTTGTGTTGGGCCCACCTTGAAACACGAGGCACCAATGACAAGGCAAAGGCGCACTGGGCTGCGCACAGCCTGCGCGGTGACATTGTTGGTGTTGCCCCGACGATGACACCAATAGCGCGCCCTTCGAATGGTCATGTCTGCTCGCTGCAGGGGCCTGAACCCTGGAATTTTTGAAGTGAGGAACACTGTTCTCGAGAGCCTGCATAAGTACCCTTTGCACTCAGTTAATCTATGCTGGAAGCACTTACCAGCGAGCGCATGATTGCATACCAGGCTGCGTCTAGCTTGCGCAGTAACAACATCAGCGTCAAGCCAACGCCGATGCTAATAGCATGCCCTTCAGACGCGTGGGGTCTTGGTATGAGACTATGCCCTTCAGGCCCTTTGCATTCCATACTCTCGATGCCCCGGCAGCAGCGGTGGCATAATTCTGTGCTCATTTGATACTAATGCATGCTCATTGGCTGCGTGCATGAAATTACTCTGAAAGCCCAGGCTTTTGGGTCAGGCTTGGGCTTTGAGAGAGTGAAGCCTGAGCCCAAGGCCCAGGCTTCACACTGTAGTGGGCTGAGCTGGGCTGGGCTAATTTGGGCCGGGCTTGGGCCGGCTTGGGCTCTCGAGCCTGGCCTGGCAAAACACTAATCTAGTTTCAATTAGTGTTTTTTCACCTAGATTCATGTAGTATTGACAAAGCTATAAGAGAATTAGTCTGCTACTTCATGATAGAGAGATACGTACAGGATGACTGCCACAGCCATCAGATAGACACCTTCTCTCGGTCCGAGCGTACATCCCCTTACTGCAGAGGATGGAGAAGAGTAGCCTGAAAGTGTTGCAGCCACTGGTAGAGGCACCACTGGCTTCAACAACTATCTAAAGAAAAGTCTAACAGAGAGATGTTGCACTGCAAAACTGAGTTTTGATTATGTAATCAGTTCTCAGGACCATGGTACGGCCATACCATGGTTGAGCACAGCCACATACCTCTTCATGGCTGGCTCAGTCTGATGAGGTTGTAGGTTCAATTCCACCTCTGGACATTCTGTTTGTTCTTATTTTTTAATTTATAATAAATGTATTTAATGCTTGACAACTAAATTTCAAGCATCTATGATATAATATTACATGTGATAAATTTTTCAAATTAAAAATCTTGAATTAAATGATAAAAAACTCGATTTTGTACAGAGAGTTTATAAAGAAAACATATGGTAGATATTATCAATAGGGTTCAACATGAGTGCAATTGCAGGTGACCTGCCATATTCAAGTTAAAAAAAGAAATTTGGTCTAGCACTATGATGGTGCAACTATTGGAAGGCAATGTGAGTTTGAGGATATATTATCAGGGTTTTATAATTTGCCACACAATACAGTGACTTTCGATGTAACCTAGAAATATCATAAGATTGTTATCACTACTATGAAGCCTATCATACCATACTTAAATCCAGAAATATATTCAAGCATGGATATCTTAAACCAAGGGTGAATAAGTAAAAACCTACAATATTAGAGATGAAATAAATAAGATATCAAAACTTGCACAACACCAAAAGCATGTGTGCACAAGGCACAGTAAAGCATATATAAGGTGTCAGGCCAGGACCACTATATGTGGCACAGGGCATGCAAGATGCCAAGCCTGTATGCAAGGCATGAGAGTGTGTACATGGGACAGTGGGCCTGTATGTGATACACAACACACAGATAGACAGTGTTCTTTCAGGCAATGATATCAAGTTGTCTTATCGCCATCTGCTGGAAAGCCGTGATCTCGTCGACAATGGAGGAATCCATGGAGCATTTGTTACATTTTTGTGCAACTGCTTTTGCCCTAGGCATTGGAATTGGCTGTTGTTGATGAGCACAACACCACGGAGGAGCATGGTTCACGCTGGTGTATATGCTGAAGTGTGATGTGACATGGCCAAAATACCAAGCTGCGCTCAACAACATCGACGAGCGTGAGGCCTGCTCGTCCATGTGCTGAGCCGGGACATGGTGCACATCGTGTGGCCTGCAGGCAAGAACAGAATGCTCTACAGTGATAAGCATGGTTCTAGCAGTGCAAGGATCTAGGTTAGCAAGGAACTCATGCAAACATGCAGGAGCATCAATTGCACAACTAGCACCTTAAGTACAAAAGAGGATATCTAATCTAATCTGATCATGAGCACTTCGGCTCGTATCTCCGATATTTTTACACTGGGAGAAGACCTGGCTCATCAAATTTTTGCCATGGCCTATCTCGTATGGCTAGACTATTTTGGAGCTCAAGATGTCAGTTCTTTTCTGATTCTTACAAGGGCAGAAACACCTCAATTTGGACAAATTATGCAGATCCAACAAGCTTTCACATGAACTGGTTGGACCTCTGGTTCCCATTCTATTGGTGATTTTTACGATTCCTTAGAATCGTTTACTCTATACCGGGTTTTCCTATCAAAAACGACACCTTGAATGACCCCCTACCCCCATTTGGCAGTTGGCTTGTTTGCAGGTTCAACTCCAGCTCTGGCCGGACTTTTGTTTACATTTGTGTTAATGTAACTTGATCAGTTCTCAACCAATTCACCTATTCTCAAATGCATCTGAATCTACTCATTTATTGCTTTCTAGCAGTATTTTTTGCATCATGATCCATGCAGAACTCACATAGTGCAATGAATTCCAGTATTCTCCCCCTATAATACTTGAAAGAAGGCTAACTCAGTCAATACTCCACCGATTTACTCGTTCTCAAATGCATCTAAATCTACACATTTGTAGCTTTCTAGCCATACCTCACACGTCTCAATCGGTCAAGAACTCGCAGAATGCGAAGCATTTCTTTGTGTTCCCCCCTAAGAAGTTTGAATCTGAGCTAACTTGATCAATTCTTCACCAATTTACTCGTTCTAAAGTGCATCTGAATCTACTCATCCATAGCGTTTTAGCCATGTCTTTTGCGTGAGGATCGGTGCAGAACTTGCAGAATGCGAAGCATTTCTTTGGTTTCCCCCCTAAAATGTTTGAATCCCAGCTAACTCAGTCAATTCTCCACCGATTTACTCGTTCTCAAATGCGTCGGAATCTACCTATTCATAGCTTTCTACTGATACCTTGTGTGTCTCAATTGGTGAAGAACTCGCAGAATGCGAATTGTTTCTGTGATTCCCCCCTGGGAACCATGATTGCTTTGTAGCTCCACAACGAAGCTATCAATAGACAAACAGTAAATTGCATTCAGACAAGTCGAGTCACACATTTCCAACATAATTTAGAATACAGAAATCGTATCACTAGAAAAAGAGATATCCTTCGTTTATGTACCACATCAGCAAAAAATACTGTCAGGTATCTCAACAACCAGTGGTGCTATAGTGTTGCATACTATACTGTTAGAAAGCTATGATTCATAGCTTTCGAATAAGCCTACATACAAGTCGATCCAACCAGCCGTTGGTCCGTAGCAAGACATTCTCTCCTCCTGGTAAAGCGAAATTCACCTTTTAGCGAATTTGTCATATCTCGGTCAATATAATATGTATCGATGACGTTCTAACAGTTTTGGAAAGCTCTGATTCATACCTTTCTAATAAGCCTACATACACGTCGATAGGACGAGGTAGCGCCACGCAACAGCAAGATCTCCTAGATGATGTGGCATAACGTGTTTTGGCCATATCTTGGGATATATTGTACGTATCACAGCTCTCTTAGGCTCGTCTGAAAGCTATTGTAAATCCGGTTCCAACAAGCCCTCATGCATTATAGTTGGTGCAATATTGACAGAGCTATAAAGAAATTAGTCCGCCACATCATCAAAAACATATAGTCTAATAGCTCACTATATGATTGTGCTGTCATAATAAATAGGCCATCATTTGAAAGCTATTGTTAATCTAGTTTCAATAAGTGTTTTTTCACCTAGATTCATACTACAGTATTGACTAAGCTATAAGAGAATCAGTCTGCTACTTCATTATAGAGAGATACGTACAGGATGACTGCCACAGCCATCAGGTAGACACCTTCTCTCGGTCCGAGCGTACATCCCCTCACTGCAGAGGATGGAGAAGAGTAGTCTGAAAGTGTTACAGCCACTGGTAGAGGCACCACTGGCTTCAACAACTATCTAAAGAAAAGTCTAACAGAGAGATGTTGCACTTCAAAACCGAGTTTTGATTATGTAATCAGTTCTCAGGACCATGGTACGGCCATACCATGGTTGAGCACAGCCACATACCTCTTCATGGCTGGCTCAGTCTGATGAGGTTGTAGGTTCAATTCCACCTCTGGACATTCTGTTTGTTCTTATTTTTTAATTTATAATAAATGTATTTAATGCTTGACAACTAAATTTCAAGCATCTATGATATAATATTACATGTGATAAATTTTTCAAATTAAAAATCTTGAATTAAATGATAAAAAACTCGATTTTGTACAGAGAGTTTATAAAGAAAACATATGGTAGATATTATCAATAGGGTTCAACATGAGTGCAATTGCAGGTGACCTGCCATATTCAAGTTAAAAAAAGAAATTTGGTCTAGCACTATGATGGTGCAACTATTGGAAGGCAATGTGAGTTTGAGGATATATTATCAGGATTTGATAATTTGCCACACAATACGGTGACTTTTGATGTAACCTACTAATATCATAGGATTGTTATCACTACTATGAAGCCTATTATACCATATTTAGACCCAAAAATATATTCAAGCATGGATATCCTAAGCCAAGGGAGAATAAGTAAAAACCTACAATACTAAAAATGAAATAAATAAGATATCAAAACTTGCACAACACCAAAAGCATGTGTGCACAAGGTACAGTAGGACATATACAAGGTGTCAGACCAGAGCTACTACATGTGGTACAGGGCATGCAAGATGCCACCCTGTATGCAAGGCATGAGAGTGTGTACATGGGACGGTGGGCCTGTATGTGATACACAATGCACAGGCAAGAGTGTAGAGGATACACAGCAGGTGGCATGTCTATGCATCTCATATAACATCTGTGCACAGGATAGCCAGACTGTGTATGACCACAGCTGACATATACAGGCATATGGAATGGTAGACATGTGATACATAGGGCAACAAGCCTATGTGCAAGATACAGCATGTGGGCAGGTGGCACAGGAGATGTATGGCAGACAGAGGGGACATATGGCAGGTAAGACATCCACACATGAGGTGCAGCATCTGCTTGTAATATGGCAGGACTGTATGTGGCCATGGCTGACATGCATGGCCACAACTCACATATAAAATATAGTACAGAAAGTTGACATAGCCTTGATAATTGCCCATCATATGAATAGTATACATATAGTCTATGGCATGACTAGCATACATATAATATTCTACATAGTGGGCATAGTGCCTATAACTACCTTATACTATGATACCTATGTCTTGTACCCATAAGGTAGCTATGATAGCTATGATAGCTCTTCATAGCTGTCCTATTTGGCTCTATAGCTCTATATATTTGACCCTTAAGCTATATAGAGCTATGAAAAAAAGGAGACAGCTATCAAGCTATTAAAGCTATGTAGCCAATATAGTCATATATAGCTCTGGCAGATTTCTCAGATGTTGCACTATGCAATTGAAGGAACAAGAAGCAAGTTTACTCATTTATGCACCTTGATAGGAAAAAATAAAAGGAATCGTTTTGCCATGTGAAGCATCGGCCCTCTTCCCCCAAGTGCTAGGCTTAGGGGGAAAATCATATTGCAGTGCAGCATCTTTCTTTTCCCTCTATCAATTTGGAACCAGATTTTTGCACTTCAATGTATGTCTTTAGGACCTTTCTGCTCACCAAAAGTCATTTTGGAGTGTCCAACCATCCTCTTGAAATTTTGAGGATATCAAGGACACTCCTTGGCACATTAAGAGGGCTGTAGCGCGGCATCTACTCATGTTTTGAACTTCTATCTAGTTTCTGATGCAAAGTCTGGGGAGCTCATACAACCAGGCCCTTGGCACAATTTTTGGAGCTTTGAGGCCTTTTAGGCATGGAGGTTTTGTTTTCCCTGTCCATCTACTGGGAGTATCTGCATAGAGCTAGTGATGGGGGGCTATAGGAGAGGGAGTCTGGAGCTTTGCTGAGTCTAGCATTCCTTTGGACTGAATACTTCAGGCCTCAGTCACCTTAAGACCATGGAGGTGCAGATGCTAAACAATTTTATGAAATATGCTGTCTGAGACTCTGTTTGCACTATGCAAAGGAACAAGAAGCAAGTTTACTCATTTATGCACCTTTGTAGAAAAAATGAAAGGAATCGTTTTGCCATGTGAAGCATCGGCCCTCTTCCCCCAAGTATGTCTTGTAGCGTCCCGGGTGACCGGCCATAGGAGTGTCGTGGTGCATTTTGACAATGTCTTGTCGTAAGTCCTTGTCGGCTGGTACGTAGACCTTTCTGCGGAAGAGGATGATACCATCTTCATAGTTTTACTCTTGCAAGTTCTTCGCCAGAGAGCGGGGACCATTTGCACAGATCATTTCAAGGGCCGTGCAACTTCGGTGTCCTGGGTTTTGGTGTCGCAGATCCTTGGTCGCAAGCTAGTGTCACCGATGGATTGAACTGTAGCAGGGCGTGTAGCACGGATCTGGAAAAACTTGGGATCAAGAAGGACACGGTCTGAGTTGTCCTCTGTCACCCCCTCTCTATGGTCAGGTCGCCTCGACATGGCATCAGGTCGGTGATGAATTCCTGGCTTATGAATGAGGGTGAAGTCAAAGCGAATAAGGAATAGGGCCCATCGAGCTTGACGATGACTCAGCTTCTAGGCCGACTTGAAGTACTCAAGGTTCTTGTGGTCCGTCCAAATCTCCACTTGATGAGGAGAACCTTCCAGGTAATGGCGCCAAGCTTCCAGCGCATGGATGATAGCCAAAAGTTCCTTGTCATAGATGTCGTAGTTGCGCTCAGGTTCAGTGAGGGCTTTAGAGAGGTAGGCAACTGGATGCCACTGATTGTCATCTCCTTTCTGAGACAAAATCCCTCCTGTTGCATAGTCAGAGGCATCGACTTTGACAAGGTAGGCTTTGGTTGAGTCAGGCATGATGAGAACGGGAGACAATGTGAATGCAGCTTTAAGGCCATCAAAGGAACGTTGGCAGTCCTCTGACCAGATCCAGGGTTGATTCTTCTTTGTTAGGTCAAACATGGGGCGGGCAACCTTGGAGAAGTCACGGATGAATCGACGATAGAAGTTCCCAAACCCGACAAAGGACTGGACATCTTTGACATTACGAGGGGCTGGCCACTCAAAGATGCCTGCAACCTTAACAGGGTCTATGGCGAGTGTGTTATGAGAGACAATGAGGCCAAGGAACTCAACAGAAGTCTGCTCAAATGAGCACTTTTCTGGCTTAAGGAACAGGTCATTGTCTTGAAGTCTTTGGAGTACTTGACGGACAAGTTCACGGTGTTCTTCCATGGTTTTGGTGAAAATGAGAATGTTGTCCATGTAGATGACAACTTTGCCGGTATCAATGAGGTCCTTAAAAAGCTCATTCATCATTGCTTGGAACGTAGCAGGAGAATTCATGAGGCCAAAGAACATCACCATGGGTTCAAAGAGGCCACGATTGGTTTTGAAGGCAGCTTTCCATTCATCGCCATCCTTGATATGGATGTTGTTGTAACCCCAACGGACATCCATTTTGGAGAACATCTTGGCACCCTTGAGCTTGTCGAGCAGAGACCACATATTTTGGGATGGGAGTAGGGACAAAGGGAGTCTGTGGGGGTGGGAGAGGCGAGGGACAAGGTGGAGCAACAGGCAAGGCCAAGGTATTGACTGAGGGGGGTCGAGCAGCTGGTTGTTATCGTTCAGTGCGAGATGACAGCTTCTCGACAGGAGGCTTGTGTAGTACGCAAGAGGGGGGGCATCATGTAATGTCAACACATTGGGCTGTCCAATCAATTTCAGGATTATGCTCCTGAAGCCAGTCTGTTCCCAAGATAATGTCATAATCGCCAATGTCAACAAGGTAGAACTCAGCTGTTTCTTCGTGGTAGGAGTCTGAGTTTTGCGCATGTATGCGCACGTTCTGTGTTACTGAGTGTCGTACCCAGCCCATGATATTTTCGGAGTTGTTCACATTACGGACGGGGAACGGGTTGGGGAGTTTTTTGAGGGGGAAGCCATGTTTCTTGGCAAACTTGGGGTGCATAATGATACCTTCAGCACCACTGTCGAGAAGTGCTTCAGCATCGATTTGTTTCTTGATTGGAATCGAGATAATCTTGACTTGGAGCATAATGGATGGTGTCTGTCAGTTGGGCGTGATAGCGGACATGTGCAGGGACGATGGATATGATTGCTCACAGAGTTCAGATAGTACAGAAAAATGATTTGATGGATCAAAGAAAGTCCTTGTGCCACCACCAGATGACATTGCTGGGGGGCATCTCAAAAACCCACTACCATGTCCTTCAATGCAGCCTGGGCCTCTTCTCTCTCTTCCGCACTCAACGCCTGCAGCTGCACGGACAGGTTGGCGATGGACCTGTTGATGGGCGGGACATCGAGAGTCCCCGATTGGTCTTGTTGAGCTACTCCCGGGGCTGGGCCAGTTTCTAGTGCTCTGATGCTGGGGGTGGAGTTGGCGACACAGTCGCAAGACATGTGTCCTTTCTGGTGGCACCGGAAGCATGCTCCTTCACGGCGAAGATGCTCTCAGTCTTGCTCAGTGAGGCAAGGGAGCCAGGTCTCTGCAGCAGCCACAGTACAAGGTCGGCTAGTGGAAGTGGACTGAGGGGAGCGGTTGCTCACCGGTGGCTTCCCTGTCGAGGGGCGACTCTTTTGGAACCTCGAGCATTCTATAAATGCTGCATTCCTGTCGCGCACCCTTTCCTTCTACTCTGGTAACATCTGGGACATAGGGAAGGTGCTCATGCAGTCATTGAGCAGTGCCGAGTTGAGGCCCACCTTGAACCACTGGATAAGGGCCTTGTCATTGTAACCGGTGTGGGGGGCATGGGTCTCGAATTCAGTGATGTAGTCCTTCACCAGTCGTGTGCCCATTTTGAGGTTATAGAGGGCATTGCGGTTCTCAGTAGTGGCATTCATCTGAGAAATTTACCACTGGTATATCAGGCTATATCAGCTACATAGCCTTCCTAGGTCCATAGCTGTCCTCTTTTATACATAGCAGTCCCATAGCTGTCAAGTAATCTATGCAAAACTATCATAGCTTGCTAAAGCTGCCATAGCATAGGACATAAGCTACATAGCTGCCATAGCATAGGGTATAAGATATCATAGCTGCCATAGCTATTGTAGTATAAGATAGCTATAGAAGCTATGCCAACTATATACTATATCTTCATTGTTATATTATATCTAGCTAGTGGGATTCCCATCTACTCTATATCACCTCCATCAATTATGTTGGAACAACATATAATTGAAAAAATATTATAGGCCCAATAGTCTTATATTTCAAAGTCACAAACATCAAAAATTGAAAAACATTATATTTTTCAAACAATTTCATCAAACACTGATTAAAGCTACAAAGACTACTAAACAAGTACAAAAAAAGATGACAAACTTACAATGACTCTAAAAAACGAAAATATACATAAGAAAAAAAGATATAAGTATTCAAATATAACACAGAAAACACATCAAAGCTTACCAAACTGACAAAAAGCGAAAATCTACAAGACAACTTGAAGACATCAGTGCAAAACATAAGGAAACTTACCTTGTAAGACTACAAGGATACTGTAGCAAGTACTAAAACATTAGTAGTCATAACACAAGGACAAGGTCTTACCTTAAACAACAGAGAGAACAATGAGTGAGAAGTGATGACAAGCAGCAATCGAACGATGACAGCGAGCAAGCAAACAATGGCAGCGAGCAAACGACGACGACAAAAGCACCGACGTGGCAAGGGATGGTGGGGGTTAAAGAGCAAGAGGCGATGCGCATTGTGCACGCCTTATATACGAATCCTGGGCAAAGCCGAAAATCGTGGCTGCGGGCGCTGCCGAGCGCCGCGTCAGAGGCTGGATCCCAGACGTGACAACTTTACACACGATATGCAGGAACGTACAATACAGTAGATATATATCATTTTCATTCAATGTATTTATACGAGCAATATTTAGTTGCTTGCTTTTTCTGTGAGTTTCTACGGTTTGATCTGATTTGTTGTGCTTCAAACCGTTTGAACTCGTGTTCGGTGGCTGAAGCACCGAACGCGCGTCGAACTTCGTCTCTGACTTCCTGCAGCTTTCCTCCTTCCTCGGGCCTCCTCTGTCCTCTCTCTGTCCTCTCTCCGTCTTCCCTCTCTCTTCCGCCGAAACGAGTATCGAAGGGGTAAAATAGGACGTAGGGGGCCCTTTAAGGTGAGTTATATATCTTGTTTATCGTGCTTATTCGTGCTGAAACTGAGAGTATTGCTCGTTCGAGCGATACTCTCAACGTCTCCCTTGTCTCCCCTTGTCGCTCTTCTTCATGCACCACGCACCCCGCACCCCTTCCGCCATCGCCCACTCGTCACCGATGCCCGGCGCGCCGCCTCCGATGACCACAGCCGCGTGCGCTGGCACATGCGCGCAGCTGGCCACAACAGCAAGCTGTGCCTGCAACAGCAACGACACACCGTGGACGACACGCGTGCGCCAAGCACGTCAGCTCGGTGCCTCGCGCAGGGTCAGGAGCGGGCACGTTGCCTATGCCCTCACGCGTACGGCCGCACCTCGCGCACAGGCCTACCGTGTCACGCACAGGCCCGCGGCAGCCCCGCACCCCACGCACGTCCCTGGTGCCCTGCGCACGGCCTCCCCGCCCCGCGTAATACCCCGCATCTCCCGCGCAGGCCTACCCTATTGCACACGGGCCCAGGCTTCGCGCGTGGCCTCTGCGCCTCACGTGCAGAATTCTTGCATCGCGCACGGCCTCGCGCCTTGTCCCGGCCTCCTGCGCCTCGCGCATGGGCTTGCCACACCCCCAACCCGTCGTTCACAGGTGCCGTGCCTCGTGCACGCTCGCCACGTCTCACGCACGCCCCCCAACGCCTTGTGCACGGGCTCGGCGCCCGGTGCTGCCTCCTGCATGCAGCCCGCGCCACATGCCGCATCCCGCGTACGCCTCCCGCGTGCGCCGCACGCCTCGCGCCAGTCCCTCATGCCTCATGCAAGGGCCCGCTGCCCGCCGCCCCTTATGCACCCCCCGCGCCTCGCGTACACGCCCGGGACAGCTCGGCGCCCCGTGCACGGGCCTCCGGGCCTTGCCTGTGCCCCATCGCTTTGCGCATGGACCCTACGGCCCCGCATGAGCCCGGGGTAGCCCAGCGTCTCGCGCACGGGCCCCGCCAGCACGTGTACTCCCGCGTACAGGCCGAGGCTTTGCATGCGGGACTACTGCGGCGTCATGCACACCAGCCGCACTGTCGTGCACGTTTGCGCCTTGTCGCGCCCCGTGAGTGCGCGCGCGGGCCTGCATATACACGCCGCGTGTAGTGTAGTATATTTAATCTGTATTAGTAATTACATTGAATATAATGAACTATGACCTGGCACCTTTTATACCTACCTGACTTGACGTAGCATTAATAGTTATCATAGCTCATCTGATTAAGTATGGTAGTGCTATATATTTCAAACTGCTAACTATAGAAGCTATGATAACATCATATAGCTGGCACTACTAGCTATGGAAGCTATGGAAGCTCTCATAGCTTTCATAGCTCTACATAGCTGGATAAGCAAACTTCATAGACTCTGATAGCTCAATGATAGCACCCATAATAGAACCTGCAGCTATATAAAATTCACTTTTCTCAGATGTTGAGGGGGGAGAAGTCGGTGTTGAAGTGGGTGAAGAGATCGTTGAGAGTTTCGAAATGGCTTGTATGAGCCAGTTTCTTTAACTTGGTCTCATCATCGTCAAGGATCTCCTCAGCACGCTGTACTGCCCAAGTACCAGCAATAGGCCCCTGGCAGAGGTCCAGAAACAGCGAGATCTTTGCTGAATCATCTTTGTACTTTGTGCTATTAGCGCAGAGGAACAACCAGATACGGAGCTTGAACTCCTTGGACTTTGAATGATCCCCTTCAAATGGGGTGGGCTTTATGCCAATCTCGCCTGTAGACATGTCGATGGGAGGAGAGGGAGCAGATACTGGGATAGGAGGTGGATTGGCGATGGGTTTGACAGGGGGAGCAGCGACAGCAGGTTGAGAGACAGAGGGGACCGGGGTGATGTGGATAGGGGGAGCAGGGACGGTGGAGATTGCCGGTGGGGCCGAAGGGGTTGTAAACAAGGAGGGTACAGCAGGCGATGGGGCCTGAAGGGTAGTTTGTCAAGTACATTGATCTTGTTCGAACTGCATCAAGACTAACTGAGAGAGAGCAAGTTCTGTGTCGATGAGGAAGATTTTACTGGCCTGCCAAAACCACTGATCACGATTCTCTATGAGGTTCCATCTCCACCCAACAACCTGTCGATTGGTATTGGACCGGTATGTGTAGTACTTCTGGGTTGTGTCGTTGTAGGTGATCCCTAGTGGTACTGAGTCTGGTTCAATAAGAGTTGGGGGAGAGTCAATGATGGGGGGAGCCTGAGGTGGGATCGGTGGTGTAGTAGGGTGGATGCAGTGGTATTCTTCTTCAGCAACGTTGAAGTTGTTTGCCTCTAGGTACAGGTAGTTGTCACACTCTAAGAAATACCACTGGTCAGGGTGGTCGTGCTGGTGATCAAAATGAACCTTGGTGATCCCCAAAAGGGTGTAGACAAAATAGTCTTCAAGAGATTCAAAGATTCCGAGCAGGAATGGCTCGGAGGTTTGGAAAGAGCGGGGGTCTGGGGAATCAATGGTGGTTATCTAGAAAAAGTCTGCCATAACGGGGCAACAGCCGAGGAGTCGAGGGGTCAAGGTGTCAGCAGCATATGGGGAGTGAAGAAAGGATCAGCCTATTCTCTCGTAGGCCCACACGGGATCAGGGGAAGGTTCCAGGGTGAAGAGTCCGTGAGTTTGGAAGGAGAATGGTGTCGAAGGGGGAATGATCAGTGGGGATCCATGTCCAGGGCATCGATGGTGATAGGCAGTGTCAGAGATGCAAGCCACAAACGTCTGGGTGTCGATGTGAAAAACGACTCAAATTCGCACATATAGAGCGATGGAGACAGCACCTGCGTGTGGCTTCCACGATTTCAATCGATACCAAACTCTGTCTGCTTTCCAACCTGCTTTCTCCATGTAGGGTTGGATGCAGAGGTGCGCGTCTGTTACGATGGTGCTTTCGATGAGGAACGGGAGGTGCGGCTGATGATGCGGGTGTCAGGACTGTGTGAAGATATTGGTGTCGAGGGGTAGTTGGATTTGGAAAGATATGATGGGCAGATAAGAAATGGTGAGGCAGGCATATGAGAGACTGTCCAGGTGTCAAGACTCGGTCGAAGACAGCAGGAGTGCCGCCCAAGTCACCAACCAAACACAAGAGAGATAGAGACGAGAGTGAGGATCAATGGCAGCAGCGCAGTGCCCTGGATAACAGGTACAGTACGGTACAGACGAGATGGACAGTCTAGGGAAACAGGTGAGCTACAGCGAGCCTATAAGTACTGGGAGAACAATGGGAAAAGGACAATGAGCACAGGGATGGGTCAGACAATGGGAACGAGAACAATAGTGACTGAAAGGGGAACAGGGTATAGGGTATAGATAAGGGAAGAGCCAGGTCATGTGATGAAATGTGCAGGTGATGGGGCAATGGGGGCATGTGACCGATGTGATGCACGTATGGAAGCGAGAAGAGTAGAGAGAAATGGAGCAATTCGTGACAGCATCGACCTCTACAAGATAGGCTTTGGATGGATTAGGCATGACAAGGACCAGGGACAAAGCCATGGTAATGCCACTGCAGGCAAGGACCCATGAAATTCAGGGCTTAACACTGATTTATGGCTGAATTCCTGGACAAAGACTTACATAAGAGGGAAATGACCAAAACTGAAATCTAATTCACTCAAAAATGAGAACTCCCATTTGATGCATGTGAACATGGCAATGTGATCACTGATCACATGCCAAACATACATGTAATCACAGAGTGAATACCATGTTGTCAGATAGGCACATGTTGAAGACATTGCATAGGACGTAAGCAGTTTGAAACAAATGTTGTTGTATAAATCCATGCTTTCCTTTTTTATCCAGAAAACCACGATGATATCAACATATTCCCAAAATTCCCATGGGACCTTGCCCACAGTGTGCTCACATTTGCCATGGGCACCTGGACCAATTACAGCAGTCGACAATTGTAAATGGTATCGATGAACAATGAATACGATATGGACAATGACCATACATCATATTGACTTCCAAAACCTATTCAAATTGAGGGAGAAGGAGTAGCAAACACCAGATCTCGGAATGGCAGCAGCCACACGCCAGATCACCAGAAGCCGGGCTAATCCGTAAGCTTGGGGATGATGTTCGGTGTTTGGTCGGTTTTGATAAACTGTACCCAGGACTCGAGGTCCTTAGTGTTGTCTTGCCACACGGACGTCGAATTGAGCGTCCCACGGAAGTGCACCGTGACGCACTCCTCGACGGTCGTGCCCTTGGACATCGAGCTGTGACTTGTAGGGCCTGGATTCCCAGCGCGAACGCGGTATGCGCCTCACATCATGAGCAGCGGCATCATTTGCGCCAGCACTTGTCCTGCGATACGAGTCCGAGCGAGTACATGATCAAAAGAACGACGAGAGGACGTACACGGAGGATCGCCAGACATGGGCTGCTTGGGAATGTTACCGGCATGGGACAGTCTCCTGGATAAGGTCGTAGTATTGCTCGTTCCTATACAACGCAAGGTCAGCGCGCAAACAGATGTGTGGCCGGGCGCCGAGTGCAGATCTCGCCAAGCCACTGCGAACACAAGAGCCACTGACCACCGGCGTCACCTCCCTCTTGATGCAACCTTGATGTAGACTATACGAGCAGCGATGAGTCCATGGCTGACCAACCAACGCAGGTATCGACTAAACGGGGCGTCAATCAGATGCCTTCTGTGTGCAGGACCCGGACTCAGCACTGATGATATAGATTGCAACGCGGTGATTTGCTCGGGCGATGGGTACAAAGGAGCGTCTCCAGAAATCAAAGATTAGGGAGCGTGATGGGCGGATGGGCAGAGCGTAGTACAGATCAAAGCACAAATGTGGTACTGTACGCTTGTACTCGATGATGATGTCCTCATCCATCGTTGGAAGAGTGCACAATGCGTCCGGGAGCTTATCTGACAAAAGAGGTCAGTTGGCTCCTGATCTGAGTACTTCCGGTGTACTCATCCATCTCCATCAGGTGTCAAACTTGACAAGCTCATCTAAGGCGGCAATTGCGGCAAAGGGTAGCAAAGATCAAGCGCAGCCAACTGGCGCTGCTGCCAAGCCCCTCCACGATATACACCTTGGAAGCTCTCGTGCTGCCTAACATCCCTGTAAGTTACCTCTGTAACATATCAGCGCTCTGAATCTGAATGCAATCAACATACCTTATCAGTATCTAATGGTAGTAGGCCGCAGCTCTGCCCTCGCCGCTCCCACCATAGGACCTTGAAAAGCGATTAACCGGAAGCGACATGGGGTGTCGACCGGACTGCGACCAGCGCTGGTTCTCTGGAACTCCGACTGGGGAAAACACTGGTAGCGTAGCGCACGTTATATATATGTAGTATCCCTGTCCTATAGCATAGCAGAAGAGTGAGGAGATATCGAAGATATCGAGGGAGAGCGGAAAGAGCCCTGTGGGAACCTTGTGGCTGTGGCGCCACCGGCTAGCTCACGACGCGGTTCGGTCGTCCCTACGACGCACGACTCCAAAGGCAACTACCAGGATGATGCTATCTTCAGTTTCAACCGTCTATATGGAGGAGTTGTCCGCAAAGATCAGGACAAAGTACGTCCCATGGGAGGTAGGGCCGTTCTCTTGGCATGTACGATGGTATTGACTTGTTTTTAGGGTTATCAGCGTGCCGGACTCATCAACATGGAAGAACTGAATTTAATAAAGAAGGTGGATAGACAGCCCAAAGCCAAAACGGAGTCGATCCTGTTGTCCGAAGGGCGGACTTATGTGCTGCTATATCTGCAACTGCTCAAGAAGCTGCAGCGTATTGACACTATGCAATGCGTCCTCGTCCTGATTGCAGACGCCTTAGCTGGTACGTTCGTTCAACACGCCTGTGGCCTTACCGGTCATGACCTACATCATAATTTTAACCCTAGATCATGACGAACGGGTGGCGTTCTTCACCGCAGCATGTGACTGGGATGCTGACTTGCCATATGGACCCTTGTTTCGGTCTGTCTGCGATTTTGACATGCCGCTTTCTTGATGACCTGATGGAATGCTGCATAGTGGGCTTGAGACACAAGACGACTTCGTGCAAATGAAAGCAGCACAGATCCTGACACTACTTTTGAGGCATGCGACTTTTGTTCCAGGCTTCTATAGCAACAACTAATGCCAGTACCAATTCAGTTCAGATTCGGTGACAGTCCATTCTCCTCATATAGAAGCCTTCCTTCACATTTTGGCATCCTCGTTCATTCAAATTTCGTCACCGCAGAAGCGGGATATTGCAGTACAGTGTCTTGAAGTTTTACTTCCGCGAACTGAGGTCCGCAAAGCTATTTGGGCTATGCCGAACCTGATCCATGCGTATGTTTTACTCATAAGCATCCGAATTATGTTGACTCTGAACTAGCCTAATTGATATTTTGAAATCAAACTCTGGTCCCCAGATGAACTACCAAATTGCCTTCTGCTTTTGGTTACTCACTTTTGAACAAGAAGTTGCCGAAGAGATAAATAAGTGAGTTACGGGAGTTCAATTAGAATTATGTGCGATGTTTCATCTGCGTCCAGGAAGTACGGTCTAATACCAGTTGTCGTTGACATCGCCCAAGCAGCGGTGAAGGAGAAGGTTATCCGAGTAATCATCGCTATGCTAAAGGTGCTGTTATTGCCCTTTAACTGTGCCCATCGCTGAACTAGTTAAACAGAATCTCGTGTCGAAAGCTCCTTCTGCAAACCTTCCAACCATGCTCGCTACCGAACTGCTTCCATTCTGTAACAATCTTGCGTTGCGGAAGTGGTCAGACGAAGATATCTTGGAGGACATACAATACCTTCAAGATGAACTTAGGTCCCGGTCTGAGAGGCTGACGTATGCTTTAGTCATTGAACGAGTGTGTCAGTGTGCAGTGCTGATAGCAGTTCCAGCACGTGGGATGAGTATAACTCGGAGCTGACGTCTGGGCATCTGACGTGGTCTCCGGTGCATGATTCCGACACATTTTGGAGAATGTCCATTGTCAAATTCAACGAACACGACTACATGGGCCTTCAGTATGTTTCGTGCTTCAGCCAGCCTCCACTCTATTTATTTACTCTTTCAGCCAACTTATACAGCTTTTGCGAGAGTCAACAGACCCCGTTGTACTGGCTGTGGCGGCTCACGACCTCGGCCAATATGCAAAACACTACGAGCGTGGCAAGAAGTAAGTTTCTGTCTTTAGTCCGTTGTCTTGTGTTCATAGGATTTTGCCAGGATGCTTGTTGATTTGGGCGCGAAGACTCGTGTGATGGAGCTCATGTCACACGAAGATTCTAATGTCCGATACCAGGCACTTAAGTCAGTGCAAGAACTAGTTAGTCATCCATGGCAGACTTTGTAAATAGTCATCCCCCCTATACTCTTTATTTCCTGCTTTCTATTATCCTACAAGTACAGACCGGGAAAAGGGTTCACATGGGAAATTAAATTTACTCTGTTAAAGATGTGGATTAGCTAAAGGCATATAATAAGGGAAAAGGATGGATCATGCAGACTGAGCGGAAACGAGCATATAATATTCCTAATTCATGCAATCATGATAAATAGCGCATGGACGACAACGTGGTGCATGCAATTCAATCCAGCGATGAACTCAAATCTAGATAATCCACTCCTTTCTAAACGCAAGAATACCGTTTCAGTCGCCTACTTCTCCTCTGCTAAGATAGGTGCCGCGCGAATCCCACACCTGTTATGTAAGCAGGCGCGCTGCCCGACGACGATGCCTACTCCTCCGCCGCAAGTGACTCTTTCAGGATTCTGCTCCCTGGGGTGTATAGTAGACATGCATAGCTACAAGTGCCAGGAAGAATATTACTTCAACTCCCCATATTCATTGAGTTATAAGGTGAACAAGTTTTTCGAAGTGAAACCTTCCGAAAACAAGTTTTCTGTGCATTCTGAGCTATTTCCTGCATTTTGAACTTTTTGACCTCGGGACATTTGGCGGGCTAAGTACTCACTAAGCGCCCGCACGTGATATAGGCGCCCTGAACACGTGATGTGTTTGAACGCGCTGCACGATGTGTTATTGATGAAAAAAAAGAGCAATCCATCCTATTACACCTCGGGAACCAACACTGCAGTCATATAATACATAGCAGAATTGCCTTCACAATCTGAGAGGGGACCTGCATTATGACATGCTTTGAATATATTTATTACAAGGGCCTGAGGAACCCCGCAGAGCTGGTGCAACATCTGAAAAATTGGAATTTTATATAGCCAACTGTCAAAGTATGTGTGCTATGAGAGACCTATGCATGCTATGTGGCTGGCCTATCCAGCTATGTAGAGCTATGGAGACTATCATAGCTTCCATAGCAGGAAGTGCAACATATATAGAGCTATGTACTTATAAGAGGGCACTATGAATGCTATAGATCCCCTATAGGCAGCTTTGGTCATTATGGCTACTATAATAAGCCATCTAGACACCAATGTATTAAGTCAAAATTTGTTATATTCAAGACTATACAACTAGTGTAAATGGATAATTGTAGGATAATGTAAATTGACTCGCATGCGGTGTGTCGAGCACGATACAGCGTGTCGAGCGCACATGCTACATATTGAGTGCGTGTGCGAGGGCGCGGCACGGCGCAAGCGCTGCCGGGCGAGTGTCGATAGCTACACGGCTGGGCGTGGTGTTGTAGGCAAGTGCGGGTTGTCGCACAGACCACGTCTGAGTCGCACGGCAACGCGACTCGACGCGGGAATGCACAGACGCGGGGAGGCGGGCAATGGCGTGGCCCGTGCACACAAGTCATTGACGACATGCAGACGGCGTGCAACGGCGTGTGTGCGTGGGCTGTGCTCGTGTGCGCTGCCCGTGTTGTCCGTGGGCTCCCCGTGTCGACGACGGCCTCCCGTGTCGTCCGTGGGCTCCCCGCGTCGTCCGTGGGCTCCCGTGTCGATGACGGCCTGCCCGCATCATCGACGGGCTCCCCGCGTCGTCCGTGGGCTTCCCGCGTCATCGACGGGCTGCCTGCGTCGCTCGCGGCTCCTCGCGTCGTTCGCGCGGCTCCTCGCATCGTTCGCGGGGCTGCCCGCATCGTCGCGTCGACGACGGCCTGCCTGTGTCATCGACGGGCTGCCCGCATCGTCGACGGGCTCCCTGCGTCGTCGACGGGCTCCCCCGTCATCCGTGGCTCCCCGCGTCGTCCGTGGCTCCCCGCGTCGTCCGTGGGCTCCCCGCGTCGACGACGGCCTGCCCGCGTCATTGACGGGCTGCCCGCGTCGTCCGTGGGCTCCCAGCGTCATCGGACGGGCTGCCCGCATCGTCCGTGGGCTCTCCGCATCATCGACGGGCTGCCTGCGTCGCTCGCGGGCTCCTCGCGTCATTCGCGGGCTCCTCGCGTTGTTCGCGGGCTCCTCGCGTCGTTCGCGGCTGCCCGGTCATCGCGTCGACGACGGCCTGCCCGCGTCATCGACGGGCTCCCCGCGTCGTCCGTGGGCTCCCCGCGTCGACGGGCTCCCCGCGTCGCTCGCGGGCTCCTCGCGTTGTCCGCGGGCTCCTCCGTCGTCCGCGGGCTCCTCGCGTCGTCCGTGGGCTGCCCACGTCATCCGTGGGCTGCCTGCGTCTTCCGCGGGCCTGCCTGTGTCGTCCGCGGCTGCCTGTGTCGTCCGCGGGCTACCCGCGTCATCGCGTTGTCCGCGGGCTCCCTGCATGGTCCGTGGGCTGCCCCCGTCGACGACGGGTTGCCCGTGTCGACGACGGGCTGCCCGTGTTGGCCGCGGCCTACCCGCGTCGTCCGTGGGCTGGCTGTCTCGTCCGCGGGATGCGGGTGTCGTAGGATGCAGGTGTCGTGGGCGGGATGCGGTGGGCGGAATGTCCCGTGTCGCAGATTTGCTGTTCGTGCTGTCCGCGGGATGCGTGGGTCGTGGGCGGGCTGCAGGTGTCGTCGACGAGGTGGTGAGCAGGCGAATGGGCGTGGAGGATGTGCGAGAGCGGGCCCGTGCGTGCGCGTCGTCGACGGTGCACGCACGCACATCGTCGCCGAGGGCACGGGCGTGGCGTAGACGTGGAAAGGAAAGCGGGGCTGTGGAATTGGGACTGGGGCCGCGAAGGGTCGAGACAAGGGGGAAATTGAGAGTATCGCTCGAGATACGAGCGATACTCTCCATGTCAGTGCAGAAACAATGAAGGTAAGGTGATTTTACTTACCTGGTGGCCCTCTGCCCCTCTGCTTACTGATCCCCACTTCGAAGATGGCGACCGTGGAAAGAAGAACGGAGGGGGTGGGGAGAAGAGACAAGGAGTGAGTGAGCAGGACGAGACGAGGAGAGTAAGGGCGAAAGAGTGTGTTAGTGAACTGACAGACTTGACACGCGTTCGGTGACTTCAGCCACGAACGAGCGAAGTGAGCTTCAATAAATCAAATAAATTTGCTGAAAATCAGAAAAAAAGACTACAATCATGGATAGTCCATGTGATCGAAATGTATGAAAAAAAGAAGTACATACTCTACTGTGCATCTCTGAGCAGCAACATCGTCTTAGCAAAGTCTGCTCCCCAGTCCCTGACGCGGCACTCGGCAACTCCCGGCAGCCGCGATTCTCGGCTTCGCCCGGAATTCTTATTTAAGGCGCGCGCGACGCGTGTTCCCTCTTGCTCTTTAACCCCCACTATCCCCTGCCACGTCGATGCCCTCGTCGTTGTCGTTGTCATTGTCGTTGTCGTCGTTGTCGTCGTCTGCTTGCTCGTCGTCTGCTTGCTCGTCATTGTTACTAGTACTCTTTTGTTGTTGCTCGTCGTTTGTTGTCTCTTGTAAGCAAATATTCATCTTTTGTCTCTTACATCTCGTGCTAATACCTTTGTTAGTGTGGTAGTCATGTATCTGTAGACTTGGGGGGGTTTAACTTTCGCTTTTCTACATGTTTAGTAAGCTGTTGTATTATATCTTTTGTGTGGTGTCATACTAATAATTTCTCGATGGATGTTGCCTTTCTAATAGTTGGTAAATATTTACATCTTAACTTTGAATGTATTCTTATACTAATACTTTTGCTGTTTTGAAGAATTTGCTTGTCTGACTACTGTAGTATATATATATTACTGATATTTGTCTTTAGTTATATATAGAGTAGTTCTGTAGTATGTACTGTTGTAATGCTTAATAAAGTTTATGTTTATTTGCTTTCTCTTTGGATGTTCTGAGCTATAATATGAAGTTTAGGATGTCTATAGAATTTAATTTATTGAGATAGAAAAGATATAGTATAGAAAGCTGATATAGCCATGATAATTACATGTGCCATGAATAGTATACATATAGTCTATAGTATGAATACCATATATATAATGCATAGTCAGCATAGCTCCTATAGCTATCTTATACTATAGTACCTATGCCTTGTAGTAAGGTAGCTATGATAGCTATGATAGCTCTCTATAGCTGTCCTATTTGGCTCTATAGCTCTATATAGCTTGACCCTCAAGCTATATAGAGATATGAAGAAAAGGAGACAGCTATCAAGCTATTAGAGCTATGTAGCCGATATAGTCATATATAGCTCTGGCAGATTTCTCAGATGAATGTCGGCAGGAGTGAGCGCCACTGCGCTGCAGATGTACACAAGATGTGCCAAGTGGCTGCATGCACCCTCATCACTCACCTTACAAGGCCTTCATTTGGAGGGTTGTAAATCACTCTTTTCTTGCCCTATGGTCCGGTCGGGAGGGTTGGGATGTCAATGCCAGCATATTTGGCGGTTCCCACGCCACATTATGTAATATTACATAAGGTGCTGGTTTTGCGCGGCACCTATCTTAGTCCCGGCAAGGAGGAATAGAATGGAGTGATGCTGAGGAGGGGTGTACCATCAGAGCTTTGCTCCAACGATCGCATCCGCTTGCCATGATTGTATGCTACCGATTTTCCTACACACTTCCTGGTCCTTTCCGCCAGATTGTCACAACCGGCGTCGTCTGCGGGCCAATCAGTGTCTTTGAGTTGCTTATGAAATAGACCTATGACGTTCTCGGAATTGGACAGGCTTTGGTTCTTTCTTCATGGTATGTAGGACGACTTATTTGGATCGTCGTAGATGAATCCAAAATTCGCTCGAAGTTCCTTGATGATATTCAGCACAGGGGGCTTGAGGTATTCACGAAGCTGTTTGTGGGGGAAGGTCCTATCATCGAAGACACTTAACTTTTCGGATCTTCCTCGAAATGTTTCGAGCCTATCGTCCCAGAAGGAGTCATCGAACACCGCCATCATGTCTTTTTCTAGTTTTGCTTGCAGTAGCGAGTGGGCATACCGCAGAATATGATACAGGAGAACATGGAAGAACGATTTCAAATCATTGCGGAGTTCGTGCGGGACGTCGGGTTTGTCCAAGATCTCTGAGGCAATAAATTGCCACGTTCCCTACAGGATCCATAAGTGAATGTTTTGAGCAAGCGCGATCAAGTATCGAGTATTACTTACCGTCCTCCAGTCCCGTCGTGACACGGTGAGGTCAACGGACTTGGACAGTTCCCAATCGATGAGCAGACCTTCATACCCCTTGCCTTTCTTGCTCTTCCGTACGAGGATGTTCCCGCCGCTCACATCCCGATGCAAAATACGCGCTACCGAATAGGCGACCCGATGAGCTGAAGAAAGGAGATATCATTGAACAACGCGACAAGCACAGGAAAAGAAGGATACGCATATTCAATGGCATGTCGAACGGAGGCGGAAAGTTCACGAGTCGATTTGGATGACTTGAGCGGGCGGCCGATGGTATCGAGCACGATCCTATAGTGAACGTGCGAAGCTACCTTCACTTTCCCGACTACCCAAGGCCTTGACTTGAATTCATGTGTCCGTGTCTTCTGGTTCCCTACATCTCCAGAACAGACCAGACCCGCGATGTACGGCACGCTATGCTTATGCAAAAGCCGGTAGGTGACACCTTCGGGTTTGATGTCAGGGACGTCAGCGCGCCAGGTGTCCTTGGGGTAGACCCAGCTCCGCGTCTATAGATCGAAGGCGATGTATCCGAACGTGCACCTCCTTGTGGGCGCATACGTGTACCACCACGGTTCGGGGCAATAAAGTAATGATCCTTCTTCGTCTTCTCGTCGTGGACATGGAACTTGTGCAGCGTGGTGAAGGGCACCTCAATCCGGCCATTCATGTCCTCCAGGTATTCGCGCACAGCTCCGACTCGAGGAAAAATTTCGCTAGGTCAGCTTCTGCTTTGCTTGGCCTACAGACCGTGGGGTCCCGTCCACGCTGCTCGGGAGTCATGTGGTCGAAACTCCACAAGAACTCAGCAAGGTATTGGCCGTCGCTCCCCAGACTCATGCGTTTGGTGACAATGGCTCCCGCTCGGTCCAAGCGAACGAGGCGATAAGAGTTTGGGTGCAGGAGGATCAAGAAAGAGAACGCTCGGAATTGAGCGGAGAACTGAGCGGTAGCATATTTGATCATCTGTCCGAGATTGCATTTCGCCTGGAGCGTGTCGTGGAGGAATAAGCCCTCTTCGCCCGGGGAGTCGGTATCCGTGAAGGGATCGCATGTACGTTCCTCGGGCTTGCATTCGATTGGGATCTCGAGGATAGGGAAGCACTGCTGCAAGTTGTGTGCTGCTTTCCGTGAGCGTTTGCTCTTCGGCGATGGAGGAACCTGGGGGGCTGGGCGAGCATCGTTCTCCTGCTTGGTATCATCAAGCGAGATCTTCGCTTCTTCCGCCGCGACAGTATCAGCGCGGTTGAAGCCCGATATGTCGGGCTTGCACACACTGAATTGTGGACTTGAGCTTTATGTAATGTTTATACAAGGCTGGGAGGGGAAGCTCACCGGCATCAAGCTGACAGAAGTGCGAGCCTCGAGGCGCGGTTTCGTGCTCCGTGGCGGCCGTGTGACCGCGAAAATCGTGGCTCTAGCGAGTCAGCGCTCAGCGCCCGTGATGCAGCTCTTGGCAGAGATGGGACGTCAGATGCGGGGGTTCAGCGCCAGCGGTCGACGATCGTTCTAGTACGTACGGAAGGAAGGAAGTATATTCCGCAGCGGTACGAGAAAGATCGCGCCCGCATCCTGTGTGATCCTCAGGATCGCGCTCGGACGAGTCTGAAGGCAGGTTTGAAGCCTGAAAGGAGAAAAGAGAGTCCATGATCAAGGCAATTGCAGGCACCTGACAGTCTCTTTACGACACCGATGGCTCAGTCCAAAGTCCCTGCTCGGCACCCGCTCCAACCAATCATGGAGCATGTTTCGAGTATCGTAACACATGGCATGACATACAAACGTCCTCTCGTCGTCAAGTATCCAGTGAAACCTGTCAGGCCTATGCTAAGACAAAGCCCTCCCCGCCCCACGAAAACTAAAACATCTTCACAAGTCTCCACCAGTCATTTGTCTCACCAAAAACATGCCTCTCCCCTCGTCCCTCATGCCTATCACCGATTTCGGCCTGGGCCGAACCGTGCCCCCGGCACTGCTCCCGCCCGTGTACTGCCGCCCGATGCTCTTGGTGGTGCTGCTCGTAAGCTGCCGTGTAGGGCTCAGCCCCCCGCCAGTCAGTTGGCGAGAGATGCCCTCGGAGTGTCCGGTGAACTGCCGCGCATGGTCGTTGTCCCGTTCTGGCTGATACGCTGAATGGCCCAGAGCTCACAGTGAGCCGCCTCGTGCGTGCTCAGAGACCTGTCGGGTGGGGAGGGCTGGGCCGCGCGCATCGACGCAGGAAGCAACAACTGGCGCGCAACAAATACGTGTGAATCAGTCAAGAACAGCCGGTGATAGATAACGGGGTCCGCACCAAACAGTCTCTGCACCACACGGCGCCCATTTCGGAGTCTCGTTCGCAGAGCTGTCGAGCTGCTTGCGCACCCGGTTTGCCGTCCTTCCTACGCCCGCCTGTCCTTTGCACCTTTACCGCCACAAACTAGACACGTAGCGTGCCACTTCGTATTCTGTGGCCCTGGAACAACGCCACGCTCCATTGGTGACACCGCTTGCTCGCAGCCGGGACACGACGTGGAAGAGCCGAAGCGAGGGAAAGACAACGTAGTTGATGGAGCGCTTGTGAGTGGTGCATTGTATCGACTAGACGAATACGGCGAAGAGGAGGATGCCAGTGGCTTCGTTGTGACCGTCACATTTGTGCTAAACGATTCGCGCTGAGGCTGAGGTGGAACGTAAGAGGAGCTGTGACAGGCGCATGGTGATCTTCTCGACGGCGCACACTACAAACAAGGCAGCATCAGGCTACTCAATTCAGTTGTTCAGGAGACCTACGTCAAGATGGCATGCACCTCTTACACCTCTTACGAAGACAGCCTGCCCCCGTTCCTTCTCTTCAAACACGCCATCACAGATTCGGCAGCGGAAGCATTGCGTGTGATATGCTTTAGGTGGTGTGCCGGAAGAAGAGGGCTCCGGGACTGTAACATATCGCCCTCCATTCTTGAGGTTGAAGAGTGGAAGGGAACACTTCGCACATTTCGCGGAAGGATCTGGACCTGTGGGGGACGGGGACAACTCCGCAATTGTGTGAGACGCTTTGGGTATGCTAGACGCCTTGGGCAGGGGAATCTTGGAAAATGAGCCACTGGAAAGAACTGTCTCCCCCGTGATGTTTGTCGCCACACGAAAGCTGTCAGACTCCGAAAAACTGGACATTCCAGACGAGCTGAAGACATCATCGTCACGCTGAGATGACGAAATTGACGTGGGAGGTGATGAAGTCCCTGACGAGTGAGTGGTAGTGTCAGAAAAGTCCGAACCAAGCTCAGGCGTCGATGGAATGGATTCCACCGATAAGACGGATTCTGCGTCCTGTCTGAGGGAAGAGATTGAACTACGTGCTCTCAACGAGTCCGATAGGCGACCACTACGAATGGGTATTCTGGAGATTGGTGAACCTTTACTTCCTATTGGTGATCCCACGGCGGTGTTTGAAGTGAAGCTTTCCCGGACGGGCCGTGGTGTCGTATTCGTGGAGGGTGGTAGCGATGATGATGGGCTGTCCTGGCGCACGGGAGAGCCAGCTTGACGAAGGAATCGATTCTTCATTTCCTCGATCGCTTCTTGAGTGGGTTTCGGACTCTCGCCAGGACGCGGACTGCCAACAATCGATGACCGACGAGAGTCAAGACCAGGACTGCTGTAACGACTGTACCGTTCGCGAACGGGGCTACCATCTTCAGTAGCTTGCACGCGTCGTGGAGAAGGGGCAGATGGGGAGTTTCGATTCGCAGACTCCAGAGCAAGTCGCTCCGTGCGAGGCGTCGTGTCTCGACTGGTCCGCGATTCTAGATGATGCTCAAGTACGTCGGTGGCCAAGGAATATCTTCCGGTATTTCCCAGCTTTTGTGGAGTACTCAAAGCGGGATCGGGTACCTTATTCTTCGCAATGCCAAGTCGTAGCTCTAGTTCTTCCATGGCCGGCGACCCTTCGCGACTACGCCTTCGAGCCGTCTTGAGGGCTCCTGGCTTGTCCGAATCGTCCAACTTGTCCGAAACTAAGCTGTCGTGTCGGCGTGGGCTGTCCGTTCTCTGTAGGCATGTGTCCAAGCAGTCGTTGCAGGAGGGTCGACCTAGCAGATCAACGACAGGGTTGTCGCCGATGCTTCTGCCACAGCCAGAACAAGAGAAGCACTTCTTATGCCACACCCTCCCGGCATTCTCCACGAAGCCACCCTCACTCTTCAGGATGAGAACGGGGCGATGACAGGAGGGACAATCGCCCCTTGAACCACCGTTTACGATGAAGCAAGCGCGGCACATGAAGCGCGTGCCAGTCTGGTCAACGGGATCAGGATAGATGGTCGCGTCAGGGGGGAATTCCGCAGAGCAGACATGACAGCGAAAGCTCGACAAGCTCTCCTTGGGCTGAAGGACAGAGCCGTAAACTTTAGTAAGTTCGGAAGTGTATGGGGAAGGCAGGATATCAGGCGCTTCGGGGGGAGGGGAAGTTGACGCGTGTTTGAGGGGAGAGGTGGGTCGTGATAAAGTAGTGGACGCAATATGAGCAGAAACACGTGAACCAAGGGAGGTCGTGGGGCTGGAGAAGCGTTTGACGGGTGAGCTCGAGGACGGATCATCGGCAGCAGACGAACTGTTGCGATCTGGAGACGTCTGTTTGGAAACATAGGTCCTGGACCACCTATCAGAGGCAGGTTCCTTGGAGTCGCGCTGGTTCCACTGCAGGACAGGAGCTAAAAAGACGTTACCACTGGGGTTGGGAAGAAAGTGGGGCCTAGAGACGCACCGACCGCGGTACCTCCGCAACGGCATTTGGGACCACTCACGATATCACCGCATCGTCTGCAGAACCCCATATGTTAAGCGTACAGAGAGCAGGAGGAACGAAATAGCAAGCGCACAAGGAGAACAACTGCAGAGAGCCACCGGAACAACTGACCTCGAAACAGACATCACGTGCCCGCAGGTCCACGCGTTGTTTGGCCTTTTGTTTACATGTCGCTCTCCAAGTCGAACGTTGATCATCTCTTCCCTCCGTCCCTCATCCCGCTCCAACCTACCCAGTCATGACGCCCCCGCTGAACAGACAAGCTCTGGAGAGCATGAAACGACTCGACTTGCAGCGTCTTTGCAAAGTCTGTTTCCACCCGACTCCTGCCTTTCGGACTGATACTGACCCTCCAACGTTTCGTAGGACCACGGGCTTAAAGCAAATCTCAAGACAGAAGCACTTATCGACCTGCTCTTGCAATCCAAGTGAGCTTCTCAATCTTATCTTGTCTCTACCCCTCTCACGTGGATTGCCGCAGCGAGCCGGTCCTCAAACCTCAACCCCCTCAACCGGCACCTCCTCAGCGCACAGTATCCTCACGGGTCGTCAGCCGCGCGTCAAGCAGCAGATCCCGCCTTCATTCCACGAGCTCCATGATCATCCATTCCGATAGCGAGGATGAAGATAGGCCTGCAGAGTCTCAAGCAGAGCCTACACCACCACCTGCCCCCGAGCCGGGCCCAGCCACACGCACTAGGAAGGCGAAGGAAGCTCAGCTGAAGCTCGGTGTAGGCAGACCAATTGTCGCTGGCGGATCAGGAGCGCGAGCTGTCACCAGAGGCGCATCCTCTAGTAGAGGCAGGCGCGCGAAGAGCAGCCGCAGTGTGAAGCCTGTGGAGGAGACTATTCAAGAAGGTGCGTTCACTGGCACCTAGCATTTTGATAGTCTTAACACCTTGTCATGATCTTTCAGAACCCGAACCTGCTGCGCAGACTGGTGAGCGCAGCCGATCCATGTTGACATAGATGCTAGATTCTAATGCGATGTCGTCTACAGCTACCAGTCCCCCACCACCAGAGCCCACGGCTGAAACGCAGAAACGCGCACCATCTCCTCCCAGTCATGTCACAGTTGACGACACTGTCACCATCAAACCTCCATCGTCCATTCAGCTTGACCAAGTTCAAGCGACGGTGCAAGCCCAAGTAAGACTTTCTTCAAATCGACGCCACAGGACGAGCACTGATATACCATTGTGGCAGATACAACCTCTCCATCAGCGCGTGTCGTGTCTGCAGAACGAGCTGCAACAGCTCACCTCAACGCATGTCCGCGAAGTTGGGGGTTTGCAAAGCAGAATACGAACTCTTGAAACTGAAGTTGAAGAGTACCGAAGACAAGCGGAGACGATTAAGCTTTTGAGAGCGTCCTTGGAACGGCTGGAAACCGAGTTTGGTCTCGTTCTCAGGAGCAGGAGCGCAGAGCCCACACCTCACGAACCAATGAATCTTTCTACACCCGTTAGCATTCCTTCTGGCAGTCCGCCTCAGGTTGCCATGTCCAGGTGGGTACTCCCTCGGTCTTTGCCCCCAGCCATTTGTGACGTGATTTCCCAGCTTGCCTACCGGTGACAGGACTTCTTTACAACCCTCTGCCCCAATTGCATCTCCCGGGCACGCTAGGTCAACTCGACACAGCCCCGCCACTTTCGAACAGCCTTCTGTCCAACCCCAGTCGAATCCTGCAACGGGTGGTTCCGGCGCCTTGGGGAAACGACGGAGAGGGTCAGATGCGAGTAACGTCACTGGCACTGTGGAGGTCGGCAAAGAAGGAGATATGGCCCAGGAGGAACTGGACAAAGTGGTATTACGCCCGGGCAAGAAGCGTGCGAAGCTGGAAGGTGCCACCGACGGAAGTCAGCCGCTTGTCGCCGGTCTTTCAGCAGCGCAGGGCGCAGCGTCGCGATCGGCAATAGGAGATGAGGCCGGTGACATGCCGCCAGTCCGCCCGGCCTTCAGCGTTTTCGAAGGCCCTGAGGAGCTGAGCCGCGTATACCCTAGGACGGTTGCCCCCGTATCCATCGATGAAATCACCGAAGATGATTTCGCCTTTTTCGACTCCGCTACCAACCCTCCAGGTCGCTCAGGCGGAACTGGACCGAAGACCAGCACCGCTAACGCCACTGAAAACCAGCGCCCGTTTAGCTTCACCTTTCCCCTTTCTGGTTCGTTTCCCATGACATCGACGCCCGCTGCCTCGGGCTCTATGCCAGCAGAAGATCGATCGCCCATCTCCAACAATTTCCCTTATCCGGAGCCCCCTCACTCGCCTAGTCCAGCGCCGACTCAAGCCCTATATGGTCATCGTATCGACCGCGGAGGCAGGATCGAGCGCAACGATCCTTTCCACCCGTTTGGAACCCCTCCCGGAAGCAGGAATCCATCCGGCTCGACGATCACAACCCTGGACTCTGGCATCAACCCTAACCTCCTAGGAACGCCACCCAGTCTCGCCGACATGCTCGATTTCGACCACGATCAAGGCGCCGGCGTCCGTCGGAAGGTATCTAGCAACGACGTTGGTCATGGACTAGGCATGACGTCCATGAGAGTCGAGGATACACCTGCGGGACCAATGCGCCGAACGATGTACGGCACTGAATTGGAGGCAGACACCAGATTTGGCGACTTTGGCGTTGAAGGCGTCGCCACCGGCTTTTGGGCGAGATAAGAGGTTAGTGGGGCGCTTGCCCATACGTTTGTTGACTCCATTCACTTCACTGTTCAATATCGCAACCGCACCCTTGTTCTCCGTCATTGTTTTCATATGTCCATGTCAACGCTAGTACCGCTGTCAACTCTGTAATTCATAATCTTGCGGTTACCCATTCATCCTCCGTTTGCTCGACTTTTGCGTGTCATGACAAAAGGTGTGTTCTATGATGCAGCAACTATATGACGTGAGAAATCGGATGATAGTGTATGTACAAGACCCTTGATGCGTGATACATGGTTCCCAATCAGAAGCGAGTAGTGTCCGTAATGTTTCAACAAGTTCAGATAAAATGCATAGAGATAAATAAGATATTAATGTGCGCAATTTGATAGACTAGATTGACGGGATGAACGATGTGACTTCCTCGTACAGAAGTTCTTTCAGTTGGATTTTGCTGAGCGCATCTTTATGGTCTAGTAAAGCGATGCATCAGCATTCCGCACAGTGATTATCATGGTCAAACTTACCGTCGAACTCAAAGTAGTCGGGATCGAGGGAGGAAACGACAGGTTCATCGTCTGGATCATGCTGACACAGAGATCCTTCAGTTCTAATCAAGGCAACAGCAACCGAGAAATAACTCACATAAGAGCTCAGGAACGGATGCTCAAGGGCCTCATCCACTGTCAGACGCTTTTTAGGATCAAAAGTCTAAAATCTATCAGCATCGGCAGTACATCAGCGAGTGAAATGACTTACCAAGGTCTTATTCAGGAAGTCAATGGCTTCTGGAGATGCCTTCGGGAACAGTGTGCTGAATGGTCTCCGCTTGCGAATTGGCAGAGCGCGAATGTAATCTCTGGAGCGACGAGACGTGATGTTGTAGAATTCCTCGAGCGTTGGCGTGCCGATGATGTCGAGAATGAGATCGAGCTGATGGCCGTAATCTCTGCCTGGAAAGAGGGGACGGGCGGTCAGCATCTCCGCCAGGATGCACCCTACTGCCCAAACATCGATGGACTGCGAAGGCATTTATCAGAACGCAGAGTACTCCAAATGGAGGACGTCATGGATACCTTGGTATACATCTTGAAGGACAGCATGATCTCAGGCGCGCGATACCATCTAGTCGCGACATACTCCGTCATCATCCCGATGTCTTTCCCACCGGACGATTTCACGCTGCGCGCCAGTCCAAAGTCGCATACTTTGAGGTCGCAGTTGGCGTTCACGAGGAGATTGGCTGGCTTGAGATCTCGGTGCACGATGTCCGCGCTGTGAATCGATTTCAAGGCACGGAGCGTCTGATATACGAAGTACTATCAAAGGCGAACCATCAGCATCTGTCATTATGTAGGGGGACATTCAAAAGAACCCCACCTGGCAGTGATCATCCGTCAACTTTTGAGTACGGATTACGCGATGGAGGTCGGTTTGCATGAGCTCTTGTACGACTAATTAGGCGTCAGCCGTGCGTTGTGCCACGGAATGCTGAAAGCCTTACAATAAATCTCCTTGAAGTCTTCTAAAGACGGAGGCTTAATGATACTGAGAATGGAGATGATCTGCAGTTGTCATGGGGATGGTTTAACTATTGCATCAACGGGAGTGGACTGAGGCACACGTACATTTTCGTTGACGCACGTCTCAGAGAAGAATCGGAGAAGCTTGAGCTCTCTCAGCGTACGTAGACAAAAGAGTGTGTGTTCGAATGGCAGGACTTTCTTGATAGCAACCTGCTTTCCTGTGGGTACGTGGAGCGCTGCTACCACAGTTCCGTATGCACCCTCGCCGAGGCTATGGAGCACCTTGTAGTCATCGCCTGCGTGGGGTAGCGCGCACAATGAGCAGCGGTAAGGTTACTGTGTCAGATAACCTACCAATCTCGAAAAGCGGAAGAGTCTTGCTCTTTGTGCGCGACATGTCGTGAAATGAGGGAGTGGGGTATTACAATGAAGGAAAGTACAGACGAAGGGCAGCAGTAAGATCTAGGCCGGCGGGACGTGGGCAGACGGGAGGTGATAGCCAACACCGGTCAAAGGCGGCGTCACTTATATAGTTGATCGTGTCATCGCCCTCAAGCGCTGTTTCATCCAGGCGCATCTGATCATCTCCAGGGCACACGAGCACATTTCAGCATACGCAGTATACTGTAACTCAGGGACGGACTAGCCCGCCCCAGGCCAATGAGCAAAGTAATGATGCGGGCATCATCGACATCAGAGAGGTTTGATGGTCAGGGTTCTCGACATAACAGCCTTGAATTTACCTGGAGAAATCCCCTCTATGCAGGCGTGGGTCACAGGATTGCCCTGCAGGGTGGTAACTTACATTGTGTCGCTGCCTGCTCTCCGCAGATGTCTAGAGAACTGACTTGACGAACTGTATGCGTTAGTTCTGCGAATCCGCAGCACGATTAGTTGAGCTGGTAACACCATTGAAAGCGCACCGCCTTGACAAAAGGAATAAGTTTCGTACGACATCGGATACTAAATGGACCTGTCTTCAACGAGACGAAATGAACTTAGTCAGGCCGGCAAAGGGGACATGATGCGACATTAATATGTATCGATGTCGGCGAACGACCCCGGCGTGGACACATCATGAACCACGACAGGCGATCTCAGATCCAGAGACTGAACCTGCGCTATCATAGCAAGAGGGCTAGCGGTACTTAGAACTGAAGGAAAGTATGGGTCAGGAGCACTAGTCTGAAGGGGCCAGAAGTCGTAACCATCGGGGATGCCGTACAGGTCAGATGACCCGCAGCCTCTACAGCGGAAAACTTCCGAATTCCGCAATGGAGTAGTCGAAAGGCAGAGTGCCGTACTGCTTTTGCGTTGAAGAGACGAGAGAATAGCCACAAGAGGGATGGAACACTGCATCCTGATTGTTGATGCCGCCGAACTACCCGACTCAAGGATCAGTGCCTTCATGGCTTTAAGTTGTCCGACGGCGCCAGTGGTGCGAGGGTGACCGAAACACGTATGGAGGCGATGATGATCAGCAGATGACATATGAGATTTGATGAACGTAGACAAGATGTAGACTTCCACGATGTTGAAATGTCGGGGTTGGCCAGAGGTACATAGTGTAGCATTGCTCGTCCACACGCTCACGCAGCATCCATACCAGAACTAGGTTACTTGCACAGCATCGCTAGCACGTTTCTCGAGGACACGCATGAGTTGGACCAGGACCCCGGTCAACTGGTACCGAGGGGGTTCCATCATCCGGACAAAATTTTGGGATTTGGGCTCGAAGGCCGGCCAGGATCCGGACATATGGGGGGGTCCTGCCTCGAGAGGTCGGGTTGGGTATCCGGACATAGCGTGGTGAGTTCGCAACAAGCCGCCTTCTAAACTCCGGTTTGCAGCTCCGGAGCACCGCTCGTGGCCAGAGAGGCTTGCGCCGAGCCTAATAGTGTAGGGTTTTCGGGAGATAAGACCCATATAATCGCACTCGTCATGAGCCTTCAATGCTGGCCTGTCTGTCTAGGCAAAATTTCACGATTTTATGAGGCCGTTTTGAAAATCCGGACAAAAAAATCAACTCAGACCCCCGAGGCCGTGGATTATCCGGACAAATTCTGGCCGAAAAAATTTCGGCATCCGGACGCCAAAAGCCTCAGGCCAAAACGGCCTCTGAACCGATACTCAGGGGTCCTGTTGGACCTGCGGATTGCTCGGGAGAAATGATCGGCAATTCAAATATCCAGTCAGTTCAAAGAACGATCGGTGGACGCGAGTCCCTGCACTATCTAGTGAACGTAGTAATTTGGCGCACGGGGGACGGGACGAGGTAGCGCGAGAGCGAGAGCGACTGAGCGCGTGAGCGATGCGAGACGGGGCAGTACGATACAAACGGGATGATATTCGAGGGCTCTTTAGCCCCGTACTTATAGTAGATACAAGTGGCAAAGGTAGCTAATGAGGCAAGGAACATGGCATGAGGCAAAGTGTATGGTAATCATGGCAAAGGCTAAAGCGTAAGGTACAATATGGCAAAGGAGAGATGCACGAGGTCTCGCGCATTGACGCCTTGGATGCGTGCGGCAAGCTTGTAATTCCAACACTCCCCCTCAAGCTGCGCACCAGTCCGAGCGCGTGAGCGGGTGGGAATGTCGTCCATTGAACAGTGTTTTCATAGAGGCGCGGTGACATGCTATAGTCGTAGTCAGACTGAGGCGGCGAATGTTTCTCGCCTATCGGTAGAACCAAGGTTTTGTCGGGGAAGGTTGCTGGTAGATGTCGAAAAATTGATCCGGAATGGGCATGCAAGACGACATCTGCATTGGCACCGGGTTCCGCACCAGTAGTCGTCTGAGACGTTTGAGGCAGTGATGGGTTCGTTAGCGACAAAGCTTGCGACTGCACCTGGGCCGTCAGTGCTATAGGTGCGCTCGGAGCGCTGCTGTCCGGATGCGGCTTCGAATCTGAAGTTAGTGTCCTGGAATCTAGATGCTCCGGATCCGTCTCAGGCGCCGTCGCTTCCGGCGTCGCGTAGATCGTTAGAGTCGGCTTGTGGCAGTTCAAAGGGGTCAGGGTGTTTGCCGCTGGGGCGATGGATGCGACCGACTCCCCCAGAGTCTGTGGACGCATCGAGATATTCAGTCCAGTGTACTCTTGGACGCATGCGCGACCGTCGCGAGTTCCGCGTCGAGGTTCGAATTTTGAATTTCTTGAGAATCTTGAGGCTCCGTGGCTTCAAGCTCTTGCTGACTGTGAGTCTGATCTAGGTCAGCCATTACCTGCTCCCCCTCAGACAGCAAGGGCTTCGAAGCAGGAAAAGGGGATGCGGGTTTCCTCGCGCACTCAACGGAGTCGCGAACCGAAGGCGTCGCACTCGGCGCCCTTTATCAGATCCCTCGTACGTTCCGTCGGGATGCCGTTCTGTTGCCCCGGTCAACCTTGTATAAACCGTTCGCGCAGCGCATATTTCGCCTACGACGGTGCCCTTGGGTTTCGGATGCGACACTTGTCGCCTTTGAAGGTCACGGTGCAACCGGCCTTCGCGATTCGGGAGATCGAGACAATGGTGAGTCCCAGATCAGGCGCGTGGAGGGTGTCCTTGAGGACAACAGGAGTGGACGACTTGCCATTAGGACCTCAATACGAAGATCTCCGACCCCTATGCTTGGAAAACATGCTTGCTGGCTGCTGAAATCGGGCGCGGGGAAATCGGGCGGTAGTTGATGAACTGATGTCGCAGGGATGACATATGGCGTGAGCCCCCGAGTCGTAGAGCTCTGTCTCGACTCCCACGTCGGTGCGTGCACCTGCTGCTACGCTATCGCGTCATACTGGCCTTCTTCGCCATCCTTCCAGCCACGATTGCGGCCCAAGCTTCCGGTTCAGAGTCCTCCTCTGCCGTAGCTGCCGCAGTTGCCTCCGCCTTCTCGTCTGACTTCTCTGGCCTCTGGCCTTCCTTTCCTCCGCCCTTCTCCAGCACTCTGATCGATAGTGGCGCGCCTCTGGCAATTGAAGCATTCTACGTTGCGCCGGCCCTTCTGCCCAGCCTTCTGCCCTTCATCGGCTGAGAAAGCGGTGTCGTCGGAGTTGCTCTTGGACTTGGAGGGGTTCGTAACGGTACGTCGTTCCCACTCGTCTATAACGAGTTTGATGACCATATCTGGTTCCAGGGTTTTGTCGTTTAGCGTGGCGGTCGTCGTCATGGCCGCGAGCATAGAGTCGTATGAGCGGGGAAGGGAGCCAAGGAGGATAGAGACGTATTCGTCCGTGCCGAGCGTTGTGCCCTGTTGAAATGTAGTGATGACGCTAGTCTCAGATGACAACATTATGGTAAGATCTAGAACGATCTGGACTCTTTGATTGTAGAATCACATGGAACGATCACATAGCCTTACATAGCCTTACTGTACAGGTTTGCCATATGCTCCGACACAGCCTTGTTATCTTTTGTGCTTACTGATGCTGTTCGGGCTGACTGATGCTGTTCCCATGAGATGATGCAATATGCTATGCTATGCTGTACGATTACTGTACAATTTCTGATTGGTTGATATGCAGAGCCCCCACTAGTATATAAGGGCTCTATTCTTCGCTCAGATACCTCAGTCTTTCACATCACAGACTGAGGTAAGCCTTACTTTGCATACTTAGAGTTACTTCTCTTTACTGACTCTCCTTGTAGTATAGACTAACGTCTCTCTAAGGTACTGCAATATAGTCTTTCACATCACAGACTGAGTATAGACTAACGTCTCTCTAAGTCGTGTTTCTTCAGGTTATGGGCCCTGCCTGAACACCTGCTACACAAGAAGTTACCTTGCAGTTTTATCAAGGCGAGTCACCTTATTTCCCACTCGCACCCCACTTGGAGCTCTTCATTGAGCTGCCATTGTGCTCTCGCCCTTAAGGGTTACACGAGCGTCGACGACGGAAGCATGGCGATGCTAGAAGTCGGCGCAAGTCCTCCTGTCTGAGTCCCTCTATGCGCTTACTATACATACTATAGTCTCACTTAGCCTGGGGAAACAGAACACCATGCATTAGTAACGCTGGTGTCTCTGAGCCAGAAGAGGCTCTTACTAGCCTTAGGCAAGCGCTCGGGAAGCCGGCGTGATGCTATAATGAGTTGCGAACGGTTGGCTGTTGCCCTTAAGTGGGAGCAGTTTAGGTGTCCCAATCCTGAGGGAGGTAGTCAATCCACCCAGGAGCACCTGTTACAACTGCACATCTCATACTATACATGTACTATAAGCGCACATGGGCACAGGCAGGACAGGATCCTAGTGATTCTGGTCATCAGAGATACAGCACATGGGGTTGGCGTCGCCTTGAACTTCTTAGAAGAACCTGGGTCTGACTGCTCCTCAACCCAGATATTCGCCATTAACACACTATGACCGACCTCCTCCCTCGTGGTTTCGTCCATTTGGATGGAGCCAACTACCTACAGTGGTCTCCTATGATGCAGGACTTCTTTCAGACGAAGCGTCTCTGGAAGTATGTTGGGAAAAGCACTCCTGTTCCTAAAGCAAAGGACGAATCGAAACCAACCAAGGAGGAACTGGAGGAGATAGAGGACTACATGGAGGACAATGATCAGGCTCTTGGTTATCTCAAGATGGCCTGTGTTCCTGCCGTCCGTGATCGCATTAAGGACAAAACATATGCGGAGACAGCCTGGACTGAGCTTAAAAAACTCTTCGGCACAACGGACAACCGGCAGGCCTTCACCCTCTTCGATCTCTACCTCTCTCGTCGCTTTACAGAATCGGAAAAGATGCAGGACCAGATCAACTCCTTTAACCGGGAGTATGACGTTCTGAAATCTGCCGGTTGGAAGATTGACGATCTTCAGCATGGCTACTTCATCCTTAAAGCACTCCCTCCTTCCTACAAGAACTTGTTGAGGTCACCCTTAATTCCTACACCGACCTCTCCGCAGCCACATCCCAGGACTTTATCACCAGAATCCTTGCTCAGGAGGCTGGAAAGAAGGCAGATGCAGTCGTCGCTCAGGTCAATTACCAGACCGCCTCTTCGTCTAAGAAATCACAGACGAAGAAGAAAGGCAAGTGTCACTACTGTCAAAAGATGGGGCACTTTGAGTCGGACTGTAGGAAGAAGCAGGCAGACCAGAAAAAGAAAGGTGATGGTGGAGGGAATAGTAGTAAACCCTCTGTAAATGCGATGGTCTCAGACGTCGCGGCACCTTCCAATGCTATCGCTGTTTCCTGGTACCTGGAGTCAGATAAGAGCCGCTGGATGTTGGACAGTGGTTGTTCCCATCATATCACACATACCCGTTCGGACTTCGACCATTATGAACCTATGCAAAGTCCCGGCCATATCTCGGTCGGCGACAGCACTGCTAGGAAGATGCCTTACTTTGGTACTGGCACGGTCAAGGGTTGGACGGAAGTGGAGGGGAAGCGTGTTGCGGTTACGCTTAGCAATGTGCTCTATGCACCTAAAGCCGCACACCGTACATATCGGTGCCTACACTGTTGAACCAGAAGTTTGATGTGCTTCTACGGGGTTCTTCAGGAGTGTGTACAATAGAACGCGCTGGCATTACCTACGGGATTGGCAAAAAGTTAGACAGTTTTCACTGGCTGCTAATTGAGCCTACTCCTACGGTTAATACGGCAGTTAAGGATGCAGTCTCGGTGGACACTGCTCATGCACGCTTTGCTCATATGTCATATGGTGCTCTGAAGCGACTCATTCCTGGAGTCGTGAAAGGCATTGTGATTGACCAATCCACAGAGGCTACCACGCCCTGTCATGGATGTGAGCTTGGCAAGAGCACTCGCCAGACATACCCTACTTCAGAGAAGCGTGCTACACGGTTGCTAGGAAAGGTTCATTCTGACCTAGTTGGACCGATGCGCATTCAGTCTATCCAAGGATTTTCATATGTTGCTACATTCCTCGACGACTTCAGCAGTAGAGGAGTCGTCATGTTCCTCAAACGGAAGTCTGATTTCACTCAGGCTTTCGAGTCATATTTGGCCAGAGCTGAGAAGGAGACTAGCCAAAAGCTGTTGATCTTTCACTCTGACCGAGGAGGGGAATACATGAACACAATCCTGGATAAGCGCTTCAAAGAATTGGGTATCACGCATCATAAAACCATGCCGTATACGCCTCAGCAGAATGGACGTGCGGAGCGCTGGAACCGTACCTTTATGGAGAAAGCCCTGTCTATGTTACACCATGCAGGCTTGTCTCTCGGTTTCTGGCAGCTAGCTGTTGATACAGCAGTCCACATATACAACCGCACTCCTACTCGCGTGCTGAAATGGAAGACGCCGATGGAGATTTGGAATGCTGGTCACATTCCTGACGTCTCGTACTTCCGCGTTTTTGGCTGTAAAGCCTACGTACACATTCAGAAGGAGCATCGTCACAAGTTGGAGCCTAACTCCAAGGAAATGACGTTTGTGGGTTATGAGGACGGTTCTAAAGGTTACCGTTTCTGGAACTCTACAACCCGGTCCATTGTCTTGTCTGGCGAAGCAAGATTTGATGAGACTTCCTTTCTTTCACGACCAACCCAGAAAGCGCCCCCCAGCGCTCCTACTCCTCCTTTACCCAACCTGAGTCTCTCTGATTTATTCAATGATGAGGACTTAACTCCACCACGGAGGCCTGTACCCGCTTCAGTTGACGCAGCTGAAGATGATGAGGATGATGATCCTCAGCCCCCAGTTCCTAAGAAGGATGACGATTCTAAGGTTACACCTGATACTACTCCACCTACTACACCACGCAAGCCACAGCCACCTCACACACCACCGCCTCGCCCTAATACTCAACGAGTTGATGAAAATGCCCTAGCACGCATACCACCTACAATTGAACAGTCTCCTCCTGTAGCTGATCCTGTCACACCGCCAGCACGTCCACGGCGTGTGAATGCTGGTCAACGGGCTCCCCGGCTCGGAGATCAGTATAGTGGCTTAACCGCTACTCAGATCCAGAGGTTGGACCTTCGTAGGCACGTACCAGAGACGGAGAATCATCCAGCCAGTCCCGTGCCCCCGACCCAGGGCATGGCGCGACAGTTGGACTTTCACCCTCCTAATCTCAATGTGCTGTTAGAAATGGGTGTTATTCGAGATCCCCGTGATTATTCGGAGGCAATGGCTTCATCAGATTCGGCAAAATGGCGTGAAGCATGTCAGTATAAAATGGACCAGCTTCGCAAGCTTGGTACATGGGAGTTAGTAGATCGACCTCGTGGTAGGAAGATCGTAAAGAATCGTTGGGTTTTCAAGGCTAAGACCAATGGCATTTATCGTGCACGTCTTGTAGCCAAAGGGTTTACACAGGGGTAGATTACACGGAAACTTTCAGTCCAGTCGCCCGCTTCAAAACTATACGTTTTTTTCTTGCGTTGGCCACACGAGAAGATTGGAAAATACATGGCATGGATGTCAAGTCGGCATTCTTGCATGGCGAGCTGGATGAAGAGATCTTCATGGAGCAACCAGAAGGTTTCATGACCCCAGGGATGGAGGACAAGGTGACTCGATTGCTAAAAGCTATCTATGGCTTAAAGCAGGCATCTAGAGTTTGAAACGTTCAAATTGATGCTCTCTTGAAGGAAATTGGATTTACCAGGACCTATTCGGACACCAGTATATATGTCTATCGTCGACAGGAGGGGAATATAGTGACCATTCTGGTCTTGTATGTCGATGACATGGCGATCATGGGCAATTCGCTTCCAGAGATCAACCGTATTAAAACCTTGCTCAAGACTCGGTACGAGATGTCAGACTTGGGAGAGTTGAAAGACTTCCTTGGCATGCGTATCACGAGAGATAGGCACAAAAGGACATTATCAATCGACCAGAAGACATATCTGGAAGAGGTCCTTGAACGGTTTGGAATGGATGAGGCGAACCCTGCCCGCACCCCTTTGCCTGCTGGCTGCATGTTGATAGCGTCCACTGGGGAAGTGGATAACGCACTCCGGACTTATTACCAGTCGCTCATTGGCAGTATGATGTACTTCGCCATTGGCACTCGTCCGGATGTTGCATACGCTGTCGCTCGCTTGGCACAGTACAGTGCAAATCCCACTGAGAAGCATCTGAATATGGGCAAGTACGTCTTGAGGTACATTAGGGGAACCCTTGACTACTCCATACTTTATGATGGCTTTGCAGAGGAAGCTCAACTGCTTTGCTATACGGACTCTGACTTTGCTGAGAATCGGGATGACCGTCACTCTATCTCAGCGTTTGTATTCAACCTGAGTGGTGGCGCTATCTCCTGGATGTCTAGGAAGCAGACTAGTTCTGCACAATCCACAGCAGAGGCAGAGTACATAGCAATGGCGGAGGCCGCCAAGCAGTTGCAGTGGTACTATAACTTGCACCTAGAACTCGGACTACCGGACCCCACTCCCATTGACATGCGTTGTGATAACCGTGCTGCAATTCTTACTGCAGGCAATCCAATGGTCGGGAGGAACATGAAGCATGTGGAGATTAAATACCACTTCATCCGGGAAGCTGTAGAGAAGGGGCTTGTTCACATAGTACCAACCCCATCGGCCGATAACATCTCTGACGCATTGACTAAGTCTTGCCATATGATTTGCTTACTCGGTTCAGTGGGAGTATGGGTCTGATCCGTCGTAGGGATTAGTGGGAGTCATGGTTCGACTAGCCCATCAAGTGGGAGTGTTGAAATGTAGTGATGACGCTAGTCTCAGATGACAACATTATGGTAAGATCTAGAACGATCTGGACTCTTTGATTGTAGAATCACATGGAACGATCACATAGCCTTACATAGCCTTACTGTACAGGTTTGCCATATGCTCCGACACAGCCTTGTTATCTTTTGTGCTTACTGATGCTGTTCGGCTGACTGATGCTGTTCCCATGAGATGATGCAATATGCTATGCTATGCTGTACGATTACTGTACAATTTCTGATTGGTTGATATGCAGAGCCCCCACTAGTATATAAGGGCTCTATTCTTCGCTCAGATACCTCAGTCTTTCACATCACAGACTGAGGTAAGCCTTACTTTGCATACTTAGAGTTACTTCTCTTTACTGACTCTCCTTGTAGTATAGACTAACGTCTCTCTAAGGTACTGCAATATAGTCTTTCACATCACAGACTGAGTATAGACTAACGTCTCTCTAAGTCGTGTTTCTTCATGCCCATCGACGCCAACTGCTCGTACAAGTCGGACATCCTGTCAAAGTGAGTTCTCACGTCGTCCTTCTCGCCGCACTGCATGCTCTGAATGCGCCGCCGCATGTCGACGACAATCATCCTGGAGCGCCCTTCAAAAATTGCTGATAGCTTGGTCCATACGTCCTTCGCGGACGTTCCGTTTTTAACGCGGTTGAAGATAGAATCGGGAATCGAAGCCGCAATATACTGCTTGACGATCGCTTCGCCGAGCTTCCAGGTTCGGCCCTCACTCGCGGCGCGTCCATCCTGACTGCTGCTCGCGGTGTCCTTCGCCGGTGTAGATACGCCCTTAGCCTTGGGCAATGCGGTCTTCGGTGATTCGTCTTTCGCGTTATCGAGGTGATCCAGCAGGCCGCGCGCGTCGAGTGCCCAGCGCAGCCGCTCCTTGTAAGTGATCCAGTTCGAGCCGTCCGTCGCTAACTTCGGGACCTTGATCTTCAGGTCGTCTTCGCCCATGATCGTGTAGTCGTCGCTTGAGGTGTAGGGTGGCAGGGAATGAATAGGTAAGTCTTCGGACTTCTAGTCTGCTTGCTTCGCGCTGATTACGGTCCAGGCGCAGGGCCCATAACCTAGTGAACGTAGTAATTTGGCGCACGGGGGACGGGACGAGGTAGCGCGAGAGCGAGAGCGACTGAGCGCGTGAGCGATGCGAGACGGGGCAGTACGATACAAACGGGATGATATTCGAGGGCTCTTTAGCCCCGTACTTATAGTAGATACAAGTGGCAAAGGTAGCTAATGAGGCAAGGAACATGGCATGAGGCAAAGTGTATGGTAATCATGGCAAAGGCTAAAGCGTAAGGTACAATATGGCAAAGGAGAGATGCACGAGGTCTCGCGCATTGACGCGCTTGGATGCGTGCGGCAAGCTTGTAATTCCAACACTATCAACGGTCCCTGCAGGGCCTGCACCTTCATTTTCTGAACGAGGCCTCCGCCTCGACTACTTAGCTGACAGCGGGTTGGACTAAAACCCGTCAAGAGAAGGTTCGTGGGAGGACGCGCGACGCCCAGGGCTTGTTGCGCGGGCTTTAGGATCCTGGAGGGTGTCGTGGTAGCCCTCAGTGCGACGCGCTCCTCGTCGGCGTCATTACCCTCGGCATATCGAACATAATACTCACCAGCATCTGTCATTCTCGTCTCATTCTCCTCGCTTGAAGTCTGTCTCGTTATGCTGAATATATGCGCCTGTATGCGGACATCCGAGTCCCTAATACACCGCGAGGACATACCTTATCATATCTGATGAGGGCTCTCCAAGTAGACGGCTCACCTGAATGCAGCCAATAGAATCATCAAAGACGAAGCCTCCTAGTCTCATAGATTCGCAAGTCACCCAAATTGCCCCAAACACAGTACAGAAGACCAGCGTACTCACCATGATTAGTGTGCAAGCCGGCAACGGCAGACTCTGGTGGGCATCGGGAAACGAAGAACGGGAATGCGCGTTGAATGGCTGGGGGCTTGAGAGATAGCAGGCAAGGGTGTCGAAGAGCCGGAGAGGATACGGTATGTGGACGCCCGATAGCTCGAAAGACGAGCGATGCTCACTTCATTATACTGTGAGAATCCACGAGATAGGCTTATTTTACTCATCCAGAACACCTCCACTGGATGACTTTCCGTGGCCTGAAATCTAAGTATAATATTCCTGAGGTCATTTCAAACAGTGTTGTTACTGACCCGGGTTATAACTAATATGGTCATTTCGAGGTCAATTGATCTTGAATTGACCCCAAATGACCCGGGGTCAGAGCAGTCAAAAGGGTCAAATCGTACTTTGTGCTAAAGGAACTATTTAAAAACCATTACGCCTCGTCCACGACTTCAATCGGGTTCCCTGCGACCCCTCTTTCGCCGGTTCCACTGGCGGTAGATGTCTCGGGGCTGCCAGCACCTTCTGCCTTGTCCATCTCGGTCACAAGCTCGTAGAACCCAGCTTCGTCTCTGTAGTTCTTTACTCCTTGACCCCAGAACTCATCCCATCCAGCTTCGATTGAGAAATTGAACAGCTCAGAGAGCTTATAGAGTTGTTGTTGACCGAAATAAAGTGTTACCTACGAAATTTGAAGTCAGTGAGATTGAGACTAAGTGCAGGATCTCGTTGTGCATAAGTAACTTACTCGGCGGCGCGGCGCTGTTTGTTCTGTTCCGGTTGCCTGTCCTGCCGGCGCAATTGGAGTAGAGTCGACCTCCTCGTCACTGCTGTTGTCGCCGTCGGCATCCTCCTGTAAGTTGCGGGCGATCGCAGAGAACGAGCGAGCAGGTCGTGCCGAATCGGGAACTGCAGCAGACGTCGCCGAATCCGTGCTTCGATGGGCGGCTGTCGATGCAACTCCCCCTTCATTGTTGTCACCCATCTCGCCATCGTCGCTATCGCTATCATCAAGGCCATGGTCAGCCACATTCCGAACGATTTCTTCTTCCTCCATGCGAGAGTTTCCCATTCTCGAGTCGAGATTCGCATCTGCATTCGGCTTTGGTGCGTCGTTCCCAAAGTGGCGCTTCAATCGCACTCGTGCTGTGCCATCTTGTGCATGTTCACGGCGCATCTCGAGCCTGAGGAAGGTGATCTTCTTGACGAGCTCGGTGCGTAGCCGGTTTCGTTTCTTTGTCTTGGTGTCGGTGACATGGGTAAATAGACGTTCGGTACTCGTCGAGTTTGGGACAAAGCTCAGAACGACCTTTGCCAGGCATACCAGGGGATTCTCTTGGTCCAGAATATCCCAGACTCTCACAGGATCAACGATACCATCCTACAAGTGTACGCTTTGAATAGAAGCAACTAGTATTGAAGAAATTCTCACCTTCTTACAGAAATCTTCTCCTAGGTCATCGAGAGCCCAGTTTTGAGGCGAAAACATCCCCTCCCGGTCATGGTACTCCATCACCAATGTTAAGAGCTCGATTGGCGGCTTGTCAACCTGGAAGACACGGTTATAGAGGCGCTTAAGAATCCCCATAAGCCTAGCTGGAAACATGACCGAGTGGTTGAAGAGGCCACGTTTCACGAAGGGGTTGAGAAAAAGCGCCGCAATGAAGAGATCCTGGTCAGCCTTCTTCCAGCGCTTTTCCAGGCTTTCGAGGATTGCGGTAAGTGGATGCTCATCTTTGCTTTGGAGGCCATCCGAGTCAGCTGAGCAATCTTCCTCTCGCATCAAGCTATATGTTCGGTAAAGCTTTGCGAGGAGAAGGAGAACTTGGTCGCAGCGTGTGTTTGCCCCTTGCGCGACATTCGTGGCGATAGCAAGCGGCTCAAAATGCAATTTAACGCTATATTTTTTTTAATTCAGAACACACGTAGCCATGGTCAAATTGACGGTATCAATACGCACCGCAGAAGCCTTTCCCACCAGTTATTGTCTTGAACACGAGCAAGGACAGACTCTGCTTTGAGTAAGTCCTTTTCCTTGGGACTGGTCCCCAGTGTCTCTATTAGTGCTGACTCGTGTTTAATTGCCGTGATTCGTAGCGCCTTCCGTACCAAGAGGAGGCGATCAAACGAACAGAAATACGCCGTCCATCGAGTGATCACCGGCATGATCAGGGTCCATTCCTTGCCTTCATACATTGATCTCTGCTCCGCCCGGAAAACTCCCAGCGCATACGAGTGGCTATTGAACCACTTCACGACTTCAACGGCGGAGTCTATGATTTCCGCAACTTCTTCGTTCTTCCAAGAGTAATCTCCTAGAACAAGGCAGATCTGCATCATAAGTGAGTACATGGTTTTTTATGCGACAACTAGGGCTTACTTGATGGGCCCAGCAGTCTGCAATGAGAAGATGGGGGTGTTTTCGCATCAAATCCAAGCGAGCTCGCCGTTCATCTCCTGCAGCGTCACCAGCGATACCAATGCATTTAAGGCCCATGTCGTTCACAAGCGAGTCGTATTCGGCTTCCATCAGGACAAGTAGGTTCGCCGCTGTCTGTCGCTTCTCTGTCATGTCATAGAAATTTGTGACGTGTACCTACAATTAATAGCGTTGTCAGCATCCAAATTGAGGCATCTATTCAAGCTTGAGACGCACCTGACGTGCTGCAGAGAACATGAAGGCAACAAGATGTTTCTTCGACACATCCTTAAGACCATCGCATTGCAGCGTTGCGTACGTCTTCTTGCTGCTGTTCCGCCCACCGGGGTTGAGCGATAACTTGACTGCCGCTTTCATCTTTACCACTTGGTGATCCATAATCTGGCCGGAGAGTCCTTGGCGGTTAGGAAACCGTGTGCCAGGTAAGTACTTCTTGAATAGTTTCTGTACTTCCGGGTCATGAGCTGAGTAGAAAGAATAACCCGCAGAGACGAATGCGCGTAAGACATCTTCTTCGAACTCGCTTTGCTGAGCGGGATTGAATTGCATCGCCGGGACAGAAAAGACACTGAAGGTAGTCTGTTTCTGTTTCTTCACTGTAGTGCGCGCGTCATTGCGGAGCTGATTGCTGTCTGACCGAGCTCGTTTCGTCAAAGCAGATGATCCCGAATGAGACGACGCAATAGATCTGATCTCGTCGTCGTCGTCTTCGGCGCCGCCGTCTCCCTTGTTTTCGCGCGCTTTCACTTTCACAAGCTGCGGACAGTACTCGCATGCAAGAAGGTGGTTGTTCATCGTAGCCACCTTACCCGCGGTGACAGGAATCGACGCTCGAGCTATATCTCGGTCAGGTTTATTCCATTGAACAAGACAGACGGCACTTACCTTCGTTCAATAGGATAGGTCTTCCTCGCTCGGCTTCAATCTGGCCATTGTCCATAGCCCGCTTCTCTGTCGCCTCGAGCTCGAGCAACTTAGCATTGGTACAGTAGTTGCAGTACGCCTCGTAATGTGTCTTGTTGTTCTGATATTTGTTTGTCCCTTGGTGGAAGTGATCCCACTGCCAGGACTTCGGGCGCGCCATCGAGTAGAAGTGCCGGAGAAGTAGTACTAGATGGGCACGAAGGTTCCCAAGGGAAGGACATGAGCAGACAAACAGTATATTTACAACTAGTAGCCATCTATACATGATTATCGATGGTGCGAGGCCCGAAGACGGCCGAAATCCTATGTCCGAGAGCCCCCATGGCCCACAGGCCAATTAGCCGAACTGACCCCACTGACCCCCGGAAATTTGGTCTCCGAATTGACTGACCGACTGACCGGTTATAACCTCGTCAAGTCAATTGGGTTTTGACAGGTCAGTAACAACACTGATTTCAAATGACTCGCTAACGTCCAAAATGACATCCTCGGCGAACCAGGTTGCGCAAATCAGCGGACTTCCAATCTAAATGACCTCGAAAATATATCATATCATAGAAATAAGGCCGCTTAAATTCGTCCACTTACTACTAAACCATCCTAAAACTTGATTTTTCAATTTGACGCGACGGAAGGACGGGAGAGGCGGCAGGCCGGGTATAGCCGTTTCGGAGTGTCAAAGTCCTCTGCCGCCTGCGGCTTGCGCCACACGTTCCATACGTAAGCTAAGAGTCCTTGGACTGTACTCGCACTTGCGCTTGAAGCTGCATACCTCACATTAGCTCTACATGGCCTACAACAATCGCGAATGGGACAACGGGAAGGAATATGTAGCTGAAGACGCATGGTATGGGCCTGCTGGCAGTGATTCTCAGCGGGGTACCGTGAGGAGCAGAGTGGGCGAGAGTGACTATGGAGACGGCAAGCGACGAAAATACAATGACGGGGTGCGCTACTTGCTCTCACAGAAAACATGACCCCCTCATAGTTTTGACGATATCAGGGGTATGATACAACGCAGACAAGGGAAGAAGCCAGCTGGGATACCAACAGCTATCCTCGTGAAGAACGCTCTTCGCGTGGCGGTTTCGGCGCCGGTGTTGGTGCTGGTGCTGGTGCTGGCGGGTTTCATGGAGGCAAGAAGCGACTTGTTCCGAGTGAACCCAGCCCCCATGTAATCTTTCTTGGACTCGATCCCGACTTCTCGGAAGCGGATGTTGGTCTTCGTCCTCTCCGACCCTTGACTACTGCTCACTATGAATTCATGGACAGCTGCAAGGTTATCTGTCTAGCCATGGTTTTACTATCCAGACGGTCACAATCATTCGAGAAAGATCAACAGGCACTTGCCCATCACTTGCATTCTTAATTGGCTTTGTCCGTTAACGACTTTTTTTATGTCTCATTGCGACGCTAGGCCAATCCAAAGGCTTCGGTTTTGCTCAGTTTTCGTCTATTGAGCAAGCACGCACATTCGTGGACCCATCCTTTCCCTTCATCCAGGTCCCTCCACCTGCGTCCCATGGCGCTTCTGCCACCGCTGCGTTCTACAAGGCTCTCGAGACCGGAGTCCCGCACAATGGTCGTCGAGTCAAGATTGACTATTCGCAGAGCGCAAGCCCTGGGGACAAGGGTCGGTTTGGACGGGGTCAGGTGAACGACGGCACGCGCGATATTGGCAACGCGCAAGCCCCCGTCCTGCTCTTCCGTGGACTAGATCCTCTCTCTGGTGTCCAGGCCATCGCGCAGGCCATGAAAACCTCGTCTGGACTCCACAGAGAAGGGGCAAAGGGAATGAAACGTATCATTCTCATCAAAGACAAGGTCACGATGGCCAGCTGGGGCTTTGCATTCGTGGAGTTCGTAGATGTCCAGGTAATGTATACACTCTGGCGCAACTATTCTGGATGCTGACGTGCTACCTCCTTGCGTCTTCCAGTCAGCATCCGCTGTCCTCGCAGCGACAATGTCAATTCAACTCCACCCAAACGGATTCCGTATCTCAGATAGGCCTGTCGCTGCATCATTTGCCCATCCATATTCGTTTCAACCTCTGGCTGATGTCATGCTTCGCGACGATGCCAGTATCCCGTCATCGTTGAACCTGGGCGGCGTTGAAGGCACATGGGTCAGGTATTGGGACGAGGCTTCCACGGCTGCTGTCCTCGAATTTGAAGTCGAACAACCTGTCGAGCAATCACAACCTCAAGCTAAGGAGAAGAAAGAGAAAAAGAAGAAACGTAATTTCCATACCGTGGCCTGGTCACTTCACACACTAAGTATCTACCACAGATCTCGAGTCCAACTTGACAACACCTGCAGCAGCATCGGCGCTTCCTGTGTCTGACAAGCCTGTGACATTGAGCTTCAAAGCTAAGACTAATGTCGATGCTGCAAGTTCGTGTTGCCCTGTTTCTCGTTGCTCGATGTGTTTCTCACAGTGTAATTTAGCTTCTGCGTCGGCGAAGCCGACGACGCTTCCTATGGGATTTTCTGCCGCAGATGATGCTGATGCAGACGCAGAACAAGCTGGTGATGAGGCAGATACGACAAATAAAGAAGCTCAGGGTCTGTGGATCGCTTCGAGATATGATCGTTATCATCTCGCGAGCTCTGTATTGATGTCGAGTGCTGTGCAGTTACTGCTTCCAAGAAGGTGGCACCTATGATCGCTAGCAAGAAGGTATGTTCTCACAGCAAGTTTTGAAGAGTCTTGTGCTAAGCAGACCACATTTTAGACTGTCAGTAACATCAATAAGTGGAACCAAGTTCAAGAAGAATTAAAGCCTGGCGCACCGTCTTCCGCAGTACCTATCATTGTATCTCGTGTCTTTCACTGTCTTCTACATTCGACTGACGTACATTCATTTGATTCAGGTCGCTCCCTCAGCATCGACGGCGGTGATCGCAGAACCGAAAGCCAAATCCACACCACCTCTGCCAGAAGAGGCCGAATTTGAATTTTCAGACATGAACAAGATTACATGCCTCCTGTGCTCGCGGCAATTCAAATCTCTGGATCAGCTCAGACGTCATAACAAGGAGTCTGATTTGCACAAGGTGATTCCATTTCGACCCGCGTATTGCAGCTATCTCATAAACGCCTCGTAGAAAAATTTCAAGGATCCTAATCTTCGCGAAGTTGCTCATGAGAAAGCCGAAGCCGCAAAGGCCAGCACGAGCACAAGCGCCGCCACGTCCCAGCCGAAATATCGTGACCGCGCCTCAGAGCGCCGTATCATGCATAATCAACCGGATGTACCTCTTCCTGAGCTCACTGAGGATAAGCGCAAGCCGCGACGCTTCGCCGAGGGCCCGCCGCCACCGCCGTCCCCGCCTCCAGCGCCCGTCAACCCTGGAAAGGACGAGAAAAATGTAGGCAACAAATTGTTGAAGATGATGGGATGGAAGGAGGGCTCGGGGCTCGGTGTCGACGGCGAGGGTAGAGTTGACCCTATGTGAGTTGAACTCAACGATAAGGGAAGAGACGGTACTTATCTATCCCTCCCCTAGACAAACCGCTATCTACGCATCCGGCGTCGGTTTGGGCGCCAGCAAGGGCAAGGAAGTCGGCAAATATCAGGATGGATATTCAGGCTATGTGCACATGGCGCAAGATGCGGTGAGTGTGTTTCTCTGCTGAGAGGTCTCGCGTGGCTGATCCGTCCCATGATTGTGCAGGCACGGGAACGATATGAGAGTTGAACAGCGATTAGATACTACCGTGTTGTTCGACTGTACTCTCCACTCAGTCACCCTATTTATTTGGTCCGACCCAGGATGGTACCTTACATACAGCAAACATGCGCGGTACATTTGATCACATTCACAGGCATAAGCCAGGACTGAAGTAAGATACCGTTGTACTTTCATCGAAATGAGACGATGCCATCCATAGCCATGATATCCTTGTCTGCGCCTGATGCAGGTCCAGGCATTCTCAGAGAGCAGGCGTCATATCGATGCTGTGTCAATAGGCTCCTAACCTCTTCCGATTCTTTACATTACAGTAGAGGTCGAAGCTGTTGTGCAAGGAATCCTATACCTATACAGTACGCTCATAACTTCGGCCAATTTAGCTTCAATCCTGATGTTCTTTTGGACCTACGCTGGAAAATGCGAACGTCGCGTGTTAGTGCCGGTATCAAGTAGTGTGTGTACAACATGATAAAAATGTGAGAAAGATAGTAAAATCATACTTGCAAGCCCACTGGTGTCCTTGACACGTTCAGACGGGATAACACGAGCCGAGAGAAGGCCGACTCAGATCTCAGCATTGCCACGGGAGTCGAAGTTGAGGACAAAGCAAAGATGGGCAAGCCAGTCTACTCGCGAAACCAACACCCGCCAAACCCGAGGTCACCGCTGCGTCTCACATGTAATTGCGCAAACTATATATATACCAACGACACCCATCCAGAACTGAACCCTCCTGCTCAATTAATTCTATCCATTGATGTAGGCAAATCCATCCATATACACGAAACGAAGACAGCCTCCAGAATACAAAGGGTATCAAAACCGGCGCGGCATGGACAAGGAAAGACTAAACGATACTCAGGTGGCATTAGAAAGGCCGAACGGAGCGCGCGAGAACGGGCAAAGCGAACGAGCGTGGGCGTGCAGCGGAAATACAGGACAAGAACACGGCGAATGCGAACGGACCCGGAACGACAGAAAGAAGCGCGTAGAATACAAAGAGCGGCGCGGCGAAGCGGAGGCGGGGTGGATCACAGCGCGACGGCGGCGGTGCCCGCCGCGGGCGATGCGGGCGGGCGCTGCCCGATGGTCGACGGCATCCGCATGCGGCTCTGCGCCATGAGGTCGAGCGTGCTCGAGCTCTTGCGGTACACCATGCCCGTGCCCGTGCGCGGGCGCGGCTTTTGCGGCGTCGCGGCCATCGTCGCGGGCGCGGTTGCGGGCGGCGTGCTCATGGACGACGAGAGCTGCCGCGGGCTCGCGTGGCCGACCATGGGGCTGCGCGTCGGCGGCGCCGTCGAGGGCCCCGAGGCCGTCCGCGCGCGCTGCTGGTCGTGGAGATTGCGGTTGTAACCGAGGAGCGAGTTGCCTCCGGGTTCGCCGGGCTGCGCGCCCGTGCCCGGCTGCATGGTGGGGAGGTGCAGCGGGCGCGGGGTCGAGGAGCTGCGCGGCGGGGGGACGCTGCGGCCGGGCGTCGACGGCGTCACCGCGCGTGCGCCGTGGCCCATGGACGCGCCGACGGAGGATGACGACGACGCGGACGACTCGGAGCGCTTGACGCTCGCGCGCCCGGGGCTCTTGGGGCTCTTGAGGCGCGAGCCCGTAGAGCGCATGCTCGCGGTCGACGGCATGCGGCGGAGGTCGCCGGCGGGCAGCGGTGGGAGGCTCTTTTCGCGGTCCCAGCGCGGGGCGGGGTACGTCGTGTCCGAGTCCTGCGGCGTCATGGGCGCGAGGAGGCTCGAGCTCGAGGCGGTCGACGGCGTGCGCGTCTCGGGCTCGTGCGGCCCCGGCAGCGGCTCTGAGAAGTGCGAGCTGCGGTTGCTGTCATCTGGTATGGCGACGGAGAGCTCCGAGGCGCCCGCCCAGGACGTGGGCGGCAGAGAAGAACGGCCCTTGGAATGCTGGTGTTTCAGGCGGCGCTTGGCATCGGCAGACTCTCCGGCGCTGCATGAGCGCGAAAGGGGATGCGGACGGAGTGATGATGACGAGCTCTTCTTCGCGACCGTGAGGTCGGACAGGCGCTTGGTCAGCGGAGAAGGCGCATCTTCGTCCTCGCTGCAATGATGTCAGATGGGGATGATGGATGGCATTGAGTAGCACTGACCTGTCACTCCATCCCAGGCCTGTGGTGAGGCCGATGCCTCCACGGAGGAGGCGTCCATCTCTGTGCCTCACCCTGCGCTTGACCGTGTCGCGCTCGTCCTTGAAGATGCCCGACTTGGTCATCAGTGATCCGGCAGCTGGATATAGTCAATCGGCCTGCAGAAGCACTTCGAGAAGCAGAGCACGCACTCGATGCCGCAACGCTGAGGATGCTGCCCGGCCGCCCGCCCTCGAGCGCAGGCGGCAGCGGCGACGGCGTGCGCGAATTCTGGGGTAGGATCTTGGAGTGTGGCGAGAGCATGCCATCACGCAGCATAAGATTACTAGACAGCCACCATCAGCGGCTGAAACGGTGGAGATAGATGCATGATCAACGCACGGGAGCGGTGTATGCAGATCGATACTTGAGTCCGAGTCGTACGCCCCGTTCTCGTTGTCCTCCGCACCCACCATGTCGAAGCCATTCCCATTCCCACCTGCTAGCACCTGACCATAGTCCTCCACGAACGACTCGTCGTCCCAGTCTCCGCCCTCGTCAAAGTGCATTGCGGAGCCGTCGCTCTGGCGCCGGGCGAGCGAGACGGTAGAGACCGCCGCGCTCGTGCGTCTCGATCCTGGCAGCGACTTTGCCGCCGCCGCGCGCGATCGACGACTCGCCACAGAATGCGGCCGCGAGCCCGCGGACGACGCCGACTGCCGACGGGGCCGCGGCGTCGTCGCGATGATACTCGAGATATCCGGGCTCGACGCACGACTGTCCGGGATCGGCGGCGGCAGTGGCGCGCTCTTGGGCGCTGGGAACGGGTTCGGCAGGCTCGCAGCCGTGCTAGCGGTGTCGCTGCGCTCCCGCGCGGCCGCGGCGAAGCGTGACTTGTGCACTGAGCTCTTGGAGCGGCGCGCGCGCATCTCGAGGTGGAGCGTGCGCGCGGCGGTGTCGTGGTCGAAGGACGTGTCGTCGTGCTCGTCCGCGGCGGGGAGGTCGCTGATGTCGATGGACGCGATGGAGTCGTCCGCGCCTGCGCCTGCGTCAGGGAAGGGCTTGGGCGACGGCGTCGTGCGCGGGATGTCGTCCAGCGTGAGACGGGTGAGCTCGTCGGGGTCCTCCTCGGAGATGGCTTGGCCGAGGGAGACGCGGGGCTTGCTGGGAATGGAAACGGAGCCAGCGGAAGCGAAGGAGCGCACGGACCGTGCGGAGGACGCGACGGATCCGGTACGAGTGCGCATAGGCCCGAAGGTGCTTGTGCTGGGCGTCGGAGACGGTGGCTGCTTCAAGTGGTAGTTGCTGGCGAGCGGTGTCGGCACGTCGTGGTAGGGTGGGGACGATGAATGTGATGATGCGATGGAAATCTTGGATGCGCGGTGCGAGCGCGAGGACGAGACGAATCTGAGCGCCTCCTGCTCTGAGATGGGGGACGGTCCTGGGACAGGTGGAAGAGGGCTCGCTGGAGGCAGAGAGGGCGGCGGGTTGCATGGTGACGCAGGGATGTGGGTGGGAGGGACAGGAAACGAGGAGAGCAGATTGAGCTGGGTGGGCGCGCTCCGTTCGACTCTGGAGCGAGACATCCTGGAAACGGAACAAGGAAGGTATGCGCCTTGGACTAGTAGGGTATAAGGTCAAGACAAGGTGTCGTCGTGGTCGTGTACTCGGAGCTATACAGGTCCCGGCCGAGTACGAAGTAATCGCTGTGTAGTGTCCGCGTGCCAACCGGTGGTATTCTGGCCTGGCGCCAATGTCAGCGGTAACGCCGAGCGTCCGCCGGGAACGAACGGGAGAGCGAGGAAAGCGAGACTGGGCTCGCGGGCGACGTGGGCGACGACGAGGGGGAATGGGGAGGAGCGGGTGGCTTATGCACGACCCTCTTCTCTCGCTAAACCTACTTCCCGTCGGCTAATTCTTTGATCCCACTTGATCTTGCCCGGCGCTGGCAAGGCAACCTCCCACGACTCTGGCGTCGCTGCTCGTCGCTGGGGACGGAAAAGAAAGTAGAGGGAGCTGACAGGGTTGTGTGTAGACTACTTGAATGGACGCTAAACATAGCTTAACGTTGCCGATCACCAGGCACCACTATTCCATGTCGTTCAATTTCCTCTCCAGACATCATGACAACCTCCCAGAGGCAGTCCATCTCTTCATCATTTTCGTTTCAAATGTGGCTAGCGGATCTCAGAGCCGTCAGGCCCCTTCAATTGCCTTAATTATGGACGCTCTTTCCTCCTTTCAGGCGTCAAACCTGCCTTCAAACTCGTCCGAGCGCGATCCTGAGGATCATACAGGACGCGGACGTGATCTTTCTCGTACATCCGCACTAATACGATCGTCGATTTATCGATATCACCGGGCCCTCAACGTGAACTTCCGCATCTTACGTCCCATCTCTGCTAAGAGCTGCATCACGGACGCTGACTCGCTGGAGCCATGGTAGCCGTTGCGTCGTGGCTCTGGCAAGCTAGGAATCTAAGTAGTACTTACAAATGACGGACTTCAAGCAATGTCAGAGTCATTTTGTCGACTCTCGCTCCGTACGGTGCGGATTCCGTCGGCAAGAACCAGCAAATGCTTCGACTTCGGACGTGCCTCTTCGCGTAATTCATGTACCTCTCTTCGCGCCCTCCATTCATCCAAGCCGCAGCGTCCCCATTTGGCCTCGCCCGCTGCCGCCGGCGACGTCGGCGCCATCGACCTCAGCGGCGCCAACGCCTTGATTCCGTCGTGATTCCACCACTTGGATAGATTAAACTTAACAACGATCCGCCGCTGCAGCCGCGTCTTCCTCCTGATGCAGGTTCGATGGTTTGATCTGGTTTGATGCTCGGAAGCCGCGCTGCATCAGGCGACCGAGCATCCGGCTGCACTTCATTTATCACAAGGCCGTGGCAAGAACAGCATTGCAGCTTCAAGAAGTAACGCCATTCCGCAAGTCATGTCACCGAGACATACCCAGCGGCGTGCCAATTAACTGAGATGTATGTCGCGCACTGCGCAGGGTATTACGAGAGAAACTGACCCAAATTGGCCGGTAGGGGCATTTTCACTTGCAGAGGGTAGACATTTTGCCCATACCCCAGCCCGGCCGACGTGTAACGGAATGCACTCGGAACATGTCCAGAGGCATATCAATCAAGTGAGATCTATATCGCCCACTGTGGAGAAAACGAAAGAGGCAGATGGTAGGAATCTCTTTCAACAATAGAAAGGCTAACGGTTTGGTGTGGCATAATTTCTCCACCACATGGCGCGTAACAGGTCCGATTACGAGTTGTGCAGGAGACCATGGAGGAACACGCAGACATCTCTTGAGTCAGAGTAGCTCCCCCGCCTGTCGCGGTCACATGGCCGCCGCGGAGCATGAAAACGCGCCTCGAGGCTCGCACTTCAGCTTGACGCTGGTAAGCTCCCCTCTCAGCCTCGTGTACATTACATAAAGCTCTTTTTCACATTTCGGCATGCGTGGCATTGTTATTGTTGCAAGTATAAAGTACACATAACCGCCCCGCTGTAAGCCATCCTTCTCTCCCTCGCTCTGCTGGTCTCCAATTCCGAACTTAGCGTTCGCTCTTTCAGTGCCCTAGATCCTACACCATAACACCATCGCATCAGCTGTCATAAAACATGGCTATAGAGTTTATAGGACCCATGCCGATCAATGACTTCCTCAAAGAATTCATGCCACCACATTCCGAGCCTGCTCCCCGGGTCGATAACGGCCTGGAGAATGCTGGATCGCTGGAGCCTGCTTTCGTACGTCCAATTGTGACGGCGGGGTGCTTATTCTAACGATCAAATCTACTAGATCAACACGGTAACGCGATACAGACTTTGTCCGTCTCTCAAGCTCGTGAACACCTCAGGCGACGACAGGGACCCGAAGCACTCCAAGCCCGACATATCGGTTTTCGATCGCGAGGACGTCACCGAAGCAGGCGCGCGGCGGGCCTCGCAAGGCAAGACCAAGGCATCAGGCCATATTAACCAACAACATCCGACACACTTGCCGCCGAAGACAGCCTCACGAAAAGCAGCACGCGACTTGCACATGTGCTTTCCCATTCTCGAAATGCCCATCCACTTCCTCCTAGACAGCGACACACATGATCTATTCACCGACAGCGGTTTCGCAGGTACCGATGACGACGACGATGAAGCCGACTTCTGGCGAGGCACTGCAGATGCGAACCGCAATCTCCTGCGGATGACCCAACACACCTCCAGCCAGCTCTCCGCCCAAGTCCGGGTGTTCTCCTTCTCGATCATATTGTTCCCCAACGCTTATCGCCTCGTTCGCTGGGATCGGGTGGGCGCCATCGCCACCAGGCGTACGTGCCTCAGGAAGGACGGCCAGTGCCTAGCCGAATTCCTGTGGAGATTCAGCCACATGAATCCCGAACAGCGCGGGCGGGATACCACCGTCTGCGCACCAAGCGGAGCAGAAGCCGCCCTCGCGCGAACCCTCTTCGAATCAAAAGACGCGCATGAGCACCTCGCCGACACAGACGGCAATGCCGACGCGTTCCTCACCACGCTCCACAAATTCCACATCCACGATGAGCACACCAACAAGGACCACTACTTCGTCGCGCGGCCCGCACTCTGGACCAGCCCCGGCCTCCTGGGGCGCAGCACGTCTGGCCGCTTCGCCTACGACCTGCAAACGCACCGCCTGGTGTACCTCAAGGACACCTGGCGCGCGGACATGCCCGGCTACCTGCCCGAGGGCACCACGTATCGCCTGCTGCACGCGCACGGCGTGCCGTACATTGCGGGGCTGGTGTGCGCGGGCGACGTGCCGGGCCAGCGGACGCGCACGCAGGAATTCAAAGCGCAGCCTTGGGCGCTTGGGAAAGTGCGAATGGGCCCGCTGATGCATTATCGGGTTGTGCTTGATACCATTGGCCGCCCGCTGGGGACGGCCAAGTCGTCGCGCGAGATCTGCGTTTCTATCTGCCATGCTATTGAATGTACGTGTCTTTGAATTGCCGCATAACCTTGTTACTCATAGTGGAATTGGTGCGTCAGCCCACTGGATCGCCTATTCCAAGGCTGGTATTCTGCACCGAGATATCAGCGGTGGGAACATTCTCATCACCAAGAGCAAGAATGGGGAGGGGTACGAAGGCCTGCTGATCGACTGGGAGTTGTGCAAGTCCGTTGCACCCAAGGCAGCCCAGCCCATGTGCCGGACTGTGAGCAGTCGCCGCCTACCGTTTACTACTCAACATGCTGACCTCTAATATCGTAGGGAACATGGCAGTTCATGGCCGCCGAGATCCAAATGGAGCCCCGCACGCCACACAAGCTCCACCACGACCTCGAATCATTCTTCTACGTCCTCTTCTACTACATCCTGCGCTTCTGCTGCCACTCGATCCCGGGACTGAAGCAAGGGTTTGACCGCGTATTTGAGTCCCGCGACTGGGACGAAGGACTGCAGACGGTCACAGGGGGCGACGACAAGCGCGCGCTCTTCCTCGGGTGCATCTTCCGGTCACGCCTACTTTTCGCCCAGTTCAAGGCGCCCCTCGCGCAGTTGATCTGTGAGCTGCGCAAAAGCTTTTCGGGGCTCTATCGAGATGAAGATTTCATGGGCGTCAGTCCTGAGAAGTGTGCCGCTGCTATGGAGTTTTTGTCCAATTCCGAAGGAGTCATGAGCATCTTCGACAAGCACCTCGAGGAGTCCGACTGGCACGCCGACGATGCTGGGTATGATAATCTGGCGGAAAACACGAAGAAGCGTTTCCCAGACGGGAGTGGCGCACAGAGTCAGATTAAGAGGGTGAGGTTAGTGCACGAGGGATCAGAGGACTCATGAAACGAGTCAAGAGGTATCCGTCTAGTACTCTGTCCCTACGCGGGCCCAGGATGAACAATGGACGCGAGTCTGGGAAATGGAAGACGCTGATGACCACGGATGAGGGACGCTAGGTGCGGCGATTGGGGCTATGGAGAAATGCGTCGGCGATGGTGGTGGTGAAGGCTTGTTGAGAAATAAGGTCAGAGCTTACTGGCGGTTTTGAAGGTCTAGCTTTGCATTTCCTAGTCCGGGCCTTACTGCTCGTATTATTATTCAGTGTCTCCAGAGCATCGTCCGTTACCTTCGTCGTGTGCAGATACTGAATAGGACGTTTGTCTTCTTACATTTGAGGTCGTCATTCGAGAAATGAGCAGTAGGCCTCACCTCACCTGTGACAAAAATTTGGGTCTAAAATTGCCCAAGAATATCAAAACCCCGAAGGTATGTCCCCACTGGGTGCACGACCCAATCCTATCCGCGGCAAAATGATGACAAAAAAGATAGATAAAGACATAATAATGTATTGATAAGTTCGAACCCAAAAATCTGAGCATATTAGTAACAAAATTCAATCAAAGCATTCTAATCAGAGTTTTGTTATCAATATGTTCAGAATTTTGGGCCTGGACTTATTGATTCATTATTATGTCCTTCTCTACCCTTTTTGTCATCATTTTGCCATGGATAAAATTGGGTCATGCACCCAGTGTCCCGTTTCAGACGGGTCTAGTCTCACAAGGAGGCCTTCGTGGCAAAGGGCTCGGGAACACGTCGCACCTCCTCGACTTCAACGTGCTCGGAGTAGGGCTTGACGCGGTCACGTGTGCGCCGCGGAGCACGAAAATGACAATGAGCATCTGAGTTTCAATTTCAACGCGTGTACGGCGTGTTGACGTCCTCCCACTGGGCACATTCACGTCCACATTCCTTGAAACGTGTGGCACTGCTATTGTTGCACCTCTTGCTATTGTTGCACCTCTATAAAGAGCATCCAGCTGCACGACCGTAAGTCATTCTGCTCCCTCTCGCTTCATCATGTCTGAACAACCTGAGCCCCAGACTACCCCAGTCAAGTTTACCAACTCCAGAGCCTCAACATTCGCGTCTTCTAGTGTGGATTTCAGACGAGACCAACTTCACCTTCACCTTGCCGAAGACATGAGGATGGAGTTCATAGGACCGATGCCAATCGACGAGTTCCTCGAGGCGTTCGTACCGCCACATTCCGGAGCAACTCCTCAGGTTGGCGAAGCCCTAGAGAATACTGGATCACCAGAGGAGAATTTTGTACGTCTCTCAGCTCACGACAAGATGTCTTTCGGTTGCTGATGGCATACCAGATCAGCGCTGTGGAGAGACATGGACTCTGTCCATCCCTCCAATTTTTGAACACTAAGAACCAAGGTGATCCTAAGCACCCAAAGTACTGCAAGCCCGACATATCGGGCTTCAACCGCGCTGATACTGTCGCAGCGGGAGAAGCGAAGAGCTTTCTCGACGAGATCAAGCAGGCGAATGATGCTCGCCCAACCCCCCAGGTTCCTCCGTCGCCGAAGAGCAAACGCTCACGGAAAGCAGCACACAACTTGCAGCAGTGCTTCCCTATCCTCGAGATCCCAATCGAATGCAAGCCCGAGGAACGTACATGCGATCCCTTCACGGACACCGACTCCCCGGGCGAAGAGGGCTTATTCCTCCACGACACATTCCAGGCGAAATGCAATCTCGGACAGATGATCAAATATGCCACCACTCAGTTCACCGCTCAATTCCGAGCGTTCTCTTTCTTGATTCTCCTGCACCCAAACTCTTATCGTCTTGTCCGCCTGGACCGAGCGGGAGCCATCGTCACCAAACGCATGAGTCTGGGGAGCGACGGCCAATACCTCGCCGAGTTCTTGTGGAGGTTCGACCACATGACTCCCGAGCAGCGTGGACGGGACCCTACGGTCTGTAGGCCAAGCAAAGCAGAAGCGGACCTAGCGAAATCCTTTCTCGAGTCCGGTGATGTGCGCGAATTCCTGGAAGACATGGATGGCCGGATTGAGACGCCTTTCACCACGCTGCACAAGTTCCACATCCACGACGAGAAGACGGAGAAGGATCATTACTTTATTGCCCCGAACCCGCGGTGGTACACGTATGCGCCCACAGGGAGATGCACGTTCGGCTACATTGCCTTCGATCTACAGAGGCGGGATCTGGTTTATCTCAAGGACACCTGGCGCGCTGACGTCCCTGACATCAAACCCGAAGGTGTCACGTACCGCCTCCTGCATGAGCATCATGTGCCATACATTGCGGGTCTGGTCTGTTCTGGAGATGTAGGGAACCAGAAGACACGGACGCAGGAATTCAAGGCGAAGCCTTGGGCGATCGGCAAAGTACGGATAATTCCGCACGTTCACTATCGGATCGTGCTCGATACTATCGGTCGCCCGCTCAAGTCGTCCAAGTCATCGCGCGAGCTTTGCACTTCTGTTCGGCACGCTGTTGAATGTAAGTGTTCTTCCATCATGGTATCACCACGTCGCTCACAGGTGTTTTGATTGTTCAGCCCATTGGATAGCCTATTCCGAGGCGCGGGTGCTGCACCGAGATGTAAGTGGCGGGAATATTCTCATCAGGAAGAGCAAGACCGGCAAGGGATATGAGGGCCTGCTGATCGATTGGGAACTGTGCAAGTCCGTTGACCTGAAGTCGCCACGCCGAGACTGGAGGACTGTAAGTGAATGATGGCCAATGGAAGTCTCCTGCGTGACGTGCTCACTTGTTAATCTTTCAGGGAACATGGCAGTTCATCGCCGCTGAGATCCTGATATCACCTGGCACTCCACACGAGCTCCGTCATGATCTAGAATCATTCTTTCACGTTCTCCTCTACCACTTTCTGCGATATTGCCGCAACTCGGTCCCGACCCTAGAAGGCGACATGAAGAAGGTCTTCGACTCGAGCCAGTGGAACAACAAGCTTGGGACAGTCACAGGCGGAACAGATAAGAGGGGTGTTTTCCAAGACACTAACTTCCGAGGGAAAGAACTTTACCCTAACCTCAGGCCCCCTCTTGTGCGACTCATCCATCAAATTCGATCACACTTTGGGATAATCTATGCAGATGAATGGTCCCCCGGCTTCAATCCGGAAGCATCTGCTGCCTCAATGGCCTTCTTGTCCAGTTCCGAAGGCATCATGAAAATCTTCGACAAGCAACTTCAAGACCCGGATTGGCCCGCCGACGACGGTGGTCTTGATAATTTGGCAGAGAACGCGGCAAAGCGTGTAGGGGAGTCATTGGAATATAATCGCGGCAAACGGGCGCGATCGTTGGAGCAAGGCTCGGAGGGTACGCCCCTCCCTAGCACCGTTTCGTTCTATTCTTCCTTGCCGGCTCTAGCAGAGGAGAAGTAGGTGAATGGGTCGATATATCTGGATCATCGTTACCCATGCATCTAGAGAGAAGCACGCTTCATTAGGAATTGAATTGTCTGTACTTCTGCTGTCGTCTATGTAGTATGTGTCTATCATGTCAGCTATGGATTAAAGTTTTTATATGCTCCCTTTCACGTGGCCTCATGCGGCCCTCCACTAAAATATTTTCAATGCTATGATGATGACGATTGTTGATGATGCCCCCTTCGAGCTACAAGCAAACATGGTGAAGTATGGGCAAAAAGAAAAATATTTGAGAGGATTATCCATTGCACTTGGTCGTTGCGCACTTCATAACCCATGCCAACATCAGAGCAAATTCAAGACGATAGTTTCAAACGAGGGTCGGAGCCACCAGATAACTTCGCGCCAGTGAAACGCGGTGCAGGCTAAATAAATAGTTGAAATGAGTCGATAGCCAATCACCTTTCTTTGCTTAAATACAATATCCAACCGAGTCTCGTCCAGACATTGAAGCCAGGTCTGAGAAGCTACCGAAGGGGAGAAAAACCGCGAAATAAAACGCGTGACGTCACACCACGTGGACGCGTACGTTGCGCGTCCACGTCCGAGTGTTCCCAAAGTGTTCCAGTCTGTTCCGAGTCTTAGTCTGTTCGCCTGACAGCTGCGTCTGTTGTCCTCCGCTTTTGATTCGTTATCTGAAGCACTAGATACATTTTCAAGGTGGAAGCCGGATCAACGACTCATCTTCATTCCGCCATCCGCCACTTCAGTACAAGTCAATTCGCCACTGGCAGCAATTTAAACATACGTTTCCATTCGACAGAGCCAATTGCAAGTGATACAACACTTTCGTGGTCCAACATCCGCGTACGTACTTTTCTTCAGTGCGGCTCTTTCTCCCTCTGATCCGTTCTGTGCAGTATGGTCAGAGTCATTGCAGGATACATCGTTGACGAACAACGTCTCACCACCTTCCTCGAGTCCGTTGGTTGCGGGCCTGAATATCCCGACGGAACACCGGACTTCTCTGATATCTATCTTGCCTGGAGTAACTGGCACATCGATCAGCCGAAGGAAGCTCGCGTGCCCAGGCCAAATTGTGCGTCTATCCTTCCTGCTGCATCATCGTCCCGACTGATGCAGTACAGGTTTCCTGGAGGATGACAAGTGGTTTCTCGCATTCGTAACCAGGAGCAGCCTCGACCGTCCCGCACTGGACGTTGTGGTATATGAGTCACCTGTCGATCGCGAGATAAGAGACAGGTTCATCGCTAGCACTGGCAACAAACTTGATGCTACCAGTATGCAATTCATGAACAGGCCTGAAGGTGTTTTTCGTTACCCGTTCATTGTTGTTGACAATTCAGGCGTCCCGAAGCGCCATCAATCAGCAATACTGTAATCACTCAGTACAGGTCTCTGCCACCATGGTCAATGCATTCGACCGGGCATTTTCTATCGAAAACGCTGCGTGCCACAGTCATAAATAAGGCCCTCAGCATGGTGAGTCTGTTCTCACCTTCATTCTCTTTCAATCTTGCCCGCAACTGCCCCCTCTGTCGGTGTGAAAAACAATAAAACTGAATGCGCACCATGGCGCAGCTCGGAAACGACCGTGGCGGCTCGTATCTTATGGATTATGATCGCCTGCTCGAGTGCTATAAGCAATTACTGACGAACGATGGACTGCATTGGCATGATCAAGGCCATTCCTCGTCTTACAATCAAATTGCCGGCCTCCGATTGTCGGATCTCACAATAGGAGGCCGGCATGACTCGGTCATTGTGATTGAGATGACACACAGCATAATACAGTTTCATCGCTGGAGTACTATGCATGGACGGATGGATGCACTTAACAATGATCCGAGCGCATCATCCGATGAAGTTCCCGATTCACGTCCACGTCGGGACGATGGGATGCAGTGCAAAGCCACAGTTGACAGTGTGGCTTGTAAGGAGGGAGAGCGAGATATTCAATTCACAACCAAACACTGGCAGTATGCAGACGCACTGAGCGCTGCTAAAGGGAACTTAGTGAAAACTTAAATCACGGCGAGCATGTCGACACCAAACTTGTCCTCGTACCTTTGTTATTTTGCGGTGAAAGAGATAGCGGGCCTCGCGCCAGCGACCTCATCCTGGACCTGTGGCTATCGGAGATTGTGAAAGAAGACAAACTCTCTGGGTTGTAGCCGAATCACGCTTGACGCGATCACGTGGACGCCGCGGAGCACGAAAACGACAATGAGCGTCTGAGTTTCAATCTCAACGCGTGCAGTTAATGGTCGCTGCAATTGACCACAACCTCCTTCAACCCACAACTCTGCTGAAAGTCCACTCATATCGTGTGTGGCATCGCTATTGTTGCACCTCTATAAAGAGCATCCAGCTGCACGACCGTAAGTCATCCTGCTCCCTCTCGCTTCATCATGTCTGAACAACCTGAGCCCCAGACTACCCCAGTCAAGTTTACGAACTCCAGAGCCGCAACATTCGCGTCTTCTAGTGCGGATTTCAACCGAGACCAGCTTCACCTCCACCTTGCCGAAGACATGAGGATGGAGTTTGTAGGACCGATGCCAATCGACGAGTTCCTCGAGGCGTTCGTACCGCCACATTCCGGAGCGACTCCTCAGGTTGGCGAAGCCCTTGAGAATACTGGATCACCAGAGGAGAATTTTGTATGTCTCTCAGCTCACGAAAAGACGGTTTTCGGTTGCTGACGGCGTACCAGATCAGCGCTGTGGAGAGACATGGACTCTGTCCATCCCTCCAGTTTTTGAACACTAAGAACCAAGGTGATCCCAAGCACCCAAAGTACTGCAAGCCCGACATATCGGGCTTCAACCGCGCTGATACTGTCGCAGCGGGAGAAGCGAAGAGCTTTCTCGACGAGATCAAGCAGGCGAATGATGCTCGCCCAACCCCCCAGGCACCTCCGTCGCCGAAGAGCAAACGCTCACGGAAAGCAGCACACAACTTGCAGCAGTGCTTCCCTATCCTCGAGATCCCAATCGAATGCAAGCCCGAGGAACGTACATGCGATCCCTTCACGGACACCGACTCCCCGGGCGAAGAGGGCTTATTCCTCCACGACACATTCCAGGCGAAATGCAATCTCGGACAGATGATCAAATATGCCACCGCTCAGTTCACCGCTCAATTCCGAGCGTTCTCTTTCTTGATCCTCCTGCACCCAAACTCTTATCGTCTTGTCCGCCTGGACCGAGCGGGAGCCATCGTCACCAAACGCATGAGTCTGGGGAGCGACGGCCAACACCTCGCCGAGTTCTTGTGGAGGTTCGACCACATGACTCCCGAGCAGCGTGGACGGGACCCCACGGTCAGCAGGCCGAGCAAAGCAGAAGCGGACCTAGCGAAATCCTTTCTCGAGTCGGGCGATGTGCGCGAATTCCTGGAAGACATGGATGGCCGGATTGAGACGCCTTTCACCACGCTGCACAAGTTCCACATCCACGACGAGAAGACGGAGGAGGATCATTACTTTATTGCCCCGAACCCGCGGTGGTACACGTATGCGCCCACAGGGAGATGCACGTTCGGCTACATCGCCTTCGATCTACAGAGGCGGGATCTGGTATATCTCAAGGACACCTGGCGCGCTGACGTCCCTGACATCAAGCCCGAAGGTGTCACGTACCGCCTCCTGCATGAGCATCATGTGCCATACATCGCGGGACTGGTCTGTTCTGGAGATGTAGGGAACCAGAAGACACGGACACATGAATTCAAGTCAAGGCCCTGGGTAGTCGGGAAAGTGAAGGTAGCATCGCACGTTCACTATAGGATCGTGCTCGATACCATCGGCCGCCCGCTCAAGTCATCTAAATCGACTCGTGAGCTTTCCGCCTCCGTTCGACATGCCATTGAATGTGCGTATCCTTCTTTTCCTGAGCTTGTCGCGTTGTTCAATGATATCTCCTTTCTTCAGCTCATTGGGTCGCCTATTCGGTAGCGCGTATTTTGCATCGAGATGTGAGCGGCGGGAACATCCTCATACGGAAGAGCAAGAAAGGCAAGGGGTATGAAGGTCTGCTCATCGATTGGGAACTGTCCAAGTCCGTTGACCTCACCGTGTCACGGCGGGACTGGAGGACGGTAAGTAATACTCGATACTTGATTGCGCTTGCTCAAAGCATTCACTTATGGATCCTGCAGGGAACATGGCAATTTATTGCCTCAGAGATCTTGGACAAACCCGACATCCCGCACGAGCTCCGCCATGATTTGGAATCGTTCTTCCATGTTCTCCTCTATCATGTTCTGCGGTATGCTCGCCACTCGCTACTGCAAGCAAAACTAGAAAAAGACATGAAGGCGGTGTTCGACGACTCCTTCTGGGACGATAGGCTCGAAATTTTTCGAGGAGGATCCCAAAAGCTCAGTGTCTTTAACAACAACATCTTCCCCCAAAAAGATCTCCGTAAATACTTCAAGCCTCCTCTCTTGAATATCATCAAGGAACTTCGAGCATGTTTTGGATCCATGTATGATGATCCAGATCATTGGTCCTACGAAGAAGAACGGACCAAAGCCTCTTTTGTCTTCTTATCAATTCTGAGAACGTCATGGGCATATTCGATAAGCAACTCAAGGAAACCGATTGGCCCGCAGACGATGCCGGCTGTGACAATCTGGCGGAAAGGACCGGGAAGCGTGTAGGAGAGTCGGTCGCATACAATCGCGGCAAGCGGATGCGGCCGTTGGAGCAAAGCTCTGAGGGCACACCTCTCCCCAGTATCACTCCATTCTATTCCTCCCTGCCGGGACTAGCAGAGGAGAAGTAGGCGACTGATACGGTATACTTGCGTTTAGAAAGTATAGATTGTTTAGATTAGGTCCATCGCTGGATTGAATTTCATGCATGACCGTTGTCATTTATGCGTTATTCATCATATTTGCTATGACCTAGGAATATGCATATGCTAATTTCCACTCAGCATCACATCGGTCCTGTCAGATCCCATGTAGCATGCTATGATGCAAATAAGGACATGTAGAATCCGAATTTGAAACGTTAAAATATAAATAAAATAAATTTCAGCATGAGATGCAGTCTGGAAGCGATAACATCTATGCGACGCGCTGTTGCGCAGGCAGTATAAACGTCTCCGACTTTCAGCTCATTTCACGGACTTCAAGTATCATGTCGCAGCACATCACCTTTTACAACATTCCAAGTGATTCCTGGTTCGGCCAGCCTTGGTCACACAATCTCTGGAAAGCCAGCATGTCTCTCTCATTCGCCATCGCAGGTACTGATATTCTGACCAATAACCTGTTTTTGTAGAATCGCATGTGAACATGAAAAGTCTCCTTCAAGACAAAGTGGGTCGAATACTGTGATGTCGAGGCCTTCTGCATCCAGCACGGCGTACCTCCGACCAGCACACATGCATCTATGTACACGATTCCTCTCATCGAGGGTCCGTGGACGATGCTGGTCCCGGAGGGTACCGACGCGTTCTAGACGGTGTTCATCGAGAGCCTGCCCTTCTTACTGGCGCGGTACCTCCTGCCCCCGCACGCCGCCCGCGTCTCTATGCAGCTCTACGGTAGAGCGGGCGATCGGCATTTTGTCTCTTCCGAGTCCGCTCATATGTCGCTTTCTCCCGCCCTCCTGCGGGCTCAATGGTTTGTACACTTACAACAGCCCGAACGCTATCGAAGCTAGATTCCCAGGTGATACCAATCTCCTGATAAAACTTCATGTACGTTGGTTCTGCACGTGTGGCATACCTTGGTCTGACTGTCGCACGCAGCATGGTCAGAGTCCTCGGAGGATACATCATCAATCAAAAATCCCTGGTCGAGTAACTCGAGTTCCTCACGTCCGCTGGTCACGAACCTGATGGAGCCTCCGGACGCTGTCAATGTCACTTGCCCAGTCCCCCACCGGGTACTTAGGATGCTGTTTCAGCTATCGTACCTTGTCTGGGCATTGAATTGCTTACCAGGCATGCCAGCGGACGCGGATGTGTTCCACAAAAGTTGACATCTACAGAAAGAAGTACAGATCATCTTCGAGCTTCTTGGCAGTCAATGGTGTGACTTTTGCCACAACCTATGGGCCAGACAAAAGTGACCTAAGGCCGCAAGTTACGGGCTGGTCAAACGAGCTCAAATGACACCTTTTTGGTCTGTAAGCTATGGGCAAGCTCAGTTTCCGCATAGACCACAAGTTACGGGCCAGCTTATATAGATGTGTACTGTAGGTTACGACCGAGCTGGTAGGGGGTATTTCTCCAGTGCCGGACTAATGGAATTATGCTCAGACCGGACTACTTTTTCTGGCTCCGGACTGCTTTTTCTGGGCTTGGACTATGGATTACCTAAGATAATACAAGAGTATGAACTATAAAATGGGAGCTATGGACTGTGGAATGGCGGTGCGGACTACGGACTATAGATTTTGGACTCCGGACTATGGACTTCGGACTACTGAACAAGACTCCGGACTCCGGACTATAGACTATGGACTACAGGGTAGGACTAAGGACTAAGGACTACTATGACATTATTTATCGCGAAAAAATAATGCTTGATGGCTCGTGGGACCTGGGCGTCTAATCCAAGCTTCCTGCTGATTCGTGTTAGATGGCTATGTCATCGTCACTCAACTACTCGTATGCAGTCGTTCAAGTCTATTTGACCCTCCATGCAGCGATAGAACATGGATACCAAAGTCGTATCCTTAATCTGTGGTAAGTGGACTGTAGCTCGGGTAAGTCAGTGACATGGTTTTGTGTGGTTCGCAAAACCATGCCGAACCACGGTCAACCACACTCGCTTCGTCAAAGTGCTCCCGACAGGCTAGCAGGTCAGTTTGCCTCCATTGCTCGTTCATTCCTCTCCACCATCCTATCGTACAGACAACCCCCACCTCTTAAGCCCACCAAATTCGCCTCTAGTAGCAGTCAATCTAAAGTCAATCTCATTTTTTCCTTACAGTATCTTCGGTGAGTGATTTCACCGATTCTGATCAGGGCTCTATCGAACTTCATGAGGCTCTTCGACAGAATTACTTTGCTCCTTGCGAGTACAAGTCTCCTCCACACTTCCTTTACTTCACTGCGCCTAGAAGGTGAATCAATTTTTGCTGTTGTGAATGATCTGAATGCGATTCGTCTTGGATGTCATCCCACAAGCATCTCGTCGACACCAACATATATCCTCTTTCATCGTATACAGTCATTTCTCCATCATCCTAGACTCTGCCATTGTCGTCGTCGCGACACTTCCAGGTTTGTTTATATTTGTATCATAGGCTTTTGTCTAAATGATGTCTTTGTTCCTTAGATCGTCCCTATCTTTTCACTCTCACTCGATCGTCATCTGTCTGCTTATTGCCTCTAATACACTGTAAGTCGCTTTCATGCTCCCCTTTGGAAGTGTTCGTCGTTGATGTTTTGTTGGTTCAGTCGTTAATCCTTTCGTCCTAAGTTGACAACTTGTCGTCCTGACCTTGTCAATCTATCTGTCTCTGTGAGTTTATTTGTTGTAGTGGACTGTCCATCGTCATCTCATCGTCATGGCATTCAGTGACCAGTCAACATCATTTGCCTAAGCCATTCGTTTCCATAATCCCGAGTATGCTCATTCGCTCATGTGGCAAGTCCACCAATCTGATCATTTGCTCATCGACTCTCTAGCTCTTGTCGTTCTCTTCTCCTGCACCCAGTTCACTCGTATTTGCTTGTCAGCTTGTTGGTTCGTTTACTCGTTTACTTGTTTACTCATTTACTTGTTTACTTGTTTACTTGTTTACTTGTTTACTAATACGATCATTCTCTTGCAGATTGTGTGGCTATCCCTTTGATCATTACTTGATACTTTCGTGAGTTTTTCATCGTCTTCATACTGCTATTTGTATTAATTGCTATTCTTAGCACGATTTTCTTACCCTCTCATCTGTTGCGATGGCTTCCAACAATAACAACACATCGTCGAGCTCAGATATTGCAGCACTGCAAGCCGAAATGAGGGCAGCCATGGATGCTCAGATGCAGGCCTTTCAAGATCGTATGGCATCTTTGCTAGGATCTCATCCCTCTAGTCTCTCTTATCAGCAAGGCCCTGTGATGTCGTCGCAGCCTGATGCTCAGCCCTCCCAGTCGCAGCTTGGAGCTCAGTCCTCTCGGTTGCAAACAGACCCTTCACCTTTTGTGGCCACTCAGGGTTTGCAGCCTTCGCAGCAGTGACATGGTTCTGGTGGCCATTTTCCAGAGTCGGTACCAGCCCTCAATCCTCGTGCACCACCACCTCTTCCACCTCGTCCTTCTCACTTGCAGGGCGATCCATCTACTAGCCATCGTGCACCACAAGTCCTGCAGCAGTTTCATAATCATGCTTTGTCTCCGACTGATCAACCAGGATCAAGCTCACCAAACTTTCCCTTATCTGCCCATCTGCCCATCAACACCCCATATCGGAGTGCACAATCTATGTTTTCAGGTCTGGGAATTGGCTTGCCTTCGACGTCGACTCCTGTCGTTTCCTCACCACCTGCTGCTACCTTTCAGCCATATGCTGGATTCAATATGCTGAACCCTCCCTTGCTCAATACACAGCAAGTGAATCGTTCGCGGAATGCATCTGCTGCGAATTCGCGACCATGTCAAGGCTCTCAGTTGGTCGTACGCACTGCTTGGCATGCTTCACAGGCTCCGCCTAGTCTTCCAGGACTTTTGACAGACCGATTGAGTGTCGCTAAGCATTGTCGTGTAACTGGTGCAGCCGAACCAACCTTGCGTGTTCGTGTTAAGGTATATCCACAACGCGTAAGTCTTGCTTGCTACGTTTCCTTGCATATGCTGATGACTTCCTATTTAGGTTGGCGATTTGTATCTCATCACGCGTCTTGCCACATCCTACAACACTCTACTTGCTTCTCATCACCTTATTCACGACTTTGAGCTCCCAATCACCACCCCTGTCATGCAGCTCATTGAGCTTGTGGCTGATGCCATGAGGCGATCGCCATTTCAGTATACTTTTGCTCCTGCTCCATCGTCTTCCATGTATGCTTCGCATGAGATTCTCCCTCTTTCGCTCCTTCGTCTCGTATCAAAAGGGACACCTCGCAAACTTGACCAACAGATCACTCTTAACTTCGCGTCGCCTCATCCACATGATACTCTGGCCATTCTTGAGGGGGACAAAAGCAAATTTGCAGGACGAGCTTGCATCAAACAAGATAGCAATCAACCTGGGATCTATAGGTTTATTATCAATCTTTGTATGTCAATTCTTTGCTTATATCCATATACTATTCGTATCTAACATATCTTTGTGTTCACCAGCTATCGCCCATCGACCGATCCAGTTTTGACTTGACGATGTGATACATACATGCATTGGAAGACAAATTTATGGGTTGATACCTGGTGATAGTGCTTCCAATGCTCGCAAGTCCACTTTCTATGAGGCTCATTCTGACGATGACTCGGACTATGAAGATGAGTCCCCGAACGATGGTGACTTGGACTCGCACTTGCCTACTGCTGTGGAGCCTTCAGTTCCCGATATTCAGATGAGAGATATGACTACTGGACCAACCACTACACCAGTAAGATTGTTTTGTCGCTCTCTATATACATGCTAAATACGATCATTGTTAGGTGTCATTCAATCCATCATCACAGCTTGTGACAGATAGCACTGCACCGATGCCGAGTCAAACACCTGTGGTGAACATTAACTCAGATGTTCGTTTGTTTCAACAATTCTGGAATCTGGCTACACCCTGGTCACCTTTGCCTTCACCCTTGAGTACAATCTCGTTTAGCAGTCTTCGGGACGATGTTTGCCGAGCTGCAACATCTGAAAAATCTGAATTTTATATAGCTACCAGCCAGTGCTATGCCTGGTTTCATAGTGCTATGACTTCTATGTATTTTGGCCACACAGCTATACAGGACTATGGTAGCTATCATAGCTATCATAGCTATGGGTGATGGGTATGTAGCATTACATAGTAATAGGACACTACTATGCCTGCTATGTAACTTATGTATATTTAGTTTCCCTCTATGTATGCTATGGATACTATGTTCCATACAGAGCTTCATAAGGCTGCTATGGACATTCAGGCTGCTATAACATCTCCAGTTGATATAGCAGCTATAATTTCAAGCATTGTAAATATATTACAACAGTAAGATAATAATTACATGAGATAGCATCACTACAGTATACTACATACAAAGTACAATGGTGCCCGTGCAGTGCGAGATGGGCATAGGACGGGGACACGGGTGCGGTGCACGAGCGCGAGCACACGGGTACGGACGCAAGCACACAGGTACGGCTGCCCGTTTCATCCGCGGGCTGCCCGCGTCGTCCGCGGGCTGCTCGTGCCATCCGCAAGCTGCCTGCGTCGTCCACGGGCTGCCCGACGCAGAACGGGCTACCCGTGTCATCGACGGGCAGCCTGCCCCAGAACGGGCTGCCCGCGTCGGCTGCCCGTGTGGCGACAGGCTGCTCGTCGATGGCGCTGTCGACGGGCTGCCAGCTGTGTCATCAACGGGCTGCGTGCGCCGTCGATGGGCTGCCGGCGTCGTCGGCGAGCAGCCTGCCTCATCGGAGGGGCAGCCTGCCTCGTCGGACGAGCAGCCTGCATGCGTCGTCGACGGCCCTGCGTGCGTCGTCGACGAGCCGCCACCAGCGTCGTCGACGGGCCGCCGCCAGCGTCGTCGGCGGGCAGCCATCATCGTCGACGTGCAGCCCGTGTCGTCGGACGGGCGGCGTGCCTCGACAGGCTGCCGGCGTCGTCGGCGAGCTGCCAGCGTTGTCGGCGGGCTGCCCATCTCGTCGACAGGCTGCCCGTCTCGTCGACGAGCTGCCCGTCTCGTCGACGAGCTGCCCGTCTCGTGGACGGGCTGCGTGCGTCGACGGGGTGCGTGCGTCGACGGGCTGCCCGTCTTGTTGACGACCTGCCGGCTGCCTCGTCGACGGGCTGCCCGCGTCGTCGACGAACTGCCCGCGTTATCCGCGGGCTGCCCATGTTGCCCGCGGATTGCTCGTGTCCGAGTCGATGGGCTGGTGTCGTGGGCGGGCTGCCGGCGTCGTGGGCGGGATGGGCGGGATGGGCGGGCTGCCGGTGGGCTGCCGGTGTCGTCAACGGGGTGGTGAGTAGGCGAATGGGCGGTGAATGGGCGCGGAGTGTGCGCGAGAGCGAATGGGCGCGGAGTGTGCGCGAAAGCGGGGCGGCGAGGCGTCGAGAAGGGAGGGCATGGGTTGGCGAGAGAAAATGAGAAACGAGAGTACCACTCGACGAGTGGTACTCTCGAGATCAGTATGATACATACAAAATATAAGTTTTTTTCCACTTACCTTAGGCCCTTGAGCTCCCACCGGATCCCGCAACCTAGAAAGTCGACGAAGACGACGGACGAAAAGACGAGGAAGGAGAGACGGAATGGGGAGTGAGTAAGTATTGAGAGACGAACAACGAACGAACGACGTGACTTCGGTGCTCCAGCCACCGAACGCACGACGTTACGACCAACGAGGCACAACAAATCAAATAAAATCCTAGAATTTCAGGGAAAAAAGTCACGTATGTAGATTATTCAGGCAAACATATACTATGAGCTTGAATTGTAGCTACTACATTGTAAACTACTAGGCAGCAAAGACAACATAACGAAGTCTGCTGTCTAGCCTCTGTCGCGACACTCGGCAGTGCCCGGGCCGGACATATTTCTAGCTCCGCTGGCAATCTTATTTAAGGTGCGTGCGACGCGCGTCGTCTTTCTTTCTCTTACCACCACCATCCCTCTCGTCTTCGACCCCTCGACTCTTACCACCACCATCCCTCTCGTCTTCGACCCCTCGACCCCTCGACCCCTTTGACTCTGACCCTTGACTGATACACTTGTGTATGGTACGTTAGCTTTATGTTGTCATTGATCTTATGTTATTATTAACTTGTATTTCCTTGGTTAGATTTTCGCTTTTTTGTCATGTTGGTGAGTACTTGTTTGTATAGTTCTACTATGTTATCCTTGTTGACAATGTTTTGTATATGTTTTTTTTGTTAGATTTTCGCTTTTTCCTAGTGTGGGTAAGTCTTTGCTATAACCTTGTATGTTGTAACTAATTGTTTATATCATGTTAGATATGTATACATGTTTAGTTTAGTCATGTAGTATCATACAAATATGCATTGGATTTGAATATAATGTTTTATAACTGTTTTGATGTTTATATAGTTGATAAGAGCTTTTTAATAAAATATATATTTGTTCAAAAAAACAAATCAATTCAGTGATAAAATGAGGTCTTTTTTTAGTTGCTTTTAAGCTGAGTAGGCCTTATATTTTAAGAGCAAGTTATGTAGTTGTTATATTCTATGTTAATTAGATAGATAGACTTGGTCTATCTATTGAATATAGCATATATCAATAACATAGTTCTGATAGCATTGATAGCAAGGCATACTATGGTAGTTGCATAGTCAGCTATCATAACTATCATAGCACTCTATAGTACACCATAGCACTGCTGCTCAGCTCCATAGCACTCCATAGCACCTCCCTTTGGCTATGTGGGCTAGGGAGTAAAGGGCAGTGCTATGGAACTATGAAATCTATGTAGACTTCATAGAACTATGTACCACTTGCAAATTTTTCAGATGAACTGCTGGCTCGCATAATGTCCCTGATCTTCGTGTTCGTGCTGGATCATCTGCAGCTTGTGGAACTGTGCTGGACGAATTGTTGGACAATGCAATAGATGCTGGTGATTTTACTAATATTCTCGCTCCACGACGAAGATTCACGACGTAAGCCTTACTGCCACAATTTGTCTCGTCACACAGACTGACTATTATTTGTAGGGTTGATGGACAGGGTAATGTTGTATCACTTGGAGAGGGTGTCGAGCGTGAAGCTGTCTACCTGCTCTTCAAAAGCAAGCTAGAAAATGTCAACAAGTGGTTCCAAGAGCGAGCTGACAACCTTGCCTCTCTTTGTATCAGCTTTTCTGGCCATGCAGCGAATCATGTCCCGAGCGATCGCCTCAGCAAGTTAGAGAAGCTTGGGGCAGTCGTCGCACTCATGCTTATTAGTGGACAATGTCTGAATTGTCTGGATCCCTGTGTTCTCCACTTCATCACCCATGGCTGCGATATTGCTTCACTTCATCCAACTCTTATCGGCGAGTGGCATCCTGCCTTGCAGCGTACAGTCCTCGATTGGATCGAGATTGGTCCCTCTGGTGATAGTTCTGCTTTTGAGAGTCACTTTCAGACATGGATGGATATGCCTGTGAGATTTTTATCGCTTTTATGTCGTAGTTTAACTCTGATCATCGTACAGACCTCAGCCATCAGACATCGGGATGCAAATGGACACATGGCATTGGCTGCACAGATTCTTTATGCGACACTAATTAGCAAGGATCCAATCACACATCCTGAATGGCAGGCATTTATCAAAGGCTTTTGTCTACCATGCCGCAATGGTTTTGTCTTTACCGATGTAAGTCCCTTCTTATTTATTGTCAAATTTTTGACATATCGCCATTTAGGTGCCAAAGGCTTTTGTTGGAGGATCAGAAGCTCTGTTCAGTCTTATCTGGTCGTCAGCCATTGCATCGTTTGATGCCCTTCAACCTCATCTCAGTTTCGAAGGGCCCTCTCCTACTTTGATCACTCGCCTCCATGAGGTGACAGGCATTACCACTCTGTCTTTTGAACAGCTTCTTGTCGATTTCCTTCGTGGTCATGGAACTCCAGATCGTGACCAGTTTGATGCGATCAAGTCGTCATTTGATCCTATTGTTGACTTGTCCCATGTCAATGCACCTCATTTTTGTGCTCGTATGTTTGCATGGGCGACAACAGGTGCACCTTATGTTGATCCTACTGGTGATTCAGATATTTCAGTATGTCTTTTCTCATATTTATGATCGCCAATTAAAGTCTTGTTTTAGGTGATGTTTATCAATGACGACGACCAGATGTACAACAGCCTAGTCAATCCAGAAGCAGCTGTTGTTATGCTTCGAGAGGGTAAGCTGGCATTTGCAACCTGCACTTGTGTTGTTTGCATTCCTGTCAGTTATGTCATCCATCTCGCTGAAACAGCCTTTGCATTGCCATCATCTACTGCATTGCCTGTCTTTCGTCGGGCTGTTGAGCACTGGTTGCTTTATGAAATTTTAAATGGTATCGGTCGTCATAGCATCTTATAGATTTGATTATATCTTACTCTTATCTGTTGGCCACCTGATGCTTTCTTCACCATAACCATACTATCCTGATGGCAGCTTCTTTGGATTCCATACTTTATTTCTCTCATCTTCATCTTGATCTTTTTACTATAATTTGGTGCACTTAGCTACCTCAAATTTAATTCTGATTCATGTAAAGATGATGTGTGACCTGATTTTATCTCAAAAACCTGTGTTTGAAAGATATTGCTATGTTCTGGTGTCATCTCAGTTACTAGAGAAAAATATATACTCTCCAGTTTTTTGTAGATACAAAATTAGACTAGATAGCTACAATCACTCTTAAACCTTTATAGGCTACTACAGTCACCTATAGGTAGCTAATATAGGGATAAAATTGTCACCAAGAGCTACACAATCTATTATTATTATTTTAGCTGTAGATGTATCTTGTTACTCTAAATGGCTGCAAAAATTGGACCTTTTCTGATTATCCCAAAAACTGCTGCCATTTGAGTGCCTATGTTATAACACATTAAAAGAGATCAGGATACATGGCACGTGCAACTGCTAGTCCATGAATCCAGAGATCAACATTGTCTTCATCCTGTCCACTACCCATCCACTGCTGTACTGCTCCCATCATATAATTTTGCTCCTCTCCAGACAGTGGTCCATTGGGTGGCTCTACAGATACCTCATTCAAATGCTCTGGAGGTCCCTGATGGCCAAGCCATGAAGTTACACCCTCATTCCTGTGATTGTTGATGTGTTGAGATTGTAGTAGGTGTTCTTCTGTCAAGCCCTCCCAATCAACTCCAAAGACCTCTAGCTCCTCTTGACTCATAGAATCTTGAAGAAGGAGCTGCATACCACGGATACCATGAACAAACATATCAAATCCAAACATATCTGCTGGAGAATGGTTGGGACCATCTCGGATCTACATGCAATGCTGGTTCCAGGATTCTGCAAAAAATGCTAATTGCATGTTGATGGTGGGCAGAAAGAGGCAATGTAGGAGCCAGATGTGATGAATACTGTTGATATCAAGGCCATGATTGAGCTCAAGTGTTGTGAAGTGCTCTGCCCATGTAGCTCCCACTTGGGCAGTAACATCAACCCAGAGCCGCTCAATGCGGACATTGTGGATGCTTCTATGTGATTTTTAATCATTAGTAGATACAATGGATACAACAAAATAACACACCTGCCCCATATGTAAGATCCTCGCCGCTCACCCACCACTGCCTCCATCCATGCAGCAACAAGCAGGTTTTCTGTGCCATGGTCTCCACGCACACGGGAGGGAACTCCATACATATGCACTGCATTTAGAAAGACCTCCAAAACAGTTTGAGAACGGTTGTTGTCACTGGCACGCAGACCCGTGATTAAGCGTGAATATCCATCTATAAATCCATGGATGACAATTCCCCAGCGAATAAGGCCTGCACAAATTTGTTAGCCTGTAGAAAATAACAAAAGACCAGAGCATACCATGCTGGCCATCATGATGCCAGAGTGCATTAGGACCTGGAACAGAATATTTTCTGCATCTTATACGGATTCTTTGGAATACCCGTTGTACAGGATCAATGCGTATAAGACCTTGACGCACACGCTCACGTGGCACCTGATGTCCAAGATTGCACAGCATCCCATGAAGCATAGTGATCCCTGCATGATGATAATGTGATCAAAGAGTGACCAAGATGGTATCGAGTTTTCATCATCAGATAAAGATGAGACACGGCCAGTAATAGAAACAGTAGCTTGCACTGAAGGCGTGATCGCAGTGCCCTGATCTTGTAGTAAAGCATCAGAAATGTGATCAGGAAGGGGGTCCAGGAGATCATCGTGTTCTCCAGCAGGTGGTGGTGTAACTGGCCGAAGAAATGGATTCTGCTGAGGCTCTGCAATCCCATTGGCAAGTAAAGCAGTGCGAACTGTCGCACGGCTAACACCCAGAAACTGAGCAATGCTTGATGTGCTGCGAAGCGAATAAGCCCATCGCAAGAAGTCTACATTGATTTCAAGGCGGGGACGGCCACGTCCACCAGTCGGAATGACCTCCACGAGGTTTGGACGTCCATGGTTGGAGGCATCAAGGGTTTGCTGATAATGAAGACGAATATCGCCTTGCATGACAGTTACATTGTGGCGAATCATCTCGAATTCAGCATTGTCAAATAGATCAGAATGCTTGTGTCCATATGTATTAGAATCCATTCACTCTTAAGTGATATATAGCCACATACCTCGTTGACAAGATTAATATACTCGTCCAAGTCATCACCGAGACGAGCAACCACAGTAGAGTCTGTTGCCATCGCAACTGTTTCGTGTACTGCACTGGCAAAGCGATGATAATGCACACGAAAAGCAGCAATAAGCTCGTTGGTTTGGAAACCTGTTTGAACATAATCAGCCATGTCGAAAGAATAAGTGACTTACTTCTGTTGACAGTTTGGTTGTGACATCAGTGTGGCTTGGTGGCTCGGTGGCAGTGTTCGGCAATTGCCGATCCTAAAGCTCATAGACGAGTCATCCCATCGCTTTCTAGCACAGCTGCTACATCGCTCTTCGGAAGAAACTCTTACAAGTTAACACTACAATGGCACACCTCAATACGATTTCAGAGCCTTTCTTGAGTAAGTGGCTAAGTAATACCTAAGAGCTTCAGCGAGTATCCTTACCAGACACGATTTTGAGTAGATTTTACCCCAGCAAATTCGACTGTCGTCAGCGATGATATTTCATGCACAGTTGTCTACAAAGCTGGCAGCAATGTCTCAACCCATTTTTTCCCCACACTTTCAGTCCTCAGTCCCTATATCATGGATCGTCATGGTACCCAGTTGCATCTGAAAAATCTGAATTTTATATAGCTACCAGCCAGTGCTATGCCTGGTTTCATAATGCTATGACTTCTATGTATTTTGGCCACACAGTTATACAGGACTATGGTAGCTATCATAGCTACCATAGCCATTGGTGATGGATATGTAGCATTACATAGTAATAGGGCACTACTATGCCTGCTATGTAACCTATGTGTCTTTAGTTTCCCTCTATGTATGCTATAAATACTATGTTCCATGCAGGGCTTCCAAAGGTTACTATGGAGTCTCAGGGTTTTATACTGCCTGCTGTTGTTGTAGAGACTATAGTCTCCAGCATACTATACTCAAAATCGTATCAAAATCAATTATATTCAGTTACTACTATAACCGAGTATACTATATGACAATGCATGCTCGCAAGATGCGACACGGCGTGCACATGCACAAGGGCACAACGGGTAGCCCCTCATGCATAGCCTCCGCCCCTCGTGTATGCGCCCGTGGCAGTACGGCGCCCCGCGCATGGGCCTCTGTGCCTCGCACGCGCGCCATCGCCTCGCGCACACACCGTACGGCCCCGCGTGAGCCCGTGGCAGCCCAGCAGCGCCTCGCGCACGGGCCCCGGGCCTCCGTGTTTCCCGCGTGCAGTCGCGCGCTCTTGCGCACGAGCCCCGCGAGCATGCGCACTCCCGTGTGCAGGCCTGTGGCTTCGCACGTGGCCATCGCGTCTCGTACGCAGCGTCGCGCGTGGGCGGCGGGCCCGTGCATGAGGCGCCCAGGGACACGCGAGGGGCGCGGGTGGTGTGCGCGAGGTGCGGGTGGTGTGCGCGAGGCGGCACCGGTGCTTGGCGCGTGCACGATGCGTTGGGGATGTGTGCGAGACGTGGCGCGTGTACGCAAGGCCCGGGACCCATGCATCTGAAAAATTTGCAAGTGGTACATAGTTCTATGAAGTCTACATAGATTTCATAGTTCCATAGCACTGCCCTTTACTCCCTAGCCCACATAGCCAAAGGGAGGTGCTATGGAGTGCTATGGAGCTGAGAGACAGTGCTATGGAGTGCTATGGAGTGCTATGATAAGTATGACAGCTAACTATGCAACTACTATAGTATGTCTGTCTATCAAGGCTATCAGAACTATGCCATTGACATAGGCTATATTTGATAGATAGTTTTGGTACATCTATCTAAAATACAAATACTATCAGAACTACATAAATTCTTGCTTGCTATAAAGCCTAATTAGCTTATAGAAGTGATGTTTCAGAAATGATTCATTTTATCACATAAAAAGCACAAATTTTGTATACTGTTTGAACAGCACTATATTTCATGATAAGATAAGTTATTACTACAGTACATTTAACCAACACATAATAATAAAGTATATGGTACAACATCTACAAAGATAGATAACATAGAAAAGAAAGACAGTACTACAAAAAAAAAACATCGAAATATATAAGCTACAAAACATAAGAGAAAAACATAAGAATCACCCAAAGATAACAAACTATAATAAGAAAAGCAAAACAAAGTAATCTATAAGGTTAAGAACATTAGCATCAACAAAGAAATAAAAGAGTTGACTTACCGAACACTAGAGGCCATGGAACAAGTGGACAACGAGTGGAAGACGAGAGATGGTGGGGGTTGGGGAGAGAGAGAGGACGCGCGTTGTGCGCGCGTTATATAGGTGGGCGCGGGTTTGCCCGGCGGAGCCCTAATTGTCGCTGCCGGGCGCTGCCGGACGCGTCGCGCCAGAGGCTAAGGCGCAGATTCCACTAACTGATGTCTGCTGCCCAGTAGTGTACAAGACATTAAATAGATATATAGCACATACAATGTATTGTTCCGGCGAGAATATAGCTTCCTGTTTTTTCTTGTAATTTGAATGATTTGATTTGATTTACTACGTTCGGAACCGTTTGAACTCGCGCGTTCGGTGGCTGGAGCACCGAAGTCGCGTCGTTTGTCTCTCCAGTACTTACCCATCCATCTCTCCTTCCGCATCTTGTCTTCCATCGCTCTCGTCGTCACGGTATCCGGTGAGAGCTCAGGGGTCCAAGGTAAGTCTCAACAGTAGTGTATTTTGTGTGTATTGTACTAATCTCGAGAGTACCACTCATCGGCGAGTGGTACTCTCGTTTTTCATTTCCTCTCGCCAACCCGCACCATCCGCCCTCCGACGCCTCGCCGCCCCGTTCTCGCGCACCCTCCGCGCCCGTTCGCCTGTTCACCACCCCGTCGACTACACCCGCAGCCCACACCCTCCATCCCGCCCATGACACGGGCAGCCAGCGCACAACACCCACAGCCCGTCGCCGACACGGGCAGCACACGGACGACACGGGCAGCCCGCGGGCGCTGCACGTGTTGTCGACAGCGCAGGCAGCCCATCGACGGCGCAAGCAGCCCGTTCGGGGGCAGGCAGCCCGTGGACGGCACGGGCAGCCTGTCGACGGCATGGGCAGCCCGTCGACAGCACGGGCAGCCCGTCGACAGCACGGGCAGCCCGTCGACGACACAAGCAGCCCACGGACGATGCAGCCAGCCCACGGACGATGCAGGCAGCCGCAGCCCGCGGACGCTGCCCGTGTTGTCGACGACGCAGGCAGTCCGTCGACGGCGCGTCTCGTGGATGACGCGTCGACGACGCGGGCTGTCCGTGGACGACGCGTCGACGACGTGGGCTGCCCGTGGACGACGCGTCGACGACGTGGGCTGCCCGTGGACGACGTGGGCTGCCCTGACGAGCAGGCTGCCCGTCAACGACATGGGCAGCCCGTCAACGACGCGGCCAGCCCATCGACGACATGGGCAGCCCATCGGCGACGCGGGCAGCTCGTTGACGACGCGGGGAACCCGTCTACGACGCGGCCAACGGGCACGGGCATGGGCCACGTCTGCCCACAAACGCAACACCCCGCCCGCCCGCTGCGCTCGCACCCGTCCTGCGCCCGTGTGCTGGCGCTCGCGCCCGGTGCCCATCTCCCCGTCCGCGCCTGTCCCGCTCGCGCCGTGTCCCGCGCCTGTCCCGCTCGTGCCCGTCCCGCGCCTGTCCCGCTCGCGCCCGTCCCGTGCCTGCCCCGCTCGCGCCCGTCCCGCGCCTGTCCCGCTCGCGCCCGTCCCGCACCTGTCCCGCTCGCGCCCGTCCGCGCCTGTCCGCTCGCGCCCGTCCCACGCCTGTCCTGCTCGCGCCCGTCCCGCGCCCGTCCCGCTCGCGCCCGTCCCGTGCCCGTCTCACACCGCACACGCACCGGTCTCGCAGCACTGTACTTCGTATGTAGTATACTGTAACAGTGCTATCTCATGTAATTACTATCTTATTGTTGTACTGCTCGAAATCATAGGCTCTATATCAACTGGAGATGCTATAGCAGCTTGAATGTCCATAGCAACCTTATGGAGCTCTGTATGGAACATAGCATCTATAGCATACATAGAGGGAAACTGAATATACATAAGTTACATAGCAGGCATAGTAATGTCCTATTACTATGTAATGCTACATACCCATCACCTATGACTATGATAGCTATGATAGCTACCATAGTCCTGTATAGCTGTGTGGCCAAACTACATAGAAATCATAGCACTATGAAACCAGGCATAGCACTGGCTGGCAGCTATATAAAATTCAGATTTTTCAGATGTGCAAATGGTTGAGGTGCCGGGCCCGTGCGATGAAAGAGGCTGAGAGCGGCGCAGAGGCCGTGCGCAACGTAGCAGCCCTGCGCGCCGGAGGCGCGAGGTGGGCTGGCGACGTCGTTGTGCTGCCGCGGGCCCGTGCACCACGCAGTAAGCCTGTGCACGAGGCGCACTAGCTGAGCAGGAGGGCGGCGCGGGATGCGACGTGCGGGGCCCATGTACGAGGCGTTGGCCTGTGGCACGCCTGCGCACGGCCACGGACGACGTGCACACATGCGTCCCTGTCCTGCTGGCCATGCGCACGGACCACGGCGGAGTCACGCGCAATGGTCGGCCCCTGCTCGCGCACAGCGTGGATGGCCCACGCACCAGGCAGCAGCGCGGGACGCGGGACGGCGGGGCCATGCGGGAGGGGCGAAGCCCGTATGCGAGGCGGCGGGCTCGCATATGCATTGCCCGGTGGTGTGCATGCGCCAGCGCACGCAGTCGCGGTCGCTGGAGACGGCACGCCAGCCCCTGCGGGAGTGGCGGCGATGTCGGAGGGTGGGTCGACGAGGGATAGACGGCGGCGAGAGGCGAGGGGGAGCGAGGGGCACTGCGCGAAGGAAGTAGAGAGTATCGCTCGCTCGAGCGATACTCTCTACGTTAGCACGAATAAATATAACAAAGCTTTTTTTTTACTCACCTACGGAGCCCTCGGCTTCCTATTACCCTCCTTCGGCCTTCGCTTTGATGGGACAGAGGTCGGAAGGAGAGGAGAGGAGAGGAGGGAGGACTAGAGGGAGTGGTGGTAGCACAGAGTGGTTGAACTTCGACGCGCGTTCGGTGCTTCAGCCACCAAACGAGCGAAGCCACATTATTCGGGCCGCCACAAATAAAATAAAATCGTCAAAATCTATTAAAAAACGCAGTGGCTGTTTACTGTACATGCAATTCGAATGAATGAGCAGAATAGGTATCTATTGTACGTGAAGCTCATGGGGAGCCAGGTCAGCTTAGTGAAGTCTGGCGCCTTCTGGCGCCCAGTCTCTGACGCTAGCGCTCAGCAGCCACAAATCCCGGCACCGCCTGAGCTTCGTATATAAGGCTCGCGCGACGCGCGTTGCCTCTTGCTCTTTAACCCCCCACTCTCTTGCCACGTCGACGCTTTCGTCGTCGTGCTTCGCTCTGCTCGTCGTTGTCCTTTGCTCGCTCGGCGTCATTTCTTGTTCGTCGTCATGTCTTGCTCGTCGTCGCTATCCTAAGGTAATCTTTAATTGTTAATCTTTTGTTGCTTGTACTATCACTAATGTCTTTATATTTACTTTAGAACTTTTGTTGCAGCCTACTAGGTGAGCTCCCAAAGTTTTCGTTATCTAATTTAGCTTGACTGATCACTGTTTAGTATAGCCTTTTGTAATTCTGTCAATAATTCAACTTGGTTTACTATCTTATCCTTGTTGACAATGTTTTCTATAGGTTTTTGTTGTTAGATTTTCGCTTTTTTTCCAGTGTTGGTAAGTTTTTGCTATAACTTTGTATATTGTAATTAACTGTTTATATCTTGTTAAATCTAATATAATATATATATATATATAATATATATATGTTTCGTTAAGTTATGTAGTATACATACAAATATGTGTTGGATTTGAATATAATATGTTATCATTGATTTGATGCTTATTATATAGTTTACAAAAGTTATTCAATGAAATATATTTTTGTCCAAAGAATAAATCAATTCAGTGATGAAATGGGGTTTTTTTTTCAGAGTTGCTTATAAGCTGAGTAGGCTTTATATTATAAGAGCAACTTATGTAGTTGCTATATCCTATGTAAATTAGATAGATAGACTTGGTCTATCTATTGAATATAGCATATATCAATAACATAGTTCTGATACCATTGATAGCAAGGCATACTATGGTAGTTGCATAGTCAGCTATCATAGCTATCATAGCACTCCATAGCACTGCCTCTCAGCTCCATAGCACTCTATAGCACCTCTCTTTGGCTATGGGGGCTATAGAGTAAAGGGCAGTGCTATGAAACTATGAAATCTATGTAGACTTCATAGAACTATGTACCACCTACAAATTTTTCAGATGTGGTCATGGCTGGTACCCTTCTCCATGCCATATATACACATATCGGCCATACAGCTAGTGGAGCAGTGGTATATCCTGACTGGCTGTGGCAGATTTTTACTATAGGATCAGCACCAGGATCCTTTAATGTGGCGACAACTCGTGTTCCTGATTTTACGAGTCGCATGCAAGACCCTGTCCACTGCTATCGTCATCTTGGGGGTCTTGCATCCATTTCTCTAGAGAACACACTTCACCCACTCTCTGGCTATAGCACTCATGAAATTGTTGCCATTGATATAGGCAGCAGATCAGATACAGTGGCAGATCTCTGCAGAGTCTACCAGCCATGGGGCATAAAGCATGACTATCACTTCATCCTCATTTTTCTACCCCCATCCCCCCAGGTTCATTCCTGCTTCACACTATGGGATCACTCTCTACATCAAGGCAGTCATCACCAATGTCCACTTTCTTCCGCCATATTTCTTCATCGTCGCCCAGTGTTCTCTCTAGTTCCCACCAGGCATCACCTGTTTTTGGCTCCACCGATTCTCCATCTATTTCTGGTTCTAGAGCAGATACAAGCAGTGAAAGACTATTACCAGATCACTCTATCCAGCCTTGGACTAGGAATGACTCCATAGAGGATAATGCCTCATCTATAGCAGAGAAGTAAGTATTTACTACTAGCTTATATTTCTCTCTGTTGCTCACCTATTTGCCAGTCTAACAGCTCCTGCTAATCTGGAAACTGGAGGTGCAGATGTCAGTCCTGCCATCAACAGTGTCCTTACTCCAGGAACCAGTGTCCAGAACCTTTTCCAGATAGTGCGGATTCCTATGGATATCGTTGCAGCTGCACATTTCCGACAAAATGCATCATCCCTTTACGACATGGTTCTCAACCTGCAGAGTGCTTCTCATGTTTTGGTCATGTTGAATCTGCCTGCATATGATCAGGATGTTACTGGAGCTGGAAAGCATCAGTATACAGGTGGTCTGGAAATTACATCACAGAAGGTCCTATGTGAACTAGGATGGGCAATGACTTCATGGCGGAAGAAGACAACGGCATATACCTGGGCTGATCATGCAGCCAAACATCTATGCTGGACTGCAGTAATTCCAGGTAATTTTCAAATGTAAATAATTTTATTCTAGTTACTATGCTAAATTCACTTAAACAGATCTTAACACTCCAGAAAGAGATTATTATGAAGCATGGATGGGTATTGTATTTTTGTTTGGTGTGGGAGGAGCATTAGAGCATAGACTACCACCCAACAAATCTTCTACAGATCCTGCAGAGCGTGCAGCTGCAAACCTGAAGCAAAATATGGTATTTTCTCCTAAGCTTGCAGCTTTGCAGCAAGCTGCACAATTTTGTCCTATGTAACCTCCATATCCTTTTGCTCAAGTCATAATATAACAAATTATGCTGCCCCTATTTGGAATAGAAACCTGGTTATATTCTGGCTATTTATAAGATATATGAATCATTAGATATGTTCTGCAGCATGGCAAATATAATTCCCTTCATTTTTAACTGCAGAATCCTTGCATTTCTCATCTTGTCAATATGGTTAAGAGGTTATAACATCTGAGAAAACCTAAATTTATATAGCCACCACCAACACATACATAAGCTATAAAGGCTATATACTTGTCCAATGTTGATATATAGGTCTACATAGCCTACATAGCTTATATAGCACCAGATGTCAGATACATAGCACTATATAAGTAGGTTACATGGCTATATATGCTATACAGCTTGAGTGGTCCACTATGTAGGCTATATGAGTTATATAATCTATGCAAGTCATATAGGCCATATATCTTCAATGTTCTACATGTTCTATCCTTTCTATTGAAATACACAATAGCATACAATGGCATAGTGTATATTTACTAACTCAGCCAATATCATTCATTCACTGAGTTATTTATTATCATATTGGGTATCTGATATTACCCAGTGCTAAGTATTCTACTTAAGGTAAACCACCTGGCACATAAGGTGCCGGAGCGCGCGTCCAGCACGCGTAGTGCTCGGGAGACAGCATCTGTGCTGTCGCGGACACATGCAACGGAAGGCCGGCGCGCGCTGCCTATGCCCTACGCGCGCCGGCGGTAGGCCATGTGCGCCGCCGTCAGCGGCACGCCCACGTTGCTGACGGCCTGTGCGCCGCATTGCGTACGCCTCGCGCACGTGGTTGGTAGCCTGTGCGGGTAGTCTGCACCCCTGCGCGCGTTGCTGGGGCCGGACACGCGCCCCGCGTCTGCATGAGATGGCGGGTCCTCGCGCGCGCCGAGGCAGGCGCACGGGAGCCGGGGCATATGCGCGCTGCTTTTAGGGTGTGACGGAACACGCCTGGGTGAGCTGTTGCTGGCTCATGCGGGTGCTGTCGTCGAGGGAGGCGAGCAGAGGCGGCGTGTGGTGCGAGAAGCCGCACAACGCGTTGTTGAGCCTCGTTGCCGTGGCAACGAGACTCGACGTCTTCCGCGCGAGCCGTTCGGGGCTCGCGCGGGCATGGCCGTGATTGGGCAGGCGATTGTCGTCCTCGCACGAGCTGTTGAGCTCGTGTGATGCGACGGGATCCGCACGCGGGTCGAGAGAGGCGCGCGGGGGCTGGGGGCTGTGAGGCGGAGGCAGACAGGACGTGACAGACCCGCGCGAGCTATTGTGGGCTCGTGCGGGCGTGATCGTGCTTGCAGGCATGCATCCGGCGTTCCCGCACGAGCTATTGAGCTCGTCTGACGTGACGGGATTCCTGCGCGGGCCGGGGGCTACGAGGCGGAGGCGAGCGTGACGTGGCAGACCCGCACGAGCTGTTGGGGCTCGTGCGGGCTGTCAAGGGTGTCATGGGAGCGTTGTCGTAGGTGCTGAGCACCCGGCACCCTCGCATGAAATGGTGGGTCCGCGCAGGGGTCAGAGATGGCGTGCGGGGAAGTGGATGGTGCGGGTGTGGGAGCCGGGGGAGGTGTTGGGTCCGCAGACGACGTCGTGGGCTCGCAAAGGCGAAGCGGGCGACGGCGGGGGCGACGGCGGGGACAGAGGGCGACGGCGAGGACACGGGGACGAAGCGCAGGTCGTGGGGGGTGTGGCCTAGGGATAAACAGGGAGTCTCGCTCGTTATCGAGCGAGACCCCACATTAGTACAAAAGAACAATCAAAAAAAAGGGTTTTTACTCACCTTAGAGCCCTCTTCGCTATCTCCGACCCGCCCGGCCTCCGAATCGAATGCGACTGCCAGTAAGGAGGGTTGAGGGAGAGGGAGTTAGTAGGGAGCACTGAGCAGCAAGACGACGCGTGTTCGGTGCTTCAGCCACAGCCAAAACACGCGCATACGCAAACTATTTCGAGCTTCGCAAATCAAATAAAATCATTAAAATGTAGAATAAAAGAACACAAGTGCGGCTTGCTTATAGAATGCAATCGAATGAAATACATTTCTAACTACTCTACTGTATGCTACTGGGCAACGATCACGACTTAGTGAAGTCTGGGTCCTCAGCCTCCGACGCGACTTCCGGCATCTGCCGGCAGCCACAATTGTGACTCCGCCGGGCAAACCCGCGCGCAGCTATATAACGCGCGCACGACGCGCGTCGTCTTTCTCTCTCTAACCACTACCTTGTCCTGCCACGTCACGTCCGATTCCTTTGGTATCTCTTCATTCGTTATCTTTGCTACGCTGTTATACTAACATCTCCTATTCCCTTACTTGGATCTTCGTTCTTCTTGTATTCAGGTAAGCTTTTCTTTATTATCCTTGTTATATCTTCTTATAACCCTAGTAGATTTCCGCTTTTCTTATTGGTTTGGTAAGCTTTCTTCTGTAATTTTTGTTATCTTTGTAGATTTCGCTCTTATCAGACTTCGGTAAGCCTTTTATTTGTGATCTTTGTAACTTTATACTAAAAGTTTTATGTTAGTAATTTCTGCCTTTTTAGTTTAGTGGTAAGCTTTGTGTAATCTTTCTTATGTTTGAATACTGATGTGTTTTATTTTTACTAGATTTTCGCTTTTTTGTTGTGTCATACTTTAGTATTGCAGTGATTGTTTGTAATGTAGTCTTATTATGTAATAGATAGCCAATAAAATTTGTTATCTTTTATTTTCTTGTGTGATTTTAGTATGTATTAGTTACAATTTACAAACTTATAAGCTTATAAGTCTAGTAAAGCTATGAATTGAGTTATTGACATTGTAGTCTATTAGAGATACATAGAATGGCTTGTTGCTTGTAGGCATTATAATCTACATAGTTACTATAACAGACTTAGCCTATATAGCTATCCCTAATAGCCTATGGCTACCATAGCTATCATAGCTATGTGCCAACCAAGGATGGCTATATAGCACTCCATAGCTATCCCTAGTAACTCTATAGCACTATATAGCTGGCCATAGCTATACCCTTGCTATGGCTAGCTATATAATAGGGGGGATAGCTATGGCCCTAGGAAAGATATAGAGCCTATATAGCTCTATATATCTATGTGGAATATCTCAGATGAAAAATGTGAGAGCACATTGCAGCCCAGCAATTTGGCCTCCAAAATGATATATAGCTGCCAAAATGACATATGGCCTTCAGATGGCCTCCAAGATTATAATGGCCTCAAAATTATAATGGCCTCCAAGATTATAAATGGCCTTTAGAATAATATATGGTCTCCAGAATAATATATGGCCTCCAGAATAATATATGGCCTCCAAAATAATATATGGCCTCCAAAATAATATATGGCTTTCAAGATAATAAATGGCCTCCAAATGGCCTCCACACAGATAACACAGCCACCAAAAGATACACCAGCCATCCAAGATATGACAGTCAAGCCAAGGTATAGCAGTTACATATGCTGCAGCAATCATCTCAGCTATAACAATTGCCACAGCTATTGCAGTCTCCCAAGCAAGTGACCAGATTATGACAAGCAATCGCGATCACGAATAAAGCAGTCACCGAACACAGCACCCATCCAAGCTAGTCCCGAACAACAGTAGTTAGCCAGGTTACTTTATAGCCACCTAGCCATAGTTACCAGTCCCATACAGTTGCTGTGCAGAATATTCTAACTACTTTCATGGTGCAGGCACCCCCAATGCAAGAGTCAGGCAGATTGCCGTACATAGCAGCAACAGTCCCCACACAGCAAAGTCTGGCCATTGGCGTATACACAGCACAAGGAACCAGTACCTGCCAATGTAGAAGACAGTCTGCCTTGCCTACAGCACCCAGCTCTAATGATGAGGCCCAGCCATTGGCGTATTACACAGCACAAGGCACTGGTACCCCTTGAGCCAGGGCATGTAGTGGCCTCATCTGCCCAACAATTCCATGGGGAGAGCCTGCACCCTAAAAGAAGTTAGAATACCCTACAACACAACACTGTGGTACTGGTGATCATGGCTGGAGCTATGCTGTCGCGCGAGGCATGGTGGTCCCTGCAAGAGGGTGAGGGCATGCGCGAGGGGCCGGTAGGGTAGGCGAGGCACCAGCACGATGCACAGAGTAATTTGCACCAGGGGCTGAGGGCGACCGGACGTGCACGACATGGGGGCATACACGAGACCAGAAGGGCATGCGCGGCACTCGGGGGTCCCGCACGACACATAGAGGGCGCAGGCAACGCGCGAGGGAGGGCGTGCATGCGGCACGGAGGGCACGGAGGGCATCGGTGAACATGCGAGGGGCTGAGGGGGTGGGCGAACGTGCGGGAGGCTGAGCGCGTGCACGATGCTGAGAGGTTCCACGCAACGCGCCGAGGGTGCAAGCGAGGCGCGGAGGGCGGCCGGGAGCACAGAGATCGTGCGCGAGATGCAGAGGCCCCATGTGACACGAAGAGGGCGGGCGTGGCACTTGCAGGGCCGGCGCGGCACTCAACGGGCGCAGGCGAGGCGCGGAGGGCGCAGGCGGCGCGCGGAGGGCATGCGCGCCATGCAGATGGCGCAGGCGACGCACGGACGGCGACCGGGCGACGGCGCAGAGGGCACCCGGGGACGCGGGGAAGCCCGCGAATGCGCAGTAGGGCGCAGGCGACGCGGACACGGAGGGCGCAGACGGCGTGCGCAAGGCGCAGGCGACGCACGGACGGTGCAGACAACGCGAGGGCGTGGACGGCATGCGCGGGGCGCACACGACACGGGGAGGGCGTGCGCGACGTGGGGGGGGGCGTAGGCGACGCTGGGACATTCCGCGCGACGCGCAGAGGGCGTGCGATGCGGGAAGCCCGCGCAACGCGCAGACGGTGCGGCCAGCGTGCGGAGGGCGTGCGCGATGCGCGGAGGGCATGCCTGTGCGGAGGGCATGCGCGATGCGTGGACGGCGCACGCGACGCGCAGAGGCGCACGCGACGCGCGGACGATGCATGCGACGCGCGAGGCAGGCGACGCACGCGGGCAGGCGACGCGCGCGTGCAGGTGACGTGTGCGAGACGCGGAGGGCGTAGGCGATGCGGGGAGGGGTAGGCGACGCGCGGCGTAAGCGACGCGCGGAGGGCGTAAGCGACGCGCAAAGCGTAGGCGACGCGCAGAGGGCGTGCGTGAGACGCGGAAGCCCCACGCGACGCGCAGACGGCGCAGGCGACACGGAGGGCGTGTGCGGGCTGCAGGCGATGCGCCGAGGGCGTGTGCGGGCCGCAGGCGATGTGCCGAGGGCACACGCGATGCGCGGAGGGCCCCACGCGGTGCGCGGATTGCGTGCACGACGCGCAGATTGACTGCGTGATGCGGAGATCACGTGCGCGACGCGCGGATCGACTGTGCGATGTGGAGATCACGTGCGCGACGTGTGGATCGCGTGCACGACGTATGGATGGCGCAGGCGACGCGGGGACGCATGCGCGACGCGGGACAGCGCAGGCGACGCGGGCGGCGCAGGCGATGCGCGGAGGCCCCGCATGATGCACAGAGGGCGCAGGCGACACGGGGCGGTGCGGACGGCGTGCATGGCACGCATACGGCGTGCTGAGGGCGCGCGCAAGGGGCTGAGGGCAACCGCGCGGCGTGGAGGGCATACACGTGGCTCCGGAGCCCCGCGCGATGCGCAGAGGGGCGATCAGGCGGCGCGGAGGGCGTGCGCGGCGCTTGGATGCCCCGCCCGATGCACAGCGGAAGCAAGGCGCGGACGGCGGGCACGACGCGAGGAGGCGGCACGCGATGCAGGGGCGCGGCGTGAGCGGCTGAGGCGGCAGGTGCGAGGTGCGAGACGGGGAGCCATGCGGGCTGCAGGACGAGACGGGGCAGGCGCGGCGAGCGCGGCGAGTGGTGCAGGGATGGGTAGGCGAGAGGGTGGGGCTGAAAAGGCCACATCAGCACGAAGATAGCTAAAAGTTTGCAAACAATGCCACGTACCTGGAATGTCCGTCCTCCTCACGTTGGCAGCATCGGTCGTTGCCGGCGCAGTTGCAATCGTCTGCGAGGGGTGGAGAGATGCACGAGACACGGCGCGAGAGGCACGCGGCATCGTGCACTCGTCTCCTGCACGTCGTCCTGACTTCGTCTGTGGTGCGCTGTGGCCGTGAGCCCCGTCCTGTCACTGTCCACTGACTGCGCGCCTTGCAGTTCGCACACTCGCGCAGGCGGTAGCAGTGGAGAACGAGGCGGGAGAGGAGTGCGGCGAGACGAGGCACGGTGGGGGCAAGGCTGCAGCGAGTGGCATGTGGCGGTGAACGATGCATGGGTGGGGGCAGATATGCAGCTCTGCGCGGACAGGATGGAGTCAGGGAAAGATAGCGAAAGAGAAGGGAAAAACGCACCTATGTTTTCCCATCGAACCCGACCACCCATCGACACACGGTCAGTGCTCCTGCATGTGCACGTCGCTGTGCGATTGTTGAGGGGATTGTGGCAGCGTGAGCGCGAGGATGAGAGCGTGAGTGCTGGGCGTCGTCGTGCTGCGTCAACGACGCGTGTGTCACGCGTGACGTTACACTCACATTTTTTGTGTCGTGTCGTGTTGTGTCGTGTCACGCTGCGCTGTTCGGCCGCACACCGTCCATTCACCTTCCTAAACACCACGATGGCAATACTAACCCGCAGCAGATTGAGACAAGGTGAGTTCTCTGTCCTTGAATCGTCCAAACTATGATAATCATGTATGGCTCAGCAGCAATGTCTGATGCTGGTGCTGCGAAGGCATGTGCTGGCAAGCCAAAGCACGAAGGAGCTCCTGCAGCCAATGCTCCTCTCATCACAGGCACAAAATTGGAAAGATGTGAATTTATACTGTTCCTTTCTCTTGCTTTAAATGTCAATGCTTTTATCAGGGAATGCCCTTCTGAACCAACCTGTCATTTTGGCACTGCTCGAACACCCTTCCCTCGCAATGAAGGACCCACAAGCTGTTCGTATTCTAGTGAAAAATGCCCATGATTTTGAACTGCGGAAAGTCAATGTGAGTTACATATGCATACTCCTCCTTTTCCCAACTGATTCAGACTTAACGACTTGTCAGCCATCAAATGCCTGCATTACTCTGCTCTCTCAAGCAAGCCGCCTGCCGTCTCTCAGCCCTGCATTGGCCCATGCTCTGATGCACTATGAAGAGAATCGAAGGGACTTTGAGTCTGCTTTTGCTACTCATCAAGAGAAGCGTGCACTGGTATGAGACTATCTTTAAATGACACTTTTGTTCTCATCCTGCTTCATATCAGCTATGTGCCTTCGGTATATTCACTGCGGAACCCTCAAAATGGTCGGATCCAAATAGGTAGCGAAAAGGGATGCTTTTCCGGACCTTTTTGGATCAGGATGGAGTTCCTGGTCGCGTCCGGAAAGGGCTCCAGATTTGCATTCTGAGGCACTATATAGAGTCAAATAGACTACCTTTCCTGATGACCTTTTCGGTGCGAAGAAGGATAGCTCTTAGAGGTTTCGAGCAATCCATACACCCTTTTCAGAGTTAATTAAGGCATCCGAAAAGATGTATGATTAAGTATGATAGAATCCGAAAAGATTGTAGGTATGGTAGGCTGCCCCCGCCCTGCCCCCGCCCTCCCCTGCTCTCCTGCACCATCCAGACCATCCACAGCCTTCTAAAACCTCTCTCTCGTGCCCCAGTAACCTAAAGATCTGAGAGCATGAATCAGCAAGAGCAAGAACAGCGAGCGACGAATGCGGCGCCGCCGTTTTCTGGACCTGTACGTACCGTGGAATATCATCCTCGCTTGTTTGTGTTCTAATCCATGGTCAGTCGAGTCTCCTTGAGCAGCTGCACGAGCCCGGCCTTGGTCAAGGAGAGGGTGAAGGCCGAGGATATTATGGAGCCTTGCCCCAGCTTGACGGTCTGGGCACGATGCCTCAGCTTGACGGCACGCTGCAGGCTATCAACGGCGGGATGTATGCGCCGACTCCCCAGCTCCAGCCAGGATGCGCCGCCCATGCTACGCAGCAATTTGAAGGTAGTACGACGCAGACCCATGCCGCGAACGACGTGCAGATGGTGAGCGAAGCATATATGCGCACAAGTGATTTTTTTCTCTTACAAGTTACCGTCTTTAGTTCGGATCCCAGCCCGGCGGCCTTGGTTTCCTTCAAGAGGGCTTTGCGTTTCAGCCTCGGATGCTGGGACATCTCCCATCTCCGTACAGTGGTATGATGGTGAGCTTTTGACCTGCTTGATACATCCGTTTAGTCTTATGATCGTCACAGGGAACACCCGGCAGCACTCACGGACCAGGAACGCCGGCGACCCCAATGACTAGCCGATCGATGAGCCCGGAGATCAATGTAAGAGGTTGATTTGTCGCTGAACGAACACGGATACTCACCGATGCTTTCATAACCCAGCGCAGTGCGGCTCTGAAGACATCTGGGATGGACGCCGCTGCCCATGCGAATGGACCTCAGACTGGAATGAGTACGCATACCACCCACTCGAGAAGGTCAACTCACCGATGTGGCAGTGAATTTAGGTACACCGTCACAGAGGGCGCATCCCCCAGGGCTCATGCAGCGGCCTCAGAGTCAGGTCTTGCCCAATGCGGCGCCTTCCTCACCCGAGACGGCACGCTCGTCCCCCGAGACGGCACGCTCGTCCCCCGAGATGGCGCGCTCATCCCCCGAGGCGATGCGCTCATCCCCTGAGACATCTCGCTCCGCCTCTATTGCGCCGCCCCAAATCCCTATCGCTGACCAGATCAACACTCTCCTTGAAGATGCTGCAAACAACGCACCTTTACTTAGCAAGAATGCATCGTTGATGAAGGCACTTCTCAATTTTCGTATGGAGTATACCCCTGCCGTTCTTGGGACTCTCCTATCATCAATTGATGAACAGATCAAAAGGCAAGTAGTTAGTGACACTCGCCAGATGATACAGTCAGACACGACAAGCCGGAATTTTGAGGCTGTGTATGCGAGGATAGCACAATTGGAGGCTGCGCTCGCCGACAGCAATGGCGGCAACGGCAGCGGCAGCAGCAGCAGCAGCGGTAGAAAGAAGGCTGAAACTGTGAAAAGTAACGACCATGGCGAGTTGAAGGTGAGCGGTTTTCCTGTTCCCATGTATTTATTACTCACATCTACCACATTAGAACCTTATTCATGACCTCCTTTGGAAGCTCTGCGGTGTCAAATCGAGCAAGGATACAAAAGAGGGCGACAAGTTCGAGCAGCTTCTCGATACCCCGAGTGACCGAGTTGGGATGGTTGAGGAGAATGGACTCACAACTTGGTATCCCGAATGGCAGGCGAGGGTCGATACGAGGGTCAACATGGAGTTCCTGGAATACCTAGTGCAGCAGGTCTTTGAAAACGACGAGGTGAGTGAAATTCCCTTGGATATAATGGGAAATTGCTCATCATATTGTCGAACAGCGTATGCATAAGGCCGGAGGTCTTCGTCGTATACCTGAGAAGTCCAGGTCTCTGTCGGTCGCCGCGGCGATTGCGAAGGCCTTCTTCCAATATGTCGCAGGTGGACTTCAGCTGCGAAGGACGGACAAGGGACAGGAGAGGTTGGATCAGAGTCATAGGAACACGCGCCAGCGCGCACGCCGCAAAACGGTGAGTCTATTCATGCATAAGGCTGAGAATGTAAGCGACTTACATGCGATTAGAAAACGGAAGACAGACGTGAATCCGTCAAGATTTTTGAGGAGCTGTTGGGCATTGTGGATGCTGCACAGTATATTGCAACCGACTATGCTTCGGACATGGTGTCTGTACGCGATGACGAGATGACAGACGCCATTCAACAGATGCGTGATGATGCACGTGCTGGGAGGAAATCGTGGATGGTGAAGCAGCTGCGCTTTAGGCGCAAGCTGGTGAGTGATACGTACACTGATCCTGCGCGCTGGGCTCATGGCAACATTAGTTTGTCTATTTCTTGCGTCTCTTGGATTACATCACATACCTTCGCAAGAACGGGAAACCGATGGACTTCTTACTAGAGGAGGAGGCCAGCGAGGTAACCCAGGAACCTGCGAAGAAGAAACGTAAGGTGGACAATCACAAGAGCGCGACCGAGTTGTACGAGGCACCTGCAACTGAGTTCAGCACTCGTGAGCCTTCGAAGAACTGCCCTGTCGTGTTGCGCCGTGGGATGGTGCGTCAGCGATACTTGAAGGAGACGAAGAAGAACCTCTTCGTCGACAAGGACTTGCCATGGTGGACTAGCGGGTGGGAGAAGAAGATCAAGCCCAACAAATTCGTGAATGAGCATGTGAAGAAGATGCTTGATGGGTTGGAAGAAGACTCTGCCGACGAGGCTTGATCGATGGTGAATCAAGATGTGAGAAAGTCAGCTGGCTGCGTAATGGACTTAGATACGAGATTGTATGGACTCGATAACTCAGTAGCAAAGTGTAGTGATACGTGCAAAATACAACATATCAGCGCGATTGTGACATCTATAGCAGGATCAGCAAGCTTGTCCGTTTTAGATAAAGACTACGCACACGCTGGATAGGGACCGTAGCCCACACCTTATCCGTGCCAACCTTTACAACGCTGCGCGCGACATGGCCGGTGATCCAGGCAAGATCAATCAAGGGTGGCATCACGCCCGTGTCAACCTCGTGATACTCATGTAACTCCCATAGACGAACATCCATCTCTTCGAAACTGTTGCTTTCAAGCATCAGTATGGGAAGATTCAAAGGAAAGCGACTGACAATTGAGTCCATAGTGGTCCATGGAAGCCGAGCTTTGGGATAAGCCATCGCACATGGCCAAACAACACGCCGGGACGACCTGTGAAGTCATCAAATCTGAAAATCTCCATGAGCTCACCACACTCGCGATGGAGATTGCCTCGAGCATCATAGAATTGGGCTTGAATGAGTGTCTGTGCCGACACGCCTTTGGTAGATGATGCCTGATATCGGATCCCATTGATCAAGACGTAGTCGAAGAACGTCGCCTTGTCTGACAACGGGATGCTGTCTTCGTATTTTGGACGCTCTGTCATTCCATGATAGTGGCGGACAAAGTTCAGCTGGCGTAATAGAACACGATAGAGTTCAGAGGACATCGGCTGGCATGCATGCCGCGGGCTGAGGCTGTATGAAACCCCAGCTAGCAGAGAATCTTCGTTAGCTACAAGTAAGGGTTTACAAATAAATTCTCGCACCGTCGGGATCAACCACGTCCATCAGGAAAAACCCTCAAGATAATTTTCAGGATAATTTTTTTACTTCGCTAATCATCTGGACACTATAATTATCCAGATAATAAGCTCAAGATAATTATCTATCTTCAGTGCCTATGACTGCAACATCTGAAAAATCTGAAACTGTATAGCCACCACTACATCATCTCTAAAAATTAAATTTACATAGCAGAGGGCCAAAGCTATGGTAGCTATGGGAGGAGCCTCCAATTTTTGATCTCAAATTTCATTGTATTCATGGGAGTATTTACAAATATTTTTACTATATTATCACAACAAAGTAAATAGATAAGCTGTGTGCAGCGCAGGAAGCCTGCGCTCGGGCATTCGGCAAGTTGGAACATGTCGACGCGGCGTGTTCGTGGCGTGGTGCTCGGCGGGGCGCGTTCAGGGGGTTCGGGGGTGCGTCGCGGTCGGGGGTGCGGCGCGGTCGGGGGTGCGGCGCGGTCGGGGGGTGCGGCGCGGCGCGTGCGGTGCGGCGCGGCGCTTCGTGGGGCGCGGCGCGTTCGTGCGGGCGCGCGGGGCGCGGATGGCGCTCGGGCGCGGGCAGCGCATGCGTTCGTGCGTTCGGCGCGGCGGCGCGACGCGTGGCGCGTTCGGCGTCGGGCGTCGGGCGCGAGTGGGGCGCGGCGCATTCGTGGGGCGCGGCGCGTGGCGCGGGTGGCGCTCGGGGCGCGGCGGGCGCGGGGGCGCACGCGTTCGTGGCGTTCGGCGCGCGCGCGCGACGCCTGGGGCGTTCGGCGTCGGGCGTCGGGCGCGACGCGGTGGGGGGCGGCGGGGGCGCGGTCGTGGGGCGTTCGGCGTCGGGCGCGGCGCGTTCAGCGTCAGGCACGGGGGCGTGGCGCGTTCGGGGCGCGGCACGTTCGTGTGAGCGCGGCGCTCGGCGCTTGGGTACGGGCGCGACGCGTGGGGCGCGGCGCGTTCGGCGTTCGGGCGCGGCGCGTTCGTGGAGCGCGGCGCGGGTGGCGGGCGCACTCGGGCGCTTGGGGCTTGGGGCACGCGGTCGTGGGGCGCGGTCGGGCGCGACGCGTGGGGCGTTCGGCGTCGGGCGTTCGGCGTCGGGCGCGGCATGTTCGTGCGCGGCGTCGGCGCGGCGGGCCGCGCGTCGGGCGCGGTCGGGGCGTGGGGCAGTAAGGCGGCGGCGCGTTCGGCGCGTGTGGGCGTTGGGTGCGTGGGGCGCGGCGCGGGGGAGGGGGTTGGGCGCGGACGGGGCTTGGGCGCGGGGCGTTGGGTGCGGCGCTTCGGGCATTGGGGCGCGTCAGCGCGGCGTGGGCGGCGGCGCCAGGGCGTTGGGCATGTCGGCGCTGCGCGGGCAGCACGTCGGGGGCGTTGGGCATGGCGCGGGCGGCGGTGTGCGTTGGCGGCGTGCCGCGGCGCAGCGTGAGCGGCGAACGCGAGGCATGGGCGGCGGTAGCGGGGCGCTGGCGGCGTACGCGAGGCGCGGCGTGCGTTGGCGGCATGGCGGTGAGGTCGGATGAGGTCGAATGAGATGGCGGGAGTGGTGGTGGGAGGCGAGGGCGAAGGGAGAGGCCCGGGAGAGAAGCAGATCGAGAGTATCGCTCGAACGAGCGATACTCTCGACATTATTAGTACAAGCAAACGAAAAAAAAGGTTTTTTTTACGCACCTGAGATGCCCTCGGCATCCTCGTCCCCCTCCCGGCGTTTCGTTTGACGGTTTTGGGAGAGAGAGGAAGGGGGATGGAGCAGGGGAGTGAGGGGAAGCAGTGAGTGAGAGACGAACTTCGAGGCGCGACGCGGCGCTCGGCAGTTCCCGGCAGCCACATTTCGGACTCCGATGTGTCCACATATTTATCGTGCGCGTCGCGCGTCGTCTCTTTCTCTCGTACCACAACCATCTGCGCCACGTTGTCTTTACTTGTGGTTACTCAAGGTAAGTGTTTGATTCTTATGTCCTTCTACAGTTGTCTTACATTCTCATGCTGATGTCTTATGCTGTCTCAATAGATTTTGCTTTTCTAATGTTTTGGTAAGTCTTATATTGTAGTCTTTTAGTGTTAATTTCTAACTAGTCTTTGTTAAGTGGTTAGATTTTCGCTTTTTTGTTATTCTGGTAAGCTTTTCTCCTAGTCCTTTGTAAGAATCTAACTTTTGGTAATCTTTTTGTAGTGTCTATACTTATAGTCTTTATATTATATCATCTTAGTTATTGTCTGTATAGTTTTACAATGAAGTCATTTGATGTTTCCTCACTATTGTGTGATTTTGGATGTTGAGTCCAAATTTTGTGTGCTCAGTTATGTTATGTAGAGTATATAATTATATATATCTATGTAGGTTTTCTCAGATGCTTATGGCAGAGAACTACCACTACTTAAGTAGAGACAATTATCTCAAATTAGCTGTTCTAATTCTCTACTAAATTATCTTGAATTATTCAGATAGCAAGATAATTGACTTAAATTATTAGCAGAAATTATCCACATTATCCAATTATCAGATTATCTGCTAATATCTGCTAATTGCTAACTATTATCCTCTAATTAGATAGGGGTTTTTTCCTGATGTCATTCTCCTCAACAAACTTCGCGGCAAGGCTGGCGACTGTCCCTCGTTCTTCCTGTGTTGCACGCGTCATGAGCTTCGAAAATTTCTCTTCCATTGAGTCTTCCTTATAGCGAGCAAGTCGATACAGCTATGACAAGGTCAGCAATCAATAGAAATACGTTCACGTTGTAGTCAGTACTTACAACGCGAGAAGATTGGCATGTCCTCTGGAACTCTTGGAAGAACGTGGTTTCCAGCTCGCCACCAGCATGATTATTGGCTTTGAAACCCTTGAGAACCTTGTTCAACCGTTCGAAGACAAATGTCCAGAAGCCATGCACAGGCCCGAAGTTTCGTATGAAGTCGATTGTATGCATCGCGTAGTGGTGATTAGGACGAATGACAGAAGGTCCATATAACTGCCATTCTAAATGAGTCTTCATCGAAATCAGGCGAGACACAATGAACACATACAGTTAGGAGCTCTTTACAGTAATCACGAAGCAAGGAATCTGCTCGCACAAGGTCGTTTACAGAAAGTGTCCGCTTGATGATCAATTTGAGGGCAGCAGAGAGTTTAAGGAAGTTCGAAGGGTCGTCACGGTGCAGGGAAAAGGCTACATTTATAGCGGCATCTGTAGGCTCGGTGGCATCGGGAGAGATAGACGGCGCATCATTCTGGGTAGGCTGATTGTCTGCAGGACTGTTCAAGGGCGGTCCGCTTGAGGGACCCGCTTCCGCATTGGATCCGGACTCCTAGAATGAATTTGAGCTTCAGTATAAGGTAAAATGAACCGAAGCTACCTCCGGTTCTTTGCGACGCTTTTTCGTTGCAGGCGCCTGTTGTTTCTGCTTCTCTTTGTCCTGCTTTTTGGCCGCACGTGCAGCTGCAGCCTTGGCCTGCTTTGCTGCTTTCGCTTTGGCGATATTATCAATTGCGGTCTTTCTTGCATCCAATGTCGTGTCGCCGCCATCCGGGAGATAAGAAGCCCACAGCTGGGGTACCTATAATTGGATTAGACGTACAAGAAAGATCACGACAGATAGATACTGACGACGATGGGACCATAGACCGTAGCAAGCAACAACCACTGATCTGCGGTCAATGATCCCCCTGCTGGAATGCCGATATCTTTTGGAAGCTTCCCAAGTGAAGTTGGCACCGTAAACTGGACATGCGTGTGTGAGAACAGCGCATGATGTAGGCAGCACACGAGACTAGAGAAACCTACATCGTTTAGCATCTCATGGAGTCTCCGGAGTTCGTGGTTCTCACGAAGCACCTTTCCCTGGACCCAGATATGATAAAAATGGCCCTTGACTAGTCCTGTGCTCTCTCCAGTGTCAAGAGTTCCTCCAATGTTCCCGATGCAGAGAGACTTACCGAGAAACAGGTTATGCATCGGGTCAATCACAATCTGATCGATTATGTTGAAGTACGGCAGGCGCGAGAATTCAGTGTAACGTGTGACATTTTTTGTGGCAAAGTTCTTGCGCAACGTCTCTGTTTTCAATAGTCGATATTGCTTGCCTAGCGCGCGGTGTTCTTCATTAGTACGAGGTGAAAATGCTGCGCCAAATTCAGTGACCAAGGCAAGAAATAATAGGCAGAGGACATACCGTTTGGCTCGAAACACGCCTGCGATAACTTGGCATTCTGCTTGATCCAGCATCTTGTACAGAAGAGCGTATGAGAGTGTGAACCAAACCCGCCTAATTTGTGAGCAGCCGGTTTATCGCACACAACGGCGACGAGTATCACCCGCACGCGTCGACCTGATAAAACGAATGAGATTTGGCATGACCATGTATGACCACTTACCATTGGGACATGAAGGCGTTGCAACCTTGATACCATCCTTCCATAGCCGAATTAAATCGCTCACGATTGGTCGCAGGAACCGTTGAATTTCATCGCCGGTCTGCTCCTTAGGGCCAGGCAGGATGCTCGTCAGCAGAAGATTTGATGTCCTGTATCTACGGTGCAGGAATTATTTAACGTGTGGTATGCAGAACATCAATCAATACCTGTATTCCGGTGGTAGATTGCATATGGAGAAGGACGTCGGACATGATGAATGTGACGGGGCGATGTTACTGCGAATGTAGGAGAACCTGCAAGCTATCAGGAATGCATCTTCGACGGCAAAAAAGCTGAGAAACTTACCAGTCCACTCCCATTGTCAGCCCAATCCTGAGCTCCCCCTTGGGGCCACGGTGCTCATCTGGCCCATTAGAAAAAAAGGGGAGCTTGTCGTACCCACGAAGTCCACGGCACACTTCACCATCAAAGATATCTTCATACATACCCGGTGTTCTTACCCGTCCACGCCATGCGTCCAGAGCGTCTTCGATGCCCGGTGTAGCTAGCACTGCTGGCAGCTGTTCCGAGAGGGAGAGATATGGGTACTTGAAGCTCGGAATGCGTCCTTCTCGCTTTCGACCACGGCGTGTCAGATCTGACAGGAACAAAGTGGTGTCGCAGTGCTTGCAGGTGTCTTGAGTCTCCGAGGAGGCGGGATACACCTCCTTGCAAGTTGCGCAAACCGGCAGTATATGGACGGGTGCATCCAGGCTCAGCGCACGATTGGCAGACTTGAGAGTGATGTATGGTTCTTCCAGCTCGGGCGCCACGAACGAGAGAAGACAGGCAAATGCAGCCAATACCACATTGCACGCAATCCGAGGGAGATGAAACTGAAGATGAAGCCAGGTGACCAGAGAATAGATACAGACGAGGTGGGCAGGCAAGTCAGCTAGGGAGTCGTCTCCGTCAGCACCAGGGGACGGCAGTTCCTGAGGTGCGAATGGGTCCTTATCCAGAGGGTCCTCCTCGGTGAGATTCGGTGGAGGCAAGTCCTGTGGAGCCTCGCCATCTTCGTCGTCCGCGCCTTCCAGATCAAGTTCGCCAAGATCGTCTATATCCTCAAAGTCCAGCTCATAATCAGGCTGCCAGTATGCTTCGGTTGCGCCACCAGCTGGTACATGGACTTTGTCGGCCTACCATCCTCCATAAGATCACCAAACTTAAGCATAGTACAAGACACGAACTTACCATAGTCGTGTCTTGATTCTGAGCGATTTCCTGTTCACTCTCGTACATCTCCTGGAACTGCCGTACGAAGCGTCTGTCTTCTTTGGAAAAAGGGTCTCGATGGGCCTCATAGCTTGTCAGGGGATGGGCTGTGGACGCTCTCGCTGGATTCAGAATTTCATGAAGCTGAACGTTGGCGAGCAAGTCCTCGGCACAGTCAAAATTCGGCCCTAGGTCGGGCAGCTGACTCCCATAAAGTTGTAAATTAAGATCTTGACGAGTAAGTGTCCCCCGAGCAAGCATGTCGGACTCGATGGCAGATAGCGTAGGCAATCCAGCAAGCGCACTTGGTCCCGGACCAAAGTCTATGTGAAGATCTGACCATGAGATAGAGCTATTCACAGTACTTGAATGCAGAGAAGGGCCATCGAACTTGAAGGTATCAGGTTTCTCAGAAGGACGAGGGCGTGAGACAGAGGCCTCCTTGCTCATGGCACCAAGATGGTATTTCGAGAGGTTCTTGGTGATCGCCTTCCCCCCCTTGCATTTGGTGCATGTGCACCAAACGAGCTGAGACATAGGAGGGCGATGTTGACGAGCGCAAATACGAAGCAAAGAGAACGGCGACGACGACGAGAGCAAGAGGCAAGACGCACCGCGCACCGTCACCTCATGTGCGTCACCCGTCCAGATGCGGCACGACGAAGGCGCGCCGCAACGCGTCGGTGTCACGTGTTGGACACCGTCGGATAGAGCTCAAGTTCGAACGCAATTATCTCGCGCGTCGGCATGTACTAAGCTCTAAGACTTGACATATGAGGGGAGTAGTATATAAAGTATGAAGTAATGAAGTCAAAATGTACTTCTTGGCTGGTTTGAAGTGGTAGTATTCGAATTTCTGAGAGGGAGGTAGAGGTGCTCCTTTCCGACAGAGCTCAAGTTCGAACACGATTATCTCGCGCGTCGGCATGTACTAAGCTCTAAGATTTAACATATGATGGGACTAGCATCCAAGGTATAAGAATCTGAAGTTAAAGACTACTTTTCGGCCAATTTGAAGTGACAGTTATCATTTTTCTGACGGGGAGGTGCAAGTGCCATTTGCGAATATGGAGAGCCGAGCGTAGACGTATAATTACACCATGGAATCAGACTATAAGTACATCATGTCTACCATAGTCCAGATCGTGACCTTATTCATTACACGCCTACGCAGTGCGCGCTTTCTTCGCTTGAACACCCTTCTCCGGCTCGCTATCACTGTCCGTGATGGAGGCAGGCAGGCTGTTGACCCTTGCAAGCAGATATTCGTGATTAGCCTGGCTGATGCCTTGGCTAATGTCGGGAAGGAGGTAGAAGGGGTCGTTCCTGGCGTGTTCGGCGCGTTCGGCGCGGGCGCGGCGGGTGCCAGGACTCGCCAGCTTCCTGACTGCTTGCGAAATTAAGAAGTCAATAAGAAACAAACTTAGCTACATACCTTTACTCGTGGAGGGCGGCTCAGAGGGGCCGGGTGTGGCATTGCGAGCTGGAGAGATAATTAGACGGAGCATGCAGTTGTGCCAACAAGCGCATATAGTCGCACTAACCAGGTACCGAGGCTTCTTCCCCGGTGCGCAAGGCGTATGGGGTGATAGGCGTGAGCAAGGCAGCCTCTGTAGTCTTCTGTGGTGCAGGCGAGGCGATTTGCAGAGGCAAAGACGCGACGGGCGTGACAGGAGGAGGCGCCGCTTGAGACGCACGCGAGACGTGCTGAGCGACAGCCCTCGTCGCCTCCGTGACCTCTAACTTGGGCTCTGATTCCGCCTCGTCCTTCACGCCGGTGTCGGTGGCCCGAAGGATCTCAAAGAGCTGCAGAAGATTAAATCAGTGAAGTTCGACGCATAAGAAATACCAGATTACTTACCACAGGCCTTTCGAGCGGGGCTCTCGGCGTGAACATGAAGTGAGTGACTTCAACTGCTTCGTCATGTATGATGCATATCTTGAGGACGTCGCGGCCGACGTTAGACATGTTGGGATGGAACATGGGAAGATGCAACGGGGGGTCGAGGCGCGGGAGGCGTGGGTGTACGAGGTAAGCCGCGAAACGACTTAGCGAAATTTCTTCAACTCACCGATGCCTTAGAACCCAGCATCTGGTGCCAGGACACCTTTTTTGGGACGTGTGAGGCGACGAGGGAGACTTTTTGGAGCGAGAGAGTGGTCGACATACGTGATATTTCTCGAGCTCGGAAAAGGGCGCAAAAGTTTGGCTATCAGGGCCCGAAAAGGATGTAAGCGAAGCAAGACCTCGTCGTCGATCACACCTTTCTCGTTGGACCTGGAAAGCTCCAGAAAATATCACCTGCAGATCCGAAAAGGTAGAAATTTTCATATATTCGCACACTATTAGGCTCAAGATATTTTAGGGGTTCCGCAGTGATTGAATGCCAAGTTAGGCAAGCTCAAAGACTTTCTGAGCGATGAGAAGGTGACTGTTGTCGAGCGCACATGGGAAAAGGTTTCTGTTGCGAAAGGAACCGAATTGCTCGATTTCGACCCTCCTCGTTGTAGGAAGGGTGCGTACCTTGTGGTGAACGAGGCCAATGGTTATTATGTGGTATCTCCACATGAAATCACGATCATCAATTCTCGCCGGCCTGGTGCTGATAAAAGTATGTTGTCTGTCACTCGATTCTGCAGTTGAATCCATTATATTTATTTTTTAGTCACGATTGAACTTGTGATTGTGTGTGGTGTGGCTATCTTTCTGGACGATGAGGACAATGGCCATGCTCTGTACGAATGGGCATCACATGTTGTGCAGGAAGCCTGCAAGCGTAGGTGTGATGTTCGTGTAAGTGGTCTTTGTTTTTGTTATCCTCAGTTGTTAAAATTTGGAAACAGCCTACACACGATAGTAAAATGGTGCAGTTAGGCTGGAATGCTGGTCCCAGGCATGCACGTGTCTGGGGATGTGCTGTAAGCTTTGTCGGTAAACCGAAGGATGCAATCAAGAAGCAAGGTGACAAGGACTGTGTCGCTCTGCTATCCTTGATGTGGGGTATGGTTAATGCTCACATTCCACGTGAGATTGTCGAGAAGACAGAGGCAGTGCTCACAGCATCTGGGATGCTTCAATGGCAACCGTACAATTCAGATGGCAAGTCTTATATTTGAATATTGTTTAATATGTGCTTAGATATTATAAACAGGTGTTGGCTATGAGTTTTCTCTCCATGGAAAACTATACAAGTTTCCACTTGCCCGTCGTTCTCCTCCTGAGAGATACATGGTGCAGAGTTATGCCTCGTATGTTGTGATCTCTATTTTAATCTTTGGTTGTATACTGAATCTGCATAGCCCAGCTCATGTTGATAAGATCTATGCCAATATGGCATATTCTTGGACTACAGGAGAGTATGCACTCTCTGGGCCACCTCCCAAGCTGCATCAGGCCATACCAGACAATCACCCCCAACGTTTTGGAGGGAACTTTGTGGATCTGAATATGAAGGTCATTGTTCCCCAATACAAAGGGACGCTCATGGCTTTCAAGCCAGAGAATACACATGGCACTACACGCAATCTCACACGGCATACCTTGGGATGTGCAATCACATTCTCTCAGCGTATTTACAAGGCATGGAAGAAGGCAAGAAAGGGATTTACAGTGTCTTCCAAAGGGGGGTCTGCTTAAATACAATTATATAACACCACTTCATTTATACATAAATTTCAATTAAATTTGAGATGGCTCAGTGCATCAAAAATCAAAGTAAAATGATAAAGATAAAAATTAGAAATATATAACATATAATATGCAGAAAAGTTATTATCACAGTAGTACACTATTGATCTCTGGATGTTTAGACTAACAGATAACAATTGCAATTGCCCATATCATGGAACTTGACCATCAGGAAAAAGTGTTTTTTGATTGATAGCTGAGATGATGTTATATGATTTTGAAAATGCAAGCTTTGGGTGGTTGTGAAACATCAACTCACCATGACACTATCAGACATCCTAAAATCATGAAACCTTGCAGGCTTATAGCAGTGAGCTACCATCAATGGGTTGCAGCTTCTGTTTGTCAAAAGCTATTTTATTCACCAAAATACTCTGCATTTCCCTCCTCAATGCCCAAATTCATTGTAAGCTCTGAATCTTCTAGAAAGGATTTCAGAAGAATGGAAATAAATTGCTGATTACAAATCCATTGTTATTATGTGTCTATATGACATGGTTCTAGCTGTACATGAATTTTTCTGCATGGGTCAGGTGTGGACATTTATGATGCAGCATGTATCATGCCAACACTTTTGCAAACAGCAGTCATCTTTACTTGTTACCTTAGCTAATAATTAAGGTTCATTTTCTGCTGAGACCTGTTATCAGTTGGTCTCTTTTTGCCCCCAAGTCATAACCTTAAAAAGGCGATTTGTGGCATGCCCCATCCAGTCCCCAAAGCTCAAGGCTGGGGAGGCTTATGAGGCCTGAAAATGCAAATTATATTGAGGTAACTCTGTCTTAAGGTCACAATAAATAATATCCTAAGATAGCCAGAGCAGTAAGACATTGAAAAGTGAAAAAAAAAATGCATATTTATTGACTATGACAAGGGGGGGGGGGACAGTATATAAAATTGCTAGGCCACTACTAGCCTTTCCGCCCACATGTTTTCCTGCTCACCTATATGCCCGTCTGCTCACCTATATGCCTGTCTGCCCACCTATGCAATCGCCTGCCCATCTATGCAATTGCCTGCCTCACACATATCAATGCACTGTATTCGAGTGGCCGCATGACATTCCAACACCATACGATATCGATCCAGACAATCTTCCAACTACATACATGATCATCGAGGCCATCGATTACATGAAGCTCAGACGGCCAATGACAAGCATGATGGGCAATGTCAGACCCATGATGGCGATGACAAGCTCACGATGGGTTATGGCAAGCCAAGCACAATGACCGATTTGGGCTCGCAGACCGATGGGCAAGGTCGAGCCTGATGATCGATGTCCACATCTGAAAAATTTGCAAGTGGTACATAGTTCTATGAAGTCTACATAGATTTCATAGTTCCATAGCACTGCCCTTTACTCCCTAGCCCACATAGCCAAAGGGAGGTGCTATGGAGTGCTATGGAGCTGAGCAGCAGTGCTATGGTGTACTATAGAGTGCTATGATAGTTATGATAGCTGACTATGCAACTACCATAGTATGCCTTGCTATCAATGCTATCAGAACTATGTTATTGATATATGCTATATTCAATAGATAGATCAAGTCTATCTATCTAATTAACATAGAATATAACAACTACATAACTTGCTCTTAAAATATAAGGCCTACTCAGCTTATAAGCAACTAAAAAAGGACCTCATTTTATCACTGAATTGATTTGTTTTTTAAACAAATATATATTTTATTAAAAAGCTCTTATCAACTATATAAACATCAAAACAGTTATAAAACATTATATTCAAATCCAATGCATATTTGTATGATACTACATAACTAAACTAAACATGTATACATATCTAACATGATATAAACAATTAGTTACAACATACAAGGTTATAGCAAAGACTTACCCACACTAGGAAAAAGCGAAAATCTAACAAAAAAAAACATATACAAAACATGGTCAACAAGGATAACATAGTAGAACTATACAAACAAGTACTCACCAACATGACAAAAAAGCGAAAATCTAACCAAGGAAATACAAGTTAATAATAACATAAGATCAATGACAACATAAAGCTAACGTACCATACACAAGTGTATCAGTCAAGGGTCAGAGTCAAAGGGGTCGAGGGGTCGAAGACGAGAGGGATGGTGGTGGTAAGAGAAAGAAAGACGACGCGCGTCGCACGCACTTTAAATAAGATTGCCAGCGGAGCTAGAAATATGTCCGGCCCGGGCACTGCCGAGTGTCGCGACAGAGGCTAGACAGCAGACTTCGTTATGTTGTCTTTGCTGCCTAGTAGTTTACAATGTAGTAGCTACAATTCAAGCTCATAGTATATGTTTGCCTGAATAATCTACATACGTGACTTTTTTCCCTGAAATTCTAGGATTTTATTTGATTTGTTGTGCCTCGTTGGTCGTAACGTCGTGCGTTCGGTGGCTGGAGCACCGAAGTCGCGTCGTTCGTTCGTCGTTCGTCTCTCAATACTTACTCACTCCCCATTCCGTCTCTCCTTCCTCGTCTTTTCGTCCGTCGTCTTCGTCGACTTTCTAGGTTGCGGGATCCGGTGGGAGCTCAAGGGCCTAAGGTAAGTGGAAAAAAACTTATATTTTGTATGTATCATACTGATCTCGAGAGTACCACTCATCGAGTGGTACTCTCGTTTCTCATTTTCTCTCGCCAACCCATGCCCTCCCTTCTCGACGCCTCGCCGCCCCGCTTTCGCGCACACTCCGCGCCCATTCGCTCTCGCGCACACTCCGCGCCCATTCGCCGCCCATTCGCCTACTCACCACCCCGTTGACGACACCGGCAGCCCACCGGCAGCCCGCCCATCCCGCCCACGATGCCGGCAGCCCGCCCACGACACCAGCCCATCGACTCGGACACGGGCAATCTGTGGACAACATGGGCAGCCCACGGATAACGCGGGCAGCCCGTCGACGACGCGGGCAGCCCGTCGACGAGGCAGCTGGCAGGTCGTCAACAAGACGGGCAGCCCGTCGACGCACGCACCCCGTCGACGCACGCAGCCCGTCCACGAGACGGGCAGCTCGTCGACGAGACGGGCAGCTCGTCGACGAGACGGGCAGCCTGTCGACGAGATGGGCAGCCCGCCGACAACGCTGGCAGCTCGCCGACGACGCCGGCAGCCTGTCGAGGCACGCGCCCGTCCGACGACACGGGCTGCACGTCGACGATGATGGCTGCCCGCCGACGACGCTGGCGGCGGCCCGTCGACGACGCTGGCGGCGGCCCGTCGACGACGCTGGTGGCGGCCGTCGACGACGCTGGTGGCGGCTCGTCGACAACGCACGCAGGGCCGTCGACGACGCATGCAGGCTGCTCGTCCGACGAGGCAGGCTGCCCCTCCGATGAGGCAGGCTGCTCGCCGACGACACCGGCAGCCCATCGACGGCGCACGCAGCCCGTTGATGACACAGCCGGCAGCCCGTCGACAGCGCCATCGACGAGCAGCCTGTCGCCACACAGGCAGCCGACGCGGGCAGCCCGTTCTGGGGCAGGCTGCCCGTCGATGACACGGGTAGCCCGTTCTGCGTCGGGCAGCCCGTGGACGACGCAGGCAGCTTGCGGACGGCACGAGCAGCCCGCGGACGACGCGGGCAGCCCGCGGATGAAACGGGCAGCCCGTTGACGACTCGGCGAACCCGTCAACGATACGGCTGGCGCGCATGGGCACGGATCACGTCTGCGCCCACAAACGCAACACCCCGCCTGCCCGCCGTGCTTGCACCCGTCTCGTGCCCGTGTGCTTGCGTCCGTACCCGTGTGCTTGCGTCCGTACCCGTGTGCTCGCGCTCGTGCACCGCACCCGTGTCCCCGTCCTATGCCCGTCTCGCACTGCACGGGCACCATTGTACTTTGTATGTCGTATACTGTAGTGGTGATATCCCATGTAATTGTTATCTTACTGCTGTAATACATTACAATGCTTGAAATCATAGTCTCTGTATCAACTGGATATATTATAGCAGCCTGAATGTCCATAGCAACCTTATGAAGCTCTATATGGAACATAGTATCTATAGCATACATAGAGGAAACTAAATATACATAAGTTACATAGCAGGCATAGTATTGTCCTATTACTATGTAATGCTACATACCCATCACCCATAGCTATGATAGCATGATAGCTACCATAGTCCTGTATAGCTGTGTGGCCAAAATACATAGAAGTCATAGCACTATGAAACCAGGCATAGCACTGGCTGGTAGCTATATAAAATTCAGATTTTTCAGATGCAGCCATGACCTATGTTGAGTTTGATGAGCGATGTCGAGCTCAATGGACAATGTTTCACTCACAATGGGCGATGTCAAACTTGCAATTGGTGAAATGAAGGTCAGGATGCAATGTTGGGCATGCAATAGGTGATATTGAGTGCAATGAGCGATGTTGAGTGAGGAGAGGGCAAGGGAGGGGAGATGGCGAGCAACGAGCAACGAGATGTTGAGCAATGAGCGATAAGAGATGTCGAGCAATGAGCGATGAGCGATGAGAGATGTCGAGCGATGAGCAACAAAAGATGAGCAACAAGAGATGTCAACGAACGAGCGATGAACCATGTTGAGCGACCAGCAACAAGCGATGTTGAGTGACCAGCATGGTAGCTCGATGAGCAATGATGAACTTCGTAATGGTGAGTGATGTTGAGTTTGGGCAATGTGAGCCTTGGTAAGCAATGAACTCGGTGAGTGGTCAGATTTGCAACGACAGAAGGGAACTTACCTACAAGAAGCAGCAAAAGGCTGTTAATCAGCCTGTCTGAATGACAGGCCTGGTGAGCAATGAGCGAATTGGCAACGAGTACTATCAGGCAGTCAGCAGCGATAGTCAGTCAATCGCAATGTGAGATATTCCGAATTTACTTACCAGCGAAAAGCAGTAGTCCTGCCCAGATGATATCACCCCGCAATTAGATAGAGTGGCGAGAAATATTAAGCTTCCCACTTCCTAATAAATGCTTTGCTGGAGTGGCTGACATACCCGAACTTCAACCACACCAAACCACGGCCAGACCACAGGAAACCACACCGAACCACATAGCAATGGTCACTGACCACGGCTGCCATCACCGAAGAGCATAGCCACCAATTTAGCGAAACTATAAGTGCCACCACAGATTACAGAGTACATACCAATGGCAAAGGATTCGAAGACCAGAGAATGGGCGAGCAAGGTCTTGATGCCTATGAATGTGAACAGTGAGCAAAACCATGGTAATTGTTCGGTATCAAGAACCTCGGAGCATGGACCTGATAACACGAACACGATAAGTGACGCAGATCACGGATCATGACCATCGGCAATCACCGAAATCACAGACCACAGACCTCGGAACCGGCATAGACCACGGCATGAACGATCACTGAGCATATTAAATTGCGAAAAATAAACTCATATTAGTCCTACCCTGTAGTCCATAGTCTATAGTCCGGAGTCCGGAGTCTTGTTCAGTAGTCCGAAGTCCATAGTCCGGAGTCCAAAATCTATAGTCCGTAGTCCGCACCGCCATTCCACAGTCCATAGCTCCCATTTTATAGTTCATACTCTTGTATTATCTTAGGTAATCCATAGTCCAAGCCCAGAAAAAGCAGTCCGGAGCCAGAAAAAGTAGTCCGGTCTGAGCATAATTCCATTAGTCCGGCACTGGAGAAATACACCCTACCAGCTCGGTCGTAACCTACAGTACACATCTATATAAGCTGGCCCGTAACTTGTGGTCTATGCGGAAACTGAGCTCGCCCATAGCTTACAGACCAAAAAGGTGTCATTTGAGCTTGTTTGACCAGCCCGTAACTTGCGGCCTTAGGTCACTTTTGTCTGGCCCGTAGGTTGCAGCAAAAGTCACCGTATTGTATGAGTTGAGGAACGGTGTCACAAGCAGTTATAGTTGCAGTTCCAGCGCCTGCTTGGCGGATGGAATGGCCCTACTGTAAACCAGCCTAAGCGCACTGCGGAACTTCCTACACCAAGCGCCCATATGTGCAGGCTCCGGAGTTTGACCAGTGGCTCAGAGCGGTGTCGAGCAACGTCGACCTAAGTCTTGGTATCTCTCAACAAATAGCTCTTTGAATTTTGAGGGCATTTTCTAAGATTTATTCTATAAAAGACTCCAGGATCTAGTGTAGCGTACGTCTGTGTATTACAACTGCCTGATATCTTACTTCAGATTCGCCAGTGTAATCTCGTTCGCGTCTGCATCCAGAATCTGGTAAAAGTTCTTCAAGAAGGGAACACCGATGATCCATATCGACTTGCTACTACTGTACCATTTCGATCGTAGGCTCGTGGGGGTCCAGCCGTGACCGAGCGTTTAGTAGGCTCGTTTGACCTTTTTAGCTCGTAGATGCTTGTGACGAGTGACCAGAAATAAATAAGCTCGTTTTGGCCTAGGCTCGATTTTTTTTGCAACGGCGCTGGCACGTTCAGAAGGGGTTCTGTAGCTAACAACAAAGGCAGACTGGCACCCGCATCGGTTTCAGAGGGTCTAGATGATGCAGCTGTGGACACAGACCACAAATTCATACAAGGCGACACTGATACCATTGCGGTAGGACCGGCTGAACCTGTCTAGACTGTCAAACTGGACCGCGGAAAGCAGACAAAGATATCATTTCTGTACAGTTGATAAGGCATCCCGGGAGAAACCCTAGTTACACTGGCATCGGTTTGAGCTACTAGATACATGAGTGAAAAAATTAGATTGTAAATGTAACCCCCTAGGCTCGCGAGCCTATGTGACCTGTGACCAATCCATGATTTGGCGTGGCTCGAAAGTCTCCGTGACCAGTGACGCGAGCCTACGATCGAAATGGTACAGTATCTTGGATATTGGAAAAACAGAGGTTGGCCCCCGGAATATTAACCTTTGGCCCAATGATGTCGACAGGATTGATGGTAAATTCTACGGAGCCGACAGTGAATGATATCTGCGGTATCTTCGTAGGGTCGCACGGGACTGAGTATATGCCATTCTTGCTTGTGAAAGCGCCTGGGAACAAATGGAAGAACTGGCCGTCGCCTTTCGGGGTCAGCATGCACGCGCTGCCGGTGTCGAGCATAGCTTTGCGCCTCGTGCTGCTTGTCCAGTCGCCCATTTTCACGCTCGCGAGTGTGAGCTCCCAAAAACCGGTGGTGCCCTGATTGCGGACTGTGACGAGGTTTTTCGGGCCGGTCTGGTACTTGTCGGGGTTCGACCCACCAAGCGTGATCTGTCCAGTCCCCGGTGCACCATTCGCACCGCGCCCAAGCGCGATACCCACCACGTTCTTTGGAACCAGCTTCGACTCCGTCAGGGCCTGGAGAAGGGTGATTCCTCCGGTGTGTGTTGTACCTCTGATTTTCTGAGCAAGCCGCGTGTCAGCGTATGCGTCGGCACCAGCTAGAGTAAGCGAGACTCACGCCGTTCCAGAACCCAGCGACACCACCAAACGGAGATGTGGCCAAAAGTCCTGTCAAGGTCTCGCCAACGCCGATGGGAAAGCCTGGTATGGGATCCAACCGACTGACTGTCACGGTGTCTCGGGCGACCGGCCCTGTGACCGTGCTGCCGTCTCCATATCCAACACTCCACGTCCTCTGCAAGTCCTCGTACGTAGTTGAGGACTGAGGGCCGTATCCCCGTCGGTTACCCTATCGCTGCAAATTAGTCCTGCGAATTACTGTTGGTGATGTACAGCAATACCGACCTTCTGAGGAGATGTCTCGGAGACCAACCAAAACGTGGACGAGCCAGTATCTAGGACCACGGGGGCACCCTGGGGCTGAGTGCCTACCTGGACACGCATGGCATATGCCACATCCTGGCCATCATCTTGGTAGGCTAGAAGAGGGACATTGATGACGCGAGGCTCAGGATCAGCACGTGCAGTGAGATTCAAAAAGCTATAGAGTGGTCAGTTTCCACCCAATCAACGGATGCGGGAAACAGTCGAATTACCGGACGTCAACAGTCTCGTGCTCCATCGGGCCCGCAGAGGCATTCAGCGGCTGGCGAGCATCGGAAACGGTGTCCCAAAAATGAGTGGGGACAGCCCGAACATGTTTGGAGATGCTGAAGGCGACCAGAATAGCGTTCAGAAGTCCAGTAAAAGGGCCGGTGAACTGCATGATTGATAGTAGTGATTAGAAACAAGGATGACGGATGTGCCAGCGACCCGAAAAGAGTGTAGAGAAAAGGAAGAGATAGAAGAAGGGCCAGCCTTGCTGTGAACATAATGCGTATTGTGGCCTTTTATACCGTGCAATGAAAATTTGACGTTGTTCCTGGATTTTCAAATGCCAAAACGAGTGCGGTCCTAGAATGTTTCAGTACGTTGGCATTATCAATCATTTTTATCGATCACGACGGACTCTGAGGCCGTGGTCCGCGCTTATGCTGTCTTGTGTTTCAGAGCAGCGGCATATAGAATGGTGGGTACGAGTTTGACTGCGCAATTCCGGATCCCAGTCCTAGCGATCAGTAAGCGTTGACGCGACCGCCTAGTAACCATTCGTTCTCGAGCACAGCATGACTCGACAGACTATAGCTTGCATCAACAACAGAGATAGAGGTGCTGCAATTCGGATCTGAGGCCCAGCAACGGTAGGATAATTCAAGGCTATCATTGATGAACAAGGGTCGGACGTACCAGAAAAGGATGTAGAGATTCCTTATATAATTGTTGACAGGCAAAAAGTTCGTAAAGCAGTAGGGTCTCAATAACTTCCCGGCAAGCATTAGAACCACGAGGAAATACTGCTGTATTCGCTTACCACATACCCACAAAGAACGTCCAATCCTGAGACACACAAACCAGCATCTCATAACTCCTATCCCTCTTCACTGGCGAAACTCACAATGGAAGCTGTGCCCCCTGCCATATTGCTTTTCAAAAACGGGCGCTGGACAATCTGTGCCTTTGTCCTGATCTCTCGAGCGGCATGGTCATGCTGAACTCGAACGCGCGCACCAGCGTGTACAGCAGTGCCTTCATCCTGCGCAGCAACAATCAGTAGTTTCATCCACATAGAATACGCAGCCTTACTCGCTGACGAAAAAGCGGTATCCAATACAGGCGTGCGAGCCGCCGAAAAAGGCGAGACTGTGTTCCCAGATGTCAGGGATAGTGTGTATGGTATCTGGGGGATTCTGCCACCGCTCCGAACTGAATGCATACTGGTCATGGAAGCCCAAGCCAAGGAGATGTACCGCGTACTTGAACTCACAGGCATCATCGCCCCATAGATCTGTGGAGCGGTTGACAGCAAGAATTGGGATAGATACCGAGTCGCCCTTGGACAATCTACATGGGGCAGATAAGTTCAGCATACGGCTGAAGCGCAAGGTCTCCTACGCACCGGATGTCGCGGTGCTTCACGCCCTTGCGGTCAGTCCACTCTACGTTCGTCGAGATGACGTCTTCTGTGTTCGCTATCCGCACCGTGTTTGGCACAGGCAAGAAATGCCGCATTACCTCGCAGACGACGGCGTCGAGATACGGCAGCGCGTTCAGATCTTCCATTGTCGGGTCATCCGTGTCTGCAGATAGCAGCTCCTCGCGGAGTTTGGTCTGGACGGCTGGGTGGTTGGCAAGAGCGAGGAGTGCCCACGTCACAGCGGTGCTGTTTGGTTGACGCGGTCAGGAAGCTTCATACGGGCCGACGAGAATAATGCACCTCGTCGTCTCATGCCCAGCAATCAGAAACGTCGGAACACTGTCGGAACCTCTGAATGAAGGACACCAGATCGATCCCATCACGATAGCATACACTTACGCGCAAGCACGTCGATGTCGTCCATCCACAGATTCTCAGCCAGGTCTGTCGCCATATCCGCCTTCACGAGCAGACTCATCAGATCCCGGCCTTCAATATCTGTCCGCCCGATTTCGACCGTCTACCCGACCTTTTTCGCCTCGGCGGTGGAGAGCACTGCCACCTTCTTCTTCGCTAGGAGCTGGCGGCCGATGCGCGACATTGACCTCTGAGCATCGGCCACGGCGCGAAACTCTTTCGTTTGCTACGGGCAATGTCATATTTTTGCATTCCAATTGAAAAGACGAGAAATGCACAGTGAATCCCCGCCACGGGATTAAGACCTGCATGACGTCAAGGAATCCTCGATTGTTGCCGCTGTCGACCATCGTCTGCACTGCTATGTTGAGTTCGTTTTCTCCTCCGTCCGCGTTTAGCGCGTTGAACGTGTAGTTGAAACCTGCATATATCTATATCAGATCAGGACATCATACAAAAAATGAAAGTACTGACCTGCTGACTCGAGCATTATGAGGGGCGCCAGCAGACAAAATCACTGAGATTTTGAAGACGAGTTGGGATTTGCAGACAGGAACAGGCTTTGCGAACAGCATGGGTTTAGCATAGAACTGCGTGACTTGTCGTTTTCGGGTTGAAGATTCCGCTTTGGGCGCACGGATCAGGCTTTCAGCGGCATACTTTAGCTTTCAAGTTCGTTTTTGAAGCACAGACTTTCCTTTCGAGCATTGACTTGAATTTGGACTAGAACTATAGCAAGCAGACACTCCCTCGTAGATAACCTGCGTCTTTGCAGTATCCTGTCGGAGCAACGGCTTCAAACGGCCAAAGAGCAGCCGGCATCAGTTGCCTCAAACAGGGTCTTAGATAAGCCATGTCTCCAGGCAGTCGGCCACGGTATGTTGGCAGGATCTCGTAGATCTCGTACCTCTGACGCACAAAAGAGCTTGAAAATGTCACAATACTCAGGACTTACTATCCATAAGGTTCCCGATTGTACTAAGCCTTTTAAAGTCTTTTACCATGCCAAGCAAGCAGTATCAACTGTGGCGCGCTGGGCGCAGAGCGCCGTGACCTGCCACTAGTGTTGTGCAGGCCCGGCTTGAAGCCCCCGGCCGAGCCAGGCCGGGCCGTTTTGGGCCGGGCCGAGCCAAGCCAAAGCCACCTTGGGCCCTGGAGGGACGGCCGGGCTCTGTCTGCTCTTTGCAAGCCCGAGCCAGGCCGGCAGGCCGGGGCTTACTAGATCTCAGATATGTGACCCCGACGTGCCTTGTTACTTCCTGCCATCCATGCACAACCCCATTTACTACACCGTCCAACAGCATCTAACCCACTGCTAAACTCCTCACAACGTGCGAGTGTCTTCGGTACACTGTTAGTCACTGAGGCAACCTTTATCCTGCAGATCGCAGGCGGCTACTTCAACATGCCCGGCATCTGGCCTGACGCGCGGGATGCCGCCTGGAAGCAGGTAAGCCAACGCTCTGCTCTTTCGAGACGGGCGACAAGTCTTACCATTGCCTAGGTGACGGATGCGGCCCACGCGAAACCCCGAAGGGCTCATTCATCAACCTCAGCCGTTGGCGCTCAGTTGTATTGTGAATCTCGATGTGCTGCACGCCGAGCTCGGTGGTCTAGCATACAAACTGCAAGGCGCGGGCAACATGGCTCACCCAGGTCTTCTCCCGGGCTGTGCGTGTTGAGCGCAGGATATAGTGACTTGGTGAGCAAAACTCGGCAAGACCCTCACTCCACCACCCGCTCGTTCGCTCGAAATCAGCGAGGATAACCATTATACTGGTCTTAATTCCAGTGGTATTTGACTTTTCGAACGCGAGGAGCTTGATCAGTAATGTCCTAAGCACTCCGGACAGTAGTACCAGAGTAGGACATTAGGACATTAGAATCATTTGATATGCTAGTTATCGAATATTGAATATTGAACCTGAAGCCACGGCCTGAGCCGGGCCAAGCCATGGCCGAGCCTGAGCCTGCACCTCCGGCTCGGCCTTGACTTTCGATAAGCCTGAGCCCCAGCAGGCTGAGCCAAAGCCGGGGCTTTCAGGCCAAGCCGGGCCTGCACATCACTACCTGCCACAATAGGAATCCATCGGGACGCATCCGGCTATTGCCGAAAGCCAAAGCCAAACGGCGGAAGTCAACTCACACCCACGCAAGTCGAAATTCCATACGAACTTCCAGCGCGCCAGGTCAACATACTTTTGTCCGCTCCTGTACGGTATACGAGCATCACCTTGTTTAACCATGACAGAACGTTGATCTTGGCTCTGCCATTTGTGTTTTGCGCAGTTCGGCATTTCAGGTAGATATTCAGTTTGTTATGACCGTATTTTCTTTTCTCTTTTACAAGGACTTATCATTTCTTTTCTTCTGCGATGACGCCCTCCAACCATCTATCGATCCATCGATCCATCACTTACTGTCATCGCTTCCTCCACTGATTGCTTATCTAAGACTTCGTATAGGATATCCTACTGCCTCTTTCGTCTGCCTCTTTCGTCTGCCTCTTTCGCCTAGGATATCCTATCGTACCTACGCATATATAAACCCCACGTACACGGACCTGTAGCACTAAGTTTATCCTCTTGTATATCTTGTACCTCGACTTGCAATACAGTCGCTCGATTCACCCCTCTCATCTTCGCTCCTTGACCGCCTCAACCATCCTCTATCTCTCTTCGCTAAGGGACGGGCCTTAGCGTCGTACTCTTCGAGACCACTAGCAGCGTCGCCGCTCTAGTGACGGACTTGGCGCCGTGTTGACACAGCCGTACGACTTGGGAACGACACAGGTTCCGAACCTGGTCAGAACATTAGGATAAACTTCTCGACAACACCCCGCCAAGATTTCGGACTACAACATCGGAGAAGGGCCATACGGCAGCCCCTTCAAGATCGCATATTACTCGACAAACGGACAGATCGTACTTCGACAACGACCTGAAGATATCGAAGGAGTCCTTACAGACATCCAAGGGAACATCTACATCCAGACGAATACCGTACAACGACCGGCAACCACAGGAGAACTAGAAGAAGCTCGCTACCTCGCAGCCGTAGCAGCACACGTTGGAACGAACAGTTATCACACATCCGAACAAGGGACACCAGAATCGATAGGACTAGTCAACGGGTACCTCCTACACGACGAACGACACTCCTTCAAGGTTGGAGAACATTGGATCAAAGAAGACGGGTCTACAGTCACAAACGAGCAACGAAAGGTCGCAGCATTAACGGCCGAGCGCATATATCGTGATCAAGCAAACCCAGAGGTTGAAGAACACGTCCGCAAAGTAGCCGAAGGAACACTTGCCCAACAGTGGACCGCAGACCGACTTTCTCTTCGAAAGAAGGTAGCCCCGATCACGCCTACGCAGCACTCAAGCTCTCAGCAGACCCCAGCACCGAACCCACCTAATCCAAACCCACCAGCCCCTGACCCGACCCCTGCAGTGCCAGTACAGAACCCTCCTCCTATCCAACAACCCATTCAGAACCCCACCCCCAATCCTAATCCCAATCCGAACCCTCCAGGAGGAACGAGCACTGCACGCCCCAAGAAGATGACGGAAATCAAAGCCAACAAACCAGAATTTTTCGATGGTGACAGAACCAAGGCAGACGCATTCATATTGGCCTGCGAGCTGTACATCGCACAGCAAGAACTCTCCAATACGGTGAGAGAAGAAGCGAAGGTCAACTTTGCTCTCTCCTACTGCAACAAGGGTGATGCCCTCAGCTGGGCACATGGACTCCACAAGGCGAAAGCGGTCCCAAAGACCTGGGAAGACTTCAAGACAGCCTTCACGGATCGCTTCAAGGACCCCGGAGAACGTCAAGTTGCAGCAGGACAGCTCAGTCGCCTTCAGAAGGGAAAACTGTCCATCACACAGTACAATGAACAGTTCAATCGCCTACGTCTCAAAGCAGAACTCAACGAGACCCATCACCAGAACCTCCTGATGGACACATACCGTAGAGGACTCCCGAGGCATTACCAGACCACCATCGCCATGCAGGGAACGCCACCCACGGACGTCAAAGGCTGGCAGACCAAAGCCCTGGAACTCGAAACCATCGAGCGTACCATTGATGGAGGACTCGCCAATCCCTACGGTTATACCAGGTTTCAGAACCAAGGAACCAGATCACCGCTTTACCTCCAGGAGAACCGATGGACATCGGACAGAGTACCAGACGAGACGGACGACCAGCAGCCAGGCGATACCTCAGCAGAGGACAGCAAGACGAATATCGAAAGAACGGCCAATGCTACGAGTGTGGTCAGCAAGGCCACGTAGCCAGGAACTGCGAACGACGCACCCAACGCGTTCAGGGTGCAGGACGAGGACAACCCTCGACACAGGGACGAGGAGGATACTCCAACAATCGCCGATTCCCAGGAAGACCCCAGCAGAGATCCTTCGTTTGTGAAGTAGAAGCCGAAGAAGAACAATACCACGTCCACGAAGAAGGACCCGACCTCATCATAGAACAGGAGATCCATCGTATGAAGACCGAAGAACAGCCGAAGAAGACCGATGACACAAAGGATTTTTGAAGCGTCCTGACCCCTCAGCGTGGCTCAGGACGGCGAAACGAGAGCACCCAGATTCTGAATTTGTAACAGTATCACCAGCATTACGAGCACTAAACTTTGTTGTTCAGCTCAGTGGGCGCAAGAAAATCGCTGATGTGGTCGCACTAGTCGATAGTGGCGCCACAGATGTCTTCATAAACTGGAGAATAGTCAAGAAATTTGGGCTGGCAACGCAGCCCCTAAAGAAGGAAATACCAGTACGCAATGTCGATTCTACTGAAAACATACTTGGACGCATTACACATGCAACGGAACTATACATGGACCTCGGTCCTCATCGGGAACTGACGAGATTTTTAATCACAGATATAGGGAAAGAAGACATTATCTTAGGCATGACTTGGCTCCGCCGACACAACCCATCATTTGACTGGAAGAATGGATACCTAACGTTCAACCAGTGCCCTCCGATATGCCGCATCGAATCCCCGGAACGGTTCAAAGGAAGACCACTTAGTGCTATAGTGGTAGGAGGACGACGAATCCATCGCTCCGAGCTACGACATCGACCAATTAGCAAGATACCTCATGAAGCACCTCGGGTGGACCCCATAGACCCAGACGAAGGCCAGCCAGTAGCCCCGGACCCAACAGAAGAAGAGATGGAGGAGTCCGTACGACGCGTCCTCCACCCCGAAACTGCAGACCCAAGCACCAACTTGGAAGAAGGAGACGAACTCTTTTGGACACCGGGATACGAAGAAGGAGAACTCCCAGAAGATGACGAAGAAACCATTGCGGTGATCCGCAAGGTCTACAATGCGCAAGACATGGCGATACAAGACTTCCTCAAGAAACAGAAGGAAGGGAAGGTTAATACGGCAGATCAAATTCCGAAACAGTACAAGCAGTACATCTGAGAAAAGGACCAGTGGTATATGGCACTATGTAAGCTACATAGCTCTGATAGGGCCATAGGAGTCCCCTTTTCTACATAGCTACTCCATAGCAGCAAGGTAATCTATATAGGACTATGATAGCTATCATAGCATAAGGCAGCAGCTATGATAGCTATGATAACTATCATAGCTATCATAGTTGTCATAGCATATGGTAGCTATGCCAGCTATGTTATGTATCTCTATTATCATAGCATATCTAGATAATAAGACTACTATCTACTCTATGTCATCTATAACAAGTAAATCACAAAAAAGTACCATAAATTTATTTATAGATAAAACAGACCCTGTCATGCCACATCTAACACAATCAAAATATCGAAGATTTAAACCATTATATTTGAAACCATATTATATTGTAATACATGAGTATTACACTACAAAAATACTACAAAACTATAATGATACAACAAACAACAACCTAATCAATAACAGTGCATCATTGAAGCTAGATTAGATAGAATATAAGGTACAGACGTGACCCGGTCCTCGGGTTTCACCCGGTCCTCGGTTCAAACTTAGATATACTATGCAAATCATGTCCGATGCTCTCCAGATGTCGTAGATAACCAATGGCAGCTATTTCGGACATTCTGGCGAAGTTTCATAAAAATATATTACATTTTCGGTCCAGGGTGCTTCAGGCTATGCAAATCCTTGGGTGTAACCACGAAATAGCTAAGCAAATAGTATGTATCATCCAATTCTAAATGCTAGACATAGGGGTGGCATGAAACAAGAATGCCTATGTCAAGTTTCAAATAAATTTATGAGGGAACGGGGGACATAAAGACGAGAGTACGATAACGGCCAGAATGCGCGATCACATGACCTATCCTGTCGAGACGGCGACGTGAAGCATACGACGTGCTCTCTCACTAGATGCCCCTCCACCCATGCCCTACAAAGCAAAGTCGAAATCTCAGCAACAGCGTGGTGACTCTGATGCGAAGGAAGAAAGGCTTTTGCTTGCCTTGGATGCTTACCGGCAGAATTCCTCGAAACCACCGAATGAGAGTCGCGGCTTGAAGGCCATAGCAACGAGTTTTCGAGTCAGTCCGACCACCTTACGAGAGCGCTACAATGGTCGGCAGTCTATGAAGACTTTTAATGCAGGAAAGAAACACCTTACATCTATGGAGGAAGCCATTCTCGTGGACTTCATCATCACTATGTCAAAACGGATGTTGCCGCCGACTCATCAGCTGCTCACAGAGAAAGCAGAAGCAATACTCACGGTGAATCATTCTCAGGACCCAGCCATTCCAGGGATACTTGGACATAACTGGAGTTACCGGTTCCTTGAACGGCATGAAGACCAGCTTGCTACATACTGGGGTGCCGAGATGGACAACAAACGCGGCCGCGCTTTGAATCCAACCAACCTTCGAGAGTACTTTGAGGTTGTTCAAGAGATCCAGGACCTGCACCATGCTCGGGTGATGAACAAGCATGCTGCAGATGAGACGGGCGTTGTGCTAGGGGTTTCGGGCAGAAAAGAACGCGTTATTGGCGCAAAAGGTGCTGGTGCAAACGGGCAGAAGTCGCTGAACGATGGGAACCGTGAAAGCGTGACAATGCTCGTCACGATTCGAGCAGATGGACAGATATCAATGGCACCGACTATCATCTTCAAGGGCCAGAGGTTCCTTTCAAAGTGGGGTGATGCTAATGTCCTTGATGCATCGTAAGTTTACCATCGTATACGATACACTCGCATTGTTACTCACTGCCTTGTTCATAGAATTGCTATTGGACCGAATGGCTACATTGACGATGAGCTCGCATATCAATGGATACAAGATTTCGAAGAAAAGACACGCCCCAACGATCCTGCCGAGTGGCGGCTTCTCGCAGTCGATAGTGTCGGGAGCCACATTACGCACCAAGTCCTCGAGTTTGCACATGCACACAAGATCGACATGATAGGATATCCACCTCATTCGACTAATTGGCTCCAGGGTCTTGACGTGATATGCTTCGGAACCTTCAAGACATTACTGGGGAAGGCACGGCGTGAGCACGAAGCGCTGGGGAAGGCAATCACAAAGGAGACCTTCCTACAGTTCGTAGAAGCACCGTTCAAGAATACATTCGTACCGTCAACTATCCGCGCCGCATTTCAGAGGACCGGTCTACATCCCATCAACCCGGATGCAGTGCCCAGTGACGCCACGAAACCGAGCGAGGAGACGTCGCATCAGTCGTTTGCTCCGTTTGTATATCCAAAGCCTGTGCAGTTAGTGATCCCGCTGCTCGAAAACGCAATGCACGTGCATGAGAATAATGAGGTACGGAATAGATACAGTGATATCTGTATGCATGCATATCTAATCTTGTCCGACAGTCTCCTTCGACACCGAGTCCAGATGAGCGTCCGGTGCAACGGCCGCCCTTGACGCCAAGACGCCTTAACATAGACCCTCAGTTACTCTCTCCGCAAAGCCAAGCAGAGGTCACACGCACTCACCTTCAGCAGACAGAAGCTGCCTTCGTCATGCAGCCCGCTCAATCCTTTACATCTTCGTGCACCCTTCCCGCGCCTGTATATCAACCGAATATCGATATTCCTCCGAGTTCTCGAGACCTCCTCACACACGATGTGAATAGCGAAGCGCCACAGAAAGAGCTCGTCGAAGAAATTGAGGCGTTGCAATCTGCGCTGTCAACATCACTTGACCACCAGGAGGTGTCAAATGAAGCTGCCCTGGGCTCGAATGCACAGACAGTGTTGATGCACCTGGCATTCAAGAATCAGAATCAGCAGCTCCATGCAAAAGAGCAGAAGAGAAAAAGCCGCAAGGATCGGATGCTTCCAACAAAGCTAGGCAGATATCTTACCGGGCCCAGCTTGCGCGGTGGGATCGGGCTGGATCTAAAGGAGCGGGAAGCAGCAGAAAGCGCGAAGAGACTTGCAAGGAATACGAAGACCTTGAAGAAGAGGATGATGACTGAGAAGAAGGAATGGAGGACAACGGAGCAAGAACGAAGAAAGGACGCACGAGAGAAGGACCTTTGTGCGCATAACCTCGAATGCGATCTCGCTCGTCAGCGAAGGGAGAAGATTCCAAAGCGGCCGCGTGCTCCGAAGAGACAAGCCACGCCTGACCGATTCCAGGTGAGCGTCAGCGAGTACTTTAACGAGGAGGAACAGGCAGAGGTGGAGGAGATGGACACAGAGGCGGAGGAGGTGCAGGAGGAGGGCCCGGACGAGTGATATCGCGTTGTCCGGTGTAATCTGATCGATGTTGATATTGCCGAGCCATCCCCACACTGTGCTGTACATTTAATTTACGAAAGATGATGGCTCCGGGGCCTGTATGGTGCGAAAATGAGACGGGGAGCCCTTGATCCGAGGACTGAGAATCCCCAAGTTTGGGCAGCAGAATTCACCTGTCCATTTCTCCTCGGCAGTCTCGTATTTCAGGCCCAAATTTCGTGCACAGATGTATTCACGCTAATACTATCATTCTACAAAAAATCGGAGCCAACGGATACATATTCGCGACAGGAGACCGCCACCACCACTAATTGCACCGAGGACCGGGTCACGTCTGTAAGACTTACCTCAGATGAGAAAAAGCGAAAATGATATCTATATCTATAGATGACATAGATCAGCAAGTGACAAGACAAAGACATATTTAAAAAAAGAACATAAGACTTACAAAGAGAATAAAAAGCGGAAGTAACAATTCTATAAAGAAGATCAGGATTAAAACACCATAAGACTACAGATAATACGATGGCATACCAAACATAAGAGACCTTGAGGCAGCAGCGACGAACGACGGAAGATGGTAGTGGTAGGGAAGAGAGATAGAGCGCGCGTCGCGCACGCCTTATATAGACGTGGCGAGCGGAGCGTTAAATGTAGCTGCCGAGCCCGGGCCGGGCGTTGCCGGGCACCGCGTCAGAGGCTAGCTATTAGATTGCATTAAGTGGATTGCGAAATCCCTGAGCATATTGGACAGTTAGTACAAGAGTAGCTCATTCATTGTTTTTACAACGACTCTTTGTATCTTCTCACATTTTTGGGGATTTAAAGCGATTTGATTTGATTTCTTAGAGTCGAAACTACAAGGCGCGCGAGACGAGTGCTGTGGCTGAAGTACTCGTCGCGCGACTTCGTACATTCTCTCCCTCATCTCCTCCTCCATCTCCTTCGTCTGCCTCGTCTGCCTCTGCTCTTTCCACACGGCATACTCAAGAGTCAGGAGGACTACGAGATTGTTTGAGGGCCAGCAGGTAAGTAAAGCTTCTCCATTCTCTTCTCGTACTAAACACGCAGTATCGCTCGTCCGACGAGCGATACTCGTCCTTGTTCTCGTGCAACCCCGCGCCCCACCTCTCTGTCGCCTTCGACACACCGCATCCACATCGACAGATTCGCCGCGGCCCTATCCTTCAACGATGCCGCCTGCGTGCGCGTCGTCGTGCCTCGTTGCTGTGGCAATGGGGCGCGACACGTCGTTCGTCCGGGCTCCCTCCGCATCTCTTCAACGAGCCCGCACCCCCTCAAAAGGCCCGTGCAGGCCCACCACCCTGCTAGATCCGCGCCCCAGCACCCTCGCGCCGCCGACAACGCTCTCGCGGCCACGGCACACGGCTGTGCGTGCACGGTCACGCACACCGGCAGGGCTTTGAAGGTCAGAGGGTGACTAGGTGAGTAAACTTACCTATTCTTTTTTCGTGATCTCGTACTAACAAGAGTGTGTCGACTCGGTTTCGAGCGACGCATTCTTCTTGCCCACTCCATCCCCATCCCCGCCGCCGTCCCCGTTTCTGCATCCCAGCCCACCCCGTCGCCATTTCCGCATCCCAGCCCCATCACGTCGCCGTTCCCGCACCCCCGTCACCCCCGACACGTCATCCGAGCCCTGTACGTCGCCATAACGCCCGCAAATGGCTGCCAGCACACGCACACCCACGCTGGTTTGCCCGCGCACGGTCCCACGAGTGCGCGGACGGCCTCGCATGTCCACGCCAGTCCACGGTCAAGCCAGCGCACGCACGGCCGCACACGCGTGCGCAGCCACGCACGGATTACAACTGCGCTGGCACGGTTCACCAGCACGCGCGCCGGCAGCCGCGCACTGCGCGGAGGCGGCCACGCACAGCTGCACGGACCCCGCGTTACGCACGGGCCCGCCGTTTCATACGTGGCCCCGCGGTCCGCCTTGTATACCTCACCGCCCCGTGCACGTTCGCGCGAATGGGCCCTGCACTTCGCGCGTCGCGCCTATGCTGCGTGCGGCCATTGCGCCTCGCGCGTGCCTGCCGTGTCGCGTACGCCTCGTGCGCATGTTCGCTGTGCTCCGCCCCCGCGCCTCGTGCACGTGCTGCATACGTGTTCACGCACGGCCGTACACCCACGCCAGCCTCCGCCTGTGCGTACTACACTGCATGCCCGTGCCCACCTCAGCGCCGACTCCCCCCGCTGTCGCTTCTGCGCTGTAGGCGCCGCCTTTCGGATCACGCCGGCGACTGCCGCGATGACGAGTACCATGTAGTCAGCACGTGGCATTGGGCATGTATGCGAGAGCTTAGTTCTGTAATACAATAGAGTTATGTAGTACTTCAATATAATAAATTTCGAGTTCAAATCTTAGACCAGAGCATCTGACTTGTGATAGTTGTCATACTGACCATAGTGTCCATAGCTTACCTTACTGAGTAAAACAGCCCTATGTATCTGAGAGTACAGGCTATGGAGGCTATGGCTGCTATGATAGCCATATGAATTTCACACTGCTTGCTATGGAGGTTATGATAGCTCTCATAGCTATACATAGCTTGACAGCCAAACTTCATAGACCCTATAGCTCACTGATAGGGCCCATAATATAACCTGCTGCTATATAAAAAACAGATTTCTCAGATGACTACGAGAAAGTGTTCAGCGAAGAAGCCTCTTTCCGCTTTCCACCAGAACGACCCTGGGACCATGCTATCGAACTTAAACCCGACGCCATTCCACGGACCAGGTGCAAGATGTACCCCTTAGCCCCAGGAGAACAGGAATCCCTCGACAAGTTCCTAGACGAGCATCTCAAGAAAGGATATATTCGACCATCCAAATCGCCACTCGCATCCCCCTTCTTCTTCATTAAAAAGAAGGACGGCAAACTACGCCCCGTACAGGACTACCGCCAATTAAATGCGATGACGATCAAGAACAAGTACCCTTTACCGCTCATTCCGGAACTCATCGACAAAGTTCGCGAAGCATCCTACTTCACGAAGTTCGATGTGCGATGGGGATACAACAACATTCGCATCCGAGATGGAGATCAGTGGAAGGCAGCTTTCCTCACCAATCGAGGCCTCTTCGAACCAATGGTTATGTTCTTTGGACTTACGAACTCACCCGCAACATTTCAGACAATGATGAACGACCTCTTCCGAGATCTCCTTGCTACAGGCAAAGTCATCATCTATATGGACGATATCCTCATTGCAACAGCCACGCTGCAAGAACATCGTGACATCGTCCATCGAGTCCTCACCATCCTGCAGGAAAACGACCTCTATCTCAAGCCAGAGAAATGCACATTTGAGGCCCCCAGCATTGAATACCTTGGCCTTATTCTCGAGAAGGGAACTGTCAAGATGGACCCCGTCAAGCTTGCAGGAATCAAGGAATGGCCGGTGCCCAAGAACGTCCGAGATGTTCGATCCTTCCTAGGATTTGGAAACTTTTATAGGAGATTCATCCAGGGATTTTCATCCATCGCACGACCGCTGAATGACCTTACCAAGAAGGACGAGAAGTGGGTCTGGGACACAAAGCAGCAAGAAGCCTTCGAAACTCTCAAGGAACGGTTCACATCCGCACCCATCCTTGCCCAACCAGACACCACAAAGCCCTTCTCGGTCGAAACGGATGCATCAGCATTCGCTTATGGCGCAGCTTTCACAAGAAGGCGAAGACGGACGATCCCATCCCTGCGCCTACCTATCGCATTCCTTCACCGACACTGAACGGAACTACGACATTTACGACAGAGAACTTCTTGCCATCATTCGAGCACTCGAAACGTGGCGACATTATCTAGAAGGGTCACCACACCAGATTGATATCGTATCGGATCATCAGAATCTGCTTTACTTCAAGACGCTCACAAGTTAACAAGACGACAAGCACGCTGGATGCTGTTCATGTCTCGCTTCGACTATACCATCCGACATGCGGCCGGAAAGACCATGACACGCGCCGATGCGCTATCTCGACGACCAGACCATGGAGAAGGAAAGGACGACAACGAAGACCAGATTGTATTACCACAAGACGTATTCATCTCAGCGCTACGAACGGGAGTACAAGCACCAGAATCGGACATTCAAGCTGAATTGATTGCAGAAGCAAATCGCTTCGAAAAGTCAAAGGACGTCGTCGATGCCCTGCGGAAACAAGCACCATCATTCATCGACAAAGGACTAGACGGTTGGAGCCTAGACGAAAATGGCCTACTCCTATATCGAGGACGAATCTATGTGGCCAAGTTCGACGAAATTCGAAGGAAGGTGGTACGACAAGTACACGAAAACCCGGCATATGGACACCCAGGAGAGTGGCGCACCGTGGAGCTTGTACAACGAGAATACTTCTGGCCTGGTATGGTCTCTTTCATTCGGGATTTCGTCAAGGGATGCACAACGTGCCAAGCTATGAAGAATCAGAACCACCGTCCCCACATCCCTATCCAGCCTATCCCTGCAGAACCAGATGCGCTACCATTCTCCACGGTTTCTACAGATTTGATCACCAAACTCCCAGAGTCTGACGGCTTCGACTCCATTGCAGTCTTCATCGACCATGACTAAGGCTGCAGTCCTAGTTCCTTGCCGAGAAGCATGACGGCCGACGACTTCTCCACGCTCTATGAAGCTAACGTCTTCCGACGTTTTGGCTTGCCTACGAAACTTATCTCCGACCGAGGCACACAATTCACCTCCAAGTGGTTCGCGACGCTCTGTCTCCGACTCGGAATATCTCAGGCCAAGACGACCGCATACCATCCACAGGCCGACGGACAAACAGAACGATTGAATCAAGAAGTCGAACAGTACCTCCGAATATTCTGCAACCACCGCCAGGACAATTGGGCACGCCTACTACCGCTTGCGGAGTTCTCCCACAATGCCACACTCCAAGCATCATTGAAGACCACCCCATTTCAGGCTCTTATGGGCTATACGCCACGTGCCCATATTGCTCCATCCGCAGTAGCTGATACCCCCGGAGTGACTCATCGTCTCGACAACCTCGAACGGTTGCGCAAGGATCTCCAAGCATCACACCGCCTTGCGGCGCAACACATGGCGGACCGGATCATGAATGCACCACCCACTATAGGGAGAACGATAAGGTTTGGCTCGATGCGACGAATCTCCGAACTTCGCACCCTACGAGCAAACTGGCTCCTAAACGATATGGTCCGTTCAAGATCACCTCGGTCCTTGGACCCGTCACCTTTGCGCTCGCACTACCTCCGACCTGGAAGATTCACCCGGTCTTCCACGCATCGTATCTCTCACCTTATCGCACCACGGAAGCCAACGGACCAACTCCGCCGCCGCCATTACTGGATCTTGTCAACAATGAAGAACAATGGGAGGTTGACAAGATTGTGGACTCGCGCCGCTACCGCAATCAGCTGCAGTACCTCGTCCACTGGAAGGGCTATTTGGATGCCGACGATACTTGGGAACCTATGGGCAATGTACAGGGAACGGCCGATGCCGCTATCGCAGACTTCCATAAACGGCACCCTCAAGCCCTCCGGCCACAGTCCACCGCCACTGGGATTTCCTCCGACGGACGAAATCCACGCATACCAAATCTGGCAGCTAAAGGCACAACAGCCCCGCGTCGCTCCATGCGCGGCCAGGATATCCAACCTGAAAAAGGCACTTCTAGCATAGCCACACGACGCGGACGTCGAGTATAAAAGGGGGGGTAACTTTTCACCTTTTGACCCCAACAGCGAATGTCCTTCACAGCACCAGCAGCTCTTCTCATTCTAGTCATCACAATCAGTATCATTCTCATCGCAATATGCCTTGCCCTTCTTCTCCTGCTTCTCCGACTATGCAGACCGACTTCACCGACAGCGACGTCGACTCCTACAGCGGGAATGCCGACAACGAATCCCACCCCTACTTGCGCATCTCCACCGCCTACCAGCCCCAGCCCGAACAGTATCACTCCGTACCCGTACAATCTGAGGCCATGCCCATCGACGAGACCACACCGTTACTCGACGCCTCACCCACCATCGCCAACGACCAGTCCACAGACGGAGACGACGAGGACGACACCACGGATGACGACGCCGAGGGTGACACCGATCGTTCCTCCTCCGAGCATGAGGACGACACCACGGACAACGATGAGGACGACGAGGCGGGTAGCTTTCACTCAGCCGCCAGTCAGGCCAACGCCGAGGTCTGGGCCGGCACCGGGACAGGATGGCAGACGATCAACACCAACAACACGGAGGCGGGACAACAGACCAGCGACAACCAATGGATCGAGTGGGGGGATGCCGGCCAATGGCCCCAGAGACACCAGACGTGGCAGGAACTTGCCACGGAACTCACAACTGCCACACCGGAGCCCGACCCCGAGGAGACGAGCATCTCGACAGTCCAACGCATCATCGACGACAACGACCCCAGCGTTGCAGACCGCCAGAAGGTCGTCGACTGGTTCCAACAGATCGCGCAACGAGAACCCCAGGACGTCTCGTCCATCGAGATGGGAGAGGCACTCATGCTTGTCCAACGCGTCTTTGCCCACGACGAGAACTCTTGGAAGCCTCTCGACGGATCTGGAGGACAACAGGAACACGCATCTCCATTCCCAGGACGACCCCAGTACACCGCCGCCCTATGGCATCAGCATGCTCGATGCGTTGTTGAACGATGCAACGGCGGGCGCCTTCCAACGTCGCAGGACCGAGACCGCACGGAATACTACCAGTCGTGCCCTCTCCCCATTCGAAATCACGATACAGTCATTCTGAACCCCGTCAATGTTGAGTTCAACACGATCAATGACCTCCTTTCCATGCGACACCTCCTTCTTCTAGGAAGACTGGAATACCAAGGAGCCATCGAGAACTATATGCGCAACACTGTCCACGCGCTGTCCGGATACTCTGACGAGGCCACAGCAAGGGCTAATGCAGTGGTCGATGCCTGGCGCTCACACCTCGAGAACCAAGAAGAGCGCGAAGCATTGAATCGAAGTGCTCAGGACATGGCAGACGTGCTCGAACAGGTAAACCGTCGAGCCCAGGAAGCGCTCGAGCGGCAGCAGCAGTCCTTTCGAACCATTCAAGGATGCGGTGTTTGGCAACACCTCGAGTACCTCGGAGATCACCTGGACCAATCCATCATGGGATTCAACGACATCGATTGGGTCGTACGAGATATTGGACACCGCGATGAAGAACTGGTCGCCTGGTATGCCGCCGGACGACCTGCTTCGCAGCCCAACCCCATTCGACCTGACGGCAGTGGACACTTTGTTCATCCCCAACCCCTTCAATGGGCTGTACTCAACCCCGGACCCGCCGACACTGCCCACCATGACCTCGCCGCCGATACTCCCCACATCAATGGACCCCCGCGACCTCGAGGACGTATCCCTCACCCCCTCTTTCCTGAGTCCATTCGCAAACGAGTCTCCGTCAGTAACCGACACGACGCCCGTGACATCTACCGCGACGTGTTTCAATCCCACCTCCGACGACTCCGGTCCACTACGATGGGTAATAGCGCCCTCAGGAGAGAAACTGCGACGGACCAACGCGGCGTGGAAGGAGAAGGGAGTACTCATCAGGTGCACCAATTGCGCACAGGCTCACCGGAATTGCTTCGGTCCGCCACCTTGTGAAGCCTGCCAGGGTGCTAAGCAGCGCGACACCTGTGACAAGACGGACTTCCAGAACCTACGACTCACCACGGAGACCACCCTCGGCAGACGGCGCAGCTCCTGTTCGCGATGTTACGCCACTCAACGGCATTGCAAAGGGAAAGAAGGGAGGCCCTGCAATCACTGCTTCACGGTTCGCATGGAAGATTCTTGTGACAGGATGTTTTGGGTGCAGAGAAGTCGGGACGACTTGACACCTGGACGAGGGGTGATGTTATGACCGTATTTTCTTTTCTCTTTTACAAGGACTTATCATTTCTTTTCTTCTGCGATGACGCCCTCCAACCATCTATCGATCCATCGATCCATCACTTACTGTCATCGCTTCCTCCACTGATTGCTTATCTAAGACTTCGTATAGGATATCCTACTGCCTCTTTCGTCTGCCTCTTTTGTCTGCCTCTTTTGTCTGCCTCTTTCGCCTAGGATATCCTATCGTACCTACGCATATATAAACCCCACGTACACGGACCTGTAGCACTAAGTTTATCCTCTTGTATATCTTGTATCTCGACTTGCAATACAGTCGCTCAATTCACTCCTCTCATCTTCGCTCCTTGACCGCCTCAACCATCCTCTATCTCCCTTCGCTAAGGGACGGGCCTTAGCGTCGTACTCTTCGAGACCACTAGCAGTGTCGCCGCTCTAGTGACGGACTTGGCGCCGTGTTGACACAGCCGTACGACTCGGGAACGACACAGGTTCCGAACCTGGTCAGAACACAGTTGGACAGAATTAATCCGAAGCTGTAGTAAGGTCTGACAGAACTAATCTGTCAGCGCATGTCAGCTATACAGTGCTTTGCATATCAGTCTGCAGTCAACGCGCCAAGATCTTTGTTTGTTCGGACCAAAGCGTGACACTTAAGCGCTCTGAATCCTGTTTGCGAGTTCACAGTGTGCGAGCTTCGTACGTCTTGTAGCACTCACCTTCCCCTTCAAAATAAGCAAAAAAAAAAAAAAATAGTCTACAGACATGGTTCTTGTAAAGACATACAAATCTGAACAGCTGTGGCCCAATCGGCACCTGCACGCCACATCTGCTGCCCCAGTGGCATTAATGCTCCTGCTGCCTCCTGAGGCATCCCGAACACGCACTCGACATCCTTCGGCATAGCTATAGTAAACCTATCGATGTGTGGATGTGGCTCGGGGCTTATCGTTGCCCTACATGCATAGATGTCTGGCTCAAGTGCAAGTCGCAGGCTCGCAGTGCCTGACGCACGCGAACTTGCGTTCTGCGCTGCATGTACAACTGGGCGAAGAACATGTCAGTGCATTTAGAATGTTCACGCACTGCATTCAGTACGAGATCTTGGCTCCCTTCAATATTGGCAGCCCTGGGACACACAAGCGCGAGAGCTATGGCTGTTACACCGAGGGTGCTAGAAATGCATGTCTCGGTGCTAAATTCGAAGCTGTGTATGGCTTGCAGAGAGATCTATGGCCAGGTGAGGTTCTCCTCGTCCGCCTGACCGAGCGGGAGCCATCGTACCACCAAACGCATGAGTCTGGGAGCGACGGCCAACACCTCGCCGATTCTTGTGGAGGTTCGACACATGACTCCCGAGCAGCGTGGACCGGGACCCCACGTCTGTAGGCCAAGCAAAGCAGAAGCGGACCTAGCGAAATCCTTCCTCGAGTCGGGGGATGTGCGCGAATTCCTGGAAGACATGGATGGCCGGATTGAGGACCTTTCACCACGCTGCACAAGTTCCACGTCCACGACGAGAAGACGGAGAAGGATCATTACTTTATTGCCCGAACCCGCGGGGTACACGTATGCGCCCACAGGGAGATGCACGTTCGGCTACATTCGCCTTCGATCACAGAGGCGGGGATCTGGTATATCTCAAGGACACCTGGCGCGCTGACGTCCCTGACATCAAACCCGAAGGTGTCACGTACCGCCTCCTGCATGAGCATCATGTGCCATACATCGCGGGACTGGTCTGTTCTGGAGATGTAGGGAACCAGAAGACACGGACGCATGAATTCAAGTCAAGGCCCTGGGTAGTCGCGGAAAGTGAAGGTAGCTTCGCACGTTCACTATCGGATCGTGCTCGATACGATCGGCCCCCGCTCAAGTCATCCAAATCGACTCGTGAGCTTTCCGCCTCCGTTCGACATGCCATTGAATGTGCGTATCCTTCTTTTCCTGAGCTTGTCGCGTTTTCAATGATATCTCCTTTCTTCAGCTCATTGGGTCGCCTATTCGGTAGCGCGTATTTTTGCATCGGGATGTGAGCGGCGGGAACATCCTCGTACGGAAGAGCAAGAAAGGCAAGGGGTATGAAGGTCTGCTCATCGATTGGGAACTGTCCAAGTCCGTTGACCTGACCGTGTCACGGCGGGATTGGAGGACGGTAAGCAATGCTCGACAGTTGATCGCGTTTAGCCCAAATGCTCACTTATGGATCCTGCAGGGAACGTGGCAATTTATTGCTTCGGAGATCCTGAGTAAACCCGACATCAACCACGAACTTCGCCATGACTTGGAATCGTTCTTCCATGTTCTCCTCTATCATGTTCTGCGATATGGCCGCCACTCGCTGATGCAACGTCAACTGGAAGACAATATGCAGCAGGTGTTTGACTCCGCCATCTCGGACGTAGCCTTGAAATCTTCATAGGTGGATCGTACAAGTTAGGCGTCTTTAACAACGACATCTTCCTCCAAAAAGATCTCCGTAAATACTTCAAGCCTCCTCTCCTGAATATCATCAAGGAACTTCGAGCGCATTTTGGATTCATCTTACGACGATCCAGATAAGCGGTCCTACAACGAGGAAAGAACTCAAGCCTCTTTTGTTTTCTTACCAATTCTGAGAACGTCATGGGCATATTCGATAAGCAACTCAAGGAGGTCATTGGCCCGCAGACGACGCCGGTTGTGACAATCTCGCGGAAAGGACAGGGAAAGCGTGTAGGAGAGTCGGTCGCATACAATCGCGGCAAGCGAATGCGGCCGTTGGAGCAAAGCTCTGAGGGCACACCTCTTCCCCAGTATCACTCCATTCTATTCCCTCTTGTCCGGCGACTAGCAGAGGAGAAGTAGAGAGACTGATACGGTATACTTGCGTTTAGAAAGGAATAGATTGTTTACATTGAGTTCATCGCTGGATTGAATTGCATGCATGACCGTTGTCATCTATGCGCTATTCATCATATTTGCTATGACCTAGGAATATGTATATGCTAATCTTCACTCAGCATCACATCAGTCCTGTCAGATCCCATGTAGCAGGCTATGATGCAAATAAGTACATGTAGAATCCAGATTTGAGACATAAAAATATAAATGAAATAAATTTCAGCATGAGGTACAGTCTAGCAAAACATTGCTAAGACCGGGAATCGAACCTAGAGATATTCACTACCGCACCACAAACGTAAACACAATTGACCACTAAGCCATTATGCTGGTTTGTTCCAAATGGTGGCAAAGTCATACGTTCAATTTCCGCTTGTGCGAATTTTAGCCCCGGTTACCGGGTGCCGCCGAAGTTACAGTTGAATCCGTAATTAGCATTTACAGATCAATTGATAATCTTCGCTCGAACGCGCTCAATCTCGCTCAACGGGTTCGGACTTACAGTGCTTTGCATATCAGTCTGCAGTCGACGCGTCGAGAAACCTATTTGTAGTCGCCAAATAGTCACGTCATGTCACACGTCAACCGGCGACTGCTCAGACCTTTCACTCTGCATCTCGCTGTCTTCGACGAGGTCCATTCATTTTCTGCAAGTGTCTCACCTAGTTGACAAAGTAGCTGAAAGGCTGCAAAGAC